>VYXH01002475.1:45401-80934 GCA_013397275.1 Burhinus bistriatus | reverse complement strand
ATGGTGGAGAGCGTGCTGTGGATGAAGTGGGCTTTTAAAAGGTGTTACTTCTACTTACAAGCTGTGCCCTGTGTCTTTGCAGCTTCCCCGGCTGCGGCAGAAGGCACCGGATCTCACTGCTTGGCTGTCGGGTAATTTCGCAGAGGTTTTGCTTTTTCCTTCCCCCGGAGCCCCTCTCCTTCCCCCCCACCCGCCGCATGAGGCACCTCCCAGAACCGGCACCCGCCCCCGGGCCGTGCGCTGGTGTGCGGCGGCCCCGGGGCTCTGGGTCGCTCCCGCCGGCCGGCAGCAGGGGTCAGCAAGGGACCGAGCAGCGGCCGAGCCGCCGGGGTGGCCTCGGGGAGCGGCCGCTGCCTTGCCTGGCCTCCCAGCCCACCCAGGGCTCTTCTGGAATTGGCCCGGGCGTTTTCCCGTCAATGAATTTTTCCCGTTGTGAAGAGGAAGTAACTAAAAAGAATAAACAGCTGTCACTAAACACCTGACTCAANGACACGCGCCAGCAGGTCCATGTCCTTCTTAAGCCAGGGGCTCCAGAACTGGACACAGTATTCCAGGTGGGAATGTGTATGCCAGAGCAGAGGCGCAGAATCCCTTCCCTCACCCTGCTGGCGACGCTGCTGGGGATGCAGCCCAGGATGCAGTTGGCTTTCTGGGCTGCCAGCACACATTGCCGGCTCGTGTTGAGCTTCTCATCCACCAACACCCCCAAGTCCCTCTCCTCAGGGCTGCTCTCCATCCATTCTCTGCCCAGCCTGGATTTGTGCCTGGGATTGCCCCGACCCAGGTGCAGGGCCTTGCACTTGGCCTTTTTGAACTTCATGAGGTTAGCATGGGCCCACTTCTCAAGCCTGTCCAGGTCCCTCTGGATGGTATCCCTTCCCTCCAGCGTGTTGACTGCTCCACACAGCTTGGTGTTGTCGGCAGACTTGATGAGAGTGCACTCAATCCCACTGTCCACAAAGCATTCCCACCTTTAGGAGAAGCCGCCCTCTAATATAACCAAATTTGCTCCTGGGCACCAGACTGCTGCTTTTCAGAGTCTGCAGAATTCCAGCAGATACATGTGAGATGCAGGATTTGTCCCTTTCCTCTCTGCGTCGCCTGTTTGATTGCAAGTCTGAGGTAGACCCTGCCGTCTGTCTGTGTTGTGTTCATCCCACACTTCCAGCAGGTCCTAGAGAGGTACCTGGTCACGGCTAAGCATCATCCAAAGACGCAGATAAGGTACTGTAGAGGGGTGGCTCTGCTTGTGGCTGTTTTCACAAATAGCACTATTATGTTCACTTTCTTTCCGTAAAGCAAGTATGTCCATTATGGGAAGAGCTCAGTGAGGACTTTTAGCCGCCAGAATAGGTCTTACATAAGTTACACCAAATTTGAGTCACTTCTTTATTGCACGTAAGTAGTAATCCCTCTCCTTCCTTTGCCATTGCCTCCAAAATTGTTTTGTCAAGTGAATTGCTGGCATGAGGTAGACATGCCTGGATGGAAGCTACTGATGCGGCTGGTGAATCAGCTCGAGTATGTAAAAAGGTGAGCATTAAAACAGGCTGCCTCCTACTTCAACCCTATTATAAATCATGAGTAGTTGCAAAGTACCTAATGCACTCAAGGTGCTCAGGATAAAGGAAAGATGCAGTCGCTCGCAGAGGAGCTTCCCATCTAATTTTAACCATGACACAATCAGCGACAGTGACAAATGGGGGGGAGGGAGAAGAGGGGCAAGGGAGGATGAGGATGACAATAATGAGATTACACGGTCGCTTAGGTTCATTATGTGCTTGCCTTTGTGGCATTGCTGGTCCATTGCGATGGGTGGAGGAATGACTAAGGGAGAGGAACTGGGGCAAAGAGCACAGCAATGGGGCAAATGGAAGAAAAAACAAGTATGTTTTGGTGCACTTTGACTTAACCAGCGATGCCTCACTCCTGGGCTGAGTGGACAGCCCAAGGGGATGGATGCAGGATTGTGGACCCAGATTTTATTCCTCTGGCTCCTTGGTGCATAAGCAGCATCGGTTTAGATTCCTGGAGATTTATTTCCCAACTCACAGCACTTTATAACTGGCCTTACATGTCTACAGCTGAAAAAAAAAGAGGCTGATCCGAAAGTGCACCTGAGAGTTCATTATTCTTAAGGCGAGTCGTTCCCTTCATTAAACAGTTTGCGCAGCTATTTCACCGCCTTGTACGCTACCATGTACTTGGAGCCACAAAATAGCTGGTGATGTAAAAGGTTTTGAAACTCCGGATGGGAATAGCTGCTTCTGCCATAAATGGCCAAGCCCTGAGCCAGCCACGCAGGGCACCTCCTGCCGATACTGCCACTCTGCTGCTCCCTCGCTATCACCACCTCTGTACCCGTACCATTGAGGTGTGGCACACCCTGGGTCAAAGGCCTGATTTAATCTCTGCTGCCACTTTCTCCCTGGCTCCTGCCAAGGAGAAAGGTGCAGGGCTCAGTCCTCCACGCTGCCCCAGGAGGGTTTGCCCTCTCTCAGCAAAACAAACCTCCCAAATGAGCATCTGGGCAGGATTTGACTGCTGCCAGAGCAGCTCTGTGCCATTGATGGACTCAGCTGCTCTATGCCATGCCTGCAGCCAGCAACAATAAAGCAGGCTCTTATTAAATTAACCTGCTAAGACACAGATCCTGCAGGGATGTTCAGGGAACAGACAGATGGCACAAGCAGGGGCCAGGAATAATTGCAATCCCCATCTCACCAACGTGAGAGACGAATGCTGCCTGGTGCTGCATCCAGCAGGGAGGGAGGAGGGAAGGCAGGCAGCGCCCCGTCCTGCAGAGCCAGCCCCGAGAGGTGGCAGAGGATCATCCCCAAGCTCTGGAGGGAGTGAGGGGAGGGCCATCTCCTACGGATGCCAGCGTGGGACTGCACCACCTCCCCATCGCAGCCACGGCGTGGATGCTGCCCGGCTGCTGCCGCTGCCTCTTGCAGGCTGTCCACACTGTCATTATCGACTGGCTGGCTGCTGTGACTCACTGTGTCTGCCCGAGCTATAAACCAGGCTCTTCTCCACCAGGAAGCCTGCATCAGGCTGCCAAGTGAATGCGGCTGGGTAGATACGCAGCAGGGATAGCCTAGATTTCACCTAATTTACCATCTAGCTGGGCACGTCATTTGCGTAAATGCATGCAAAACCAGCTTAAGACCTAGTGTCATTTCTTCTCCGCCTCTTCCAGCAGTTTTGCTAATCCACTTATTGTGCCTTATGGTGTTCAGCATGTAAGCTGCAGGGTAGGGACTGGTTCCTCGGGGCTCCTATGGCTGTTGGAGCATGGGGGGCTGTTCTCACACATGGCTCTTTTGAGGAGGTCCTGTCCTACCAGTCGCATAACCGTAATGCCAGCCTTTGATTTCAGCTCCCTCAGATTACAGTGAAATAAGTCTTAGGGGCTGGATGTGTTCACCTGGCCCAGACTCCTAATTCTGGGGCTATTTCAGGCAGTACGACCTGCAGAGGTGCTTTTCTTCTTTGCCAGCTTTTCCTGCCAAAGTGGAGATGACTCACAGGCAAATTCTGAGGACCTTTCTCAGAAATTTCTTGTTTCTGCCATCCGCCAGCTTTTAGCCATTACTTTAGTAGCACTGAAAAGCATGCTGGCACTTAAAAAAAGGAAAAGGACATTTTCCAAAGCAGTTACTAATTCTGGGGCAGAAGTGGGGCTGCACTGCATTATAATTGATATAACAAGGAGGTTATCAGGATTTCTGGGAGGAGAAGCATTTCTCTTCAGTCCGCAGGCATGGTACCAATGGTTGGTGATCACCAACCGTTTAGAAAAGCTTGGCCCAGGAGCTGGTTGTGGCTGACAAGCAGCACCGCACGGGAAACTGCTGTTGCTACACCACCTCACAGCCTGCAGCCCCTCACCTCCACACCTCCTGGTTATGTCCTCTGACCTTGCATCTCCTGCCTGCAAGATCAAGCATCTCACACTGGGGCCGGTGAGCGAGTCTCTGGGCAGCGACGAGTCATCCCTCCATGCGAGGACACTGGTGGTGCAGCAAACGAGCTGGTTTCACAGGTCGCTCCTCTTCTTGTTTTCTCCAGACATGGAACTATCTTCTCATTGCCCTTGATGGTCCGAGCTAATATAATCCGTACCGCAGTGCCTGGGAAGCACCTCCAGCTATCGCTTACCCTATCTGCATTGGGCTCGTACCAAGCCACAGCTCCATGGCTCCCAAAAAGTGGCCCGTCCTCCACGTGCATGACATGATGCCAGCACGGCACGCTCTCCTTGGGTACCAGCTTCCATGAATTTCCGCAAAGCTGAGGGGACGGGGCTGTCCTCAGACTTGACCTTGTCAAATCACCAACACATGTGACAGCCTCTCCCTAGAAATATATATATACACATATTTTAGAGTTTCTAGCCAACTTTATAGTAGAGTAAAACTGAAAATACAGCGCCTTAAGGATCAAAAGCCAGAAGGCAACAGTGAACACATAAACCAAACCTGTTGCTTTAAACCCCAAGTGAAAAGAAAGGAGGGGGAAGGTAAATACACTGTCAAGATATATTTTTAAGAGTTGTGAAAACACAGCAATTTTCAATAGTTGTCTAACAGAAGAGTTCCCATTCGCTTTTAAAATTCCATGGGGTTTCCTTTTTTATCATATTCCTGCAACATTTGCAATTCAAATGCTACAGAAATGTGCAAAGTTGTGCATGATATGCACTAGAAAAATGAAGCAGCCAACAATTAATTAGAGTGAAAGCCTCTGCTTTGGAGAGAAAGAGAGAGAGAAAAAGTAAAATTCAAGCCAAATGGGGTATTGAGAAAATACTTTAATACGATGTTGATCTTAATAGGCAAAAACATTTCTTTCTTCTTTTTAATAAATTACCTTTCACTTGACAATTTCCTTGTAGCAAAGTGACAAGTATTATCCCGAGTCGTTAATTCCTCCATGCAGACTCCAGCGCTGAGCTCATTAAAGCGCGCTGAATCCCCGGGCGGGAGCTGCCGGGTTGTGTTCCCATCCAGTGCGATGACCTGAGACCGTTACAACCGCTGTGCAGCCTCATCTCCAGTCCTGGGACTGGTGGTGTCACCGACACAGCCGAGTACCTCCCCTTGGATGTCTTGGTTTGGTGACATGGGGACATTTCTGCTGAAATACTGGTGCCTCTTTCCCAGGGCAACCCGGAGCATCCCTCCTGGCTGGGATGGGATGCACACACATGCACAGAGGAAACCAAGGTCCTGGCAGCACTCATGGCACAGCGGAGCTACATATCCCAGGTGGGCAATGCCACCGGCACCAGGTGCTGTGGGGTGGCACATCCACGTGGCATGGGCTCGCTCGCCCGCTGATGGCACTTGCTTTCCCACCTGTCGCTTTTCCCCAGCCACAGTCGAGGACTTATGCATGCGGCAAAGTCACGGGAGAGTCCATGTGTCAGCTGTGTGTCCCCAACTGGTGGCGCTGCACGTGGCTCTCGTGAGGGTGGAGGCAGGTCATGGGCTGCGATGCTTCTGGAGGAGATTGACCTGAGGCCGGAGGAAAAGGTTTTCCAGACAAGTGCATTGGCAGAGCTGCAAGCAATGGCCAGCCAGGCCGAGCGTCTCCCCAGACTGCATTTGCAAAAAGCTAACAAAACTGTCCGCAAAGCGAGAACACGGCGAGCTCGTTACGAGACACTCTATCAGCCTTCCTGGCAAGGGAGGCTGACGGTGCAAAGCTGTGTGTCCTCCGTGCCAGAGCCTGTCAGCTCCCCTGGAAATGGCACCTGGCCGCTTGGAGGAAATCCAGGCACTAGCAAGGGTCATCGCAACACCCTGGAAAGCTGCAGCCCGGATAACGTGTGGCATCTGTCATCGTCATCCGAGGGAGCTGAATCAGAGGCCGGCTGCTCCAGGAGCCCAGCACGGGAGCCAAGGGGTTAAAGTGCTCTGCCAGGGAAGGTCCTCGGAGGAGAAAAGCACCAAAACTGCTTAATTAGAGTATTCAAATTGAATGGAGTTGCAAAGCAGTTAATTTCTCAACTTGGAAAAAACAGAATTAATATTTGCCAGCCAGGATGAGAAGCAGTGGGGGCTGTCAACAGCCTTGCTGGGGCTCCCCGTGCTGAGGAGGGCTCCAGAGGTCTCTGCTGTAATTGCCCGTGGTCTTTAGTATTTTGTTCTGCAGTTTAAGAACTTGCTCGAGTTCATTTTGTGGATAAAAGCCGGTGATCCAAACCCCAGCTGTATCTCTGCCTTCAGCAGCGAGGGGCTGCTGCCTGGTTTGGTTTTGTGGAGCATTTCAAAGAATTTCCTAATTTGCACAGTCTGGAGAGGATCAGACCCGTGGCTGGTGAAAGCAAGCGTGGCCCTGACGGGGCCGGTGCTCCCTCCCAGCCTCCGAGGCAGCCAGCTGCCTCGCTGTCCCTGCACAGACAGACAAACAGACAGTCAAGGGTCCACTGCCTCATTCATCCACGGCCACGGGTGTCTCGGCATCAGCATCTCCCAGGCTAGCCCAGCTATGTCGGTGCCGGGGAGAGGATGCTCTCACCTCTGTCTGAGCCATGGCAGAGCCGGAGGCAGGTCCAGTGTGGGGATGTGGACTCGGGATGCTGGGGGGCAAGTACCGAGGCTCATCTCTGGGCTAGTCCTTATCCCTGGGCTAGTCCTCATCCCTGGGCCGGCAGCTCTCCTTGATCTGGTCCATCTGCCTCACCCCTCAGGCTTTTCTCATCTCCTGCTTTTTGCTTTTCTAATCTTTTCCCCAATATTTAATCCCATGCCAAATTCTTCCCCATCCTCTTAAAATTCTGCAAGTCTCTTAATTTTTTTTTTTTTTTAAGCTTGGCTGCATAATTGCAAAGCGCCTCAAATCCCTCTGTGTCTAGTCGTCATACCTTGTGCCATCACTATGTTCTGATCACTTAAACATGAGGTCTTTGCATAGTATGCCTGCTCGACACATTTTTTTGAGTGTTCCCTAGAAAGAAAATCACCCTCCATTAGCCCGTGCTTTGCGGTGAATGAGAAGGGATGGCACAGTGGGAGCAGAGGCAGCAGCTGAAGGTCCCCACCCTGTGCTGCACCTCGAAGCAACACTGGTGGCTGAGCTGTGCTGGGGTTTCTTTCCTGGGAATATCTTTAACGTCCATGAGTGAAAGGGTTCAACACCCTCCATCAGCACCGCACCAGGCGAGGGCTGGCGCGCGGCCGGGCTGCACGGCCCTGCGGGGTCCCCTACTGCCCTCCCACCGGTGAGGTGGCTGCCACCATCCCTGGTGTCACCTGCCAAGTCTCAGCAGGATGAGAAGGGGGAGGAAAAAAAGCTGCTTCCCCCTGCACAGAGACGTTGCACAGAGAGCAGAGAAAATTGATCTCTGGCTGCTGAGCCTCCTTAACACTTTGTGCTGCTGAAAGGAATAATCAAGCCCAGCCCTGGAGAAGACAAAGACAGAAGGAAAATAAAAGCTTTCCCCATCAGGCTGATTTCTGCCTGGGGTTGGGGCCCTCCCGGAGACCCCAGCAGTGGTTTTGGGAGAGGATGCGCTGGTGACGCTCTTGCTCCTGGGGCTGGTTCAGTGGCAGCTGAATCTGCGAGGATCAGCTGGATCTGTGAGGATCCTGCAAATTTTTGCTTTTCCTGCTCACTCTGGCAGGTGTGGAGGGAAGGGCTGCAGGGGCTGCCATGTGCACTCGTGCCATGCTCGACCAGGGGATGTTGCCAGAACCACAACCACAACTTGTTTCCTCTCCTTCTTGCAGCAGCCACATCTGGAGCAGAAGCCTGGCTGTCCCCGGGCCAGGGCCCGTGCATGGCTGCATGGGTCGGAGTTAGGAGATGAGGAGTAAAGTGCCGAAGTGCCACTCGTGGGGCAGAGCAGGGAGAGAAGGTGCTTGAGGGCTCCTCACCCACCCACTAACACAAGCCAAGGGCTGAGCTTTGCCCTTCACAAGAGCATGGGGTGTTTCCCAGACACCACTACCAGCAGCTCAAAATCTGGATCTAATCATAGAATCATAGAATGGTTAGAGATGGAGGGGACCTTAAAGATCATCTAGTCCAACCCCCCTGCCATGGGCAGGGACACCTCCCACTAGACCAGGGTGCTCCAAGCCCCGTCCAGCCTGGCCTTGAACACCTCCAGGGATGGGGCAGCCACAGCTTCTCTGGGCAACCTGGGCCAGTGTCTCACCACCATCACAGTCAAGAATTTCTTCCTGAGATCTCATGCAAATCTTCCCTCTTTCAGTTTAAAACTATTCCCCCCCATCCTATGGCTCCAGTCCCTGATCAAGAGTCCCTCTCCAGCTTTCCTGGAGCCCCTTTAGGGACTGAAAGGGGCTCTGAGGTCTCCCCGGAGCCTTCTCTTCTCCAGGCTGAACAACCCCAACTCTCTCAGCCTGTCCTCACAACAGAGGTGCTCCAGCCCTCTGATCATCTTGGTGGCCTCCTCTGGACCCTCTCCAACAGGTCCATGTCCTTCTTGTGCTGGGACCCCCAGAGCTGGAGGCAGCACTGCAGGGGGGTCTCACCAGAGCGGAGCAGAGGGGCAGAATCCGCTCCCTCACCCTGCTGGCCACGCTGCTGGGGATGCAGCCCAGGATGGGGTTGGCTTTCTGGGCTGCCAGCACACATTGCTGCCCCATGTTGCCTCAACAATTACCAGATTAAAGGAAAAGCCCACACTGAAAAGGGGAGTCCGGAGGCTCCTCCTGCTCCCGGCAGCACACCCTGAGCTGGCCCAGCCCCAGCTTCAGCTACTTGCAGTGTGGGGAACACATTTTGGCAGGCAGACCCCAGCTCCATCCTTGCCAACCTGTCCGACAGAGGTGGGCAGAGCTGTGGCAGTGCCGGGCATCTGCGAGCAGGGGTACGGGGGGACCATTGTGTCCCCAGACTGGACCAGGGGAGCAGAGCTGTCACCCCATCCCCAGGTGAGCATTGCTGGAGGGATGGTGCATCGTTTGGTGTCCTGTGGAAGATGCAGGTCGATGAGGCTGGAGGTGGGGAGAGGCAGAGGAGGAGCGAGGCAGCTCGGGGCTAGAGCAGGTCTTCTCTCCCCACTCCTGCCCGCATGCTGCAGCCCTGTGCCAGGAGCGGCCGGGCTGGCTGGCAGTGGGTGTTCGTGACTCATTATCGCTGATCACCATCTGATGACACATTTACCGCCAGCAGCACAGGCCTCCCGCCAGCACGGCAGCCCCGGAGCCTTGTGGGAGGGCGGCTGGGCTCTGCCAGCGGCTGTGCTGATGCAGACGGGTTGGGAGGGTCACCGGCTGCAGCCATGGGACCCCCAACCCCATGTGCACCCTTGGCTGGGTGGGTACTGGGGGCAGAGCAGGTCCCACTGTCCCAGCAGCAGGTGCCCAGTACCCAGAGTGTGGGCAGAGGGCCGGGTGCTGGAGCTGCACGGGCAGCGCAGGGCAGGGCACAGGCAGGGCAGGGCTGAGTGCGGCAGGTCAGGGGACCAGCCCAGCACCCTCACCTCCCACCCCGGCACCCTGGCTCAAGATGACAAATGCCTTTAAAACACTCTTTATTAAGTGAGGAATCTGACTCTGTTACCCATGCCAAGCCCTAATACAGCCCAGACCTAAATACAGCACTAATGCGAAAGCTTAAAGGATTTCCCATCATTGAGCAAAGCTGGCAGAGGGGTGAGAGCCTGGCAGAGGGAACTGCAGCCCACCTCCCTCCCCAGCACGGGCCACCCTCTGTCCAACCCCGCTGGTCCAAATCTGGCTGCAGCCCCCACCCTTGGACTGCACGACACGGGGAATTAAAAAGTCTTCCAAGGCCTCATCCTGCTGAGCCTAGAGCCCCAACTCACCCTGGTTACCCACTCCAAAATCATAGAATCATAGAATGGTTAGAGTTGGAAGGAACCTTAAAGGTCATCTAGTTTCAACCCCTCTGCCACGGGCAGGGACACCTCCCACTAGACCAGGGTGCTCCAAGCCCCGTCCAACCTGGCCTTGAACACCTCCAGTGATGGGGCAGCCACAGCTTCTCTGGGCAACCTGGGCCAGTGTCTCACCACCCTCACAGTCAAGAATTTCTTCCTAATATCTCATCTAAATCTCCCCTCTTTCAGTTTAAAACCATTCCCCCTTGTCCTATGGCTCCAGTCCCTGATCAACAGTCCCTCTCCAGCTTTCCTGGAGCCCCTTTAGGGACTGGGAGGCTGCTGTAAGGTCTCCCCGGAGCCTTCTGTTCTCCAGGCTGAACAGCCCCAACTCTCTCAGCCTGTCCTCACAGCAGAGGTACTCTAACCCTCTGATCATCTTGGTGGCCTCCTCTGGACCTGCTTCTGATGTTGGGGGCCCTAGAGCTGGACACAGGGGCCCCCAACGTAAGAAGAAATCCACTTGCTTTATCCAATAGCACAATAGCATTGCACGTGTGAATTCCCACCTCCCTTGAGTCACCCCCCATTCTCCCGCTGCAGGCACTGTGGGGTATGACGGGGCTGAGGGAGCAGGATCAGGCACACCCAGCTCCCAAAGCCCAAAGGATGCTCAGAGCAGGGGAGCTGCTGAGCCAGCACCAGCTCCTCCCGCACACCCTAACATCACAGGGCTGGGGCGGCCACTAGCACCCTGCACCCCAGCAAATACACAGACTTACCTTTGCATTACCCCCGCCCCAGCGCTGCCGCATGCCGGCTCTGAGAATAGCGATGGTTTAATGGTCCCGCATCTCCTTACCAGTGTGGCAGAGTGTGACCCTCGGGCAGGTTCACCCTGCAGGGCGAGATGGCCGATAGCTTTGGTTCAGGCTTGTGTTTCTGCAGGGGAAATCAAACAGTATTTTTCCTCAGCAGGAGTTTTCCAGAAGCCTTGCAAAGCACCTGTGAGCACCATTGCTTCAGGGCAGACATGCGCACCCCAAAACACCCCCCAGCCCCCCTGGGCACCCCAGTGCCTTCACCAGGAGCTGCTCACCAGCAGGAGCCCTTGCAGGCATCCAGCTGTCGCCGCACCGCAGGTGTAGGGGCAAAACGGAGGGCTGTCGGGGCTGTGGGGCAAGCGGGGCCATGACCGCAAAGCCCTCCGCTGGCTGCCATGGTGTGTACAGGACATAGAGGAGCTGCAGCAGAAGCAGTGCCACGGAGATCAGCTGAATTAGGGCGGCGTAAAACATTAAAGCAGAAGCTGCATTGATTATAAACACAGGCTTCGAGCATGCGATGGCTGCGGAGGGGAGGAAGGCAGCAGCTCCCTTGGGAAGGCACAGATAACATTTATGAGCAAATAATTCACATGCACCATGGAGCAAAGCAGAAATACCTCTGCGCAACCCAGCTGTAGCTGTGAAGAGCTAAAAGGCGCGGCAGCATCGTACCACGGCCTCCTGCCCGGCTGCCGTGATCCTCGCTGCGGCAGCCAGAGTGGGTGTCGCAGTGCCGTCGCCTCGGGGCTGGATTTACACCTTTGGATCCAGGGCAAGGGCAGTAGGAACAGCCGGGGAGAGGATGGAGCACACTGCTGCTAAATGGACTGGCAGAGCCACCCTGAAAAAGGCAAAAAGAAGAGGGAAGGGCAAAGGCATTTGCAGCAAACATCTTCCAGCTGAGCCAAGCCCAGCCAGGACGCTGTCACAACCAGCTTGCTGGGCACCTGCTCCTCCGAGCCCATCCCCATGGCCTTCAGGCTGCGGCTCTTTCCACCTCCGTGCAGGTCTCTCTGCCCACAGACATCCCAGAGGACTTGCAAGCCCTTCACAGGGATTGGTTTTTGGGGTGTGCTGCCATTTCGGAGGTGCACTCGAGGCAGAGTCCCACCTGGGCTGCGATGGACACATGGGTCCATCATCTGCAGGAACAGCTCGGAGCACAGGCGAGAGGGGATGGGCTATTCCTTATGCTGCAACGCGCTCCGACGCGACCCCTCCTGGGAAGGGTTAACCAGCTGCTTGCGTTGGAGAGGGTATTTTAGATCCACAGCTCATCGGGGATTAGCCAAACACTTCTTTCTTCAGTCTCCTTTTTCTCATAATAAATAGATCAAAGTGATCTATTTATCCAGCACTAAGTCCAGATTGAATAAAAACTGGCTTTGGACCACAGAGGCCCATCTGAATATGGAGCAAACCTTGAAAAATAGATCCCCCCCCTCCATGTTTCCCACTGAAGCTTCAACAGCTAAAGAGCTAAATGGAGGTTTTTATTTAACTTGGCTTTCCTGCACAAATGTGCCCCAGTGGAGAGGAAGATAGATAGGTTTGGTGCTGTAATATTTCCAAATGACACATGCCATAAATACAGGATCATGTACAGTTTGCTCAGATCCTTTAATCCAACCGCATCTATAAAGCGGTTTGCAGCAGCTCCTCCTGGGACTTCTGCCCCAGGTGAAATCCCACATCCCCAGCCCACGGATGCTGTTCAGCCTGAAACACAGTTTAAACTCACTTGTTAATGGGCCACCCTTGAATTTCGGTGCTAGTGTGACTCCCACTCCCAACCCTCCCCACAGGGGATGCATCTCCCCAGTGGAGCTGGTGTCTCCCAAGCAGCCAAGGCTCAGCCCTTCCCACGGTTCCAAGGAGAGCGTCCCCTCCAAGTTCCCATCCCCTTCCCCAGAGAAAGTCAAACCAGAGGAAAGCTGGCAATAAAAGCTCGTAACCATTCAGGAAGGATCCCACACCCCAACTGGAGCACCACAACATCCACTGTTTAGAAAAGTTTTCAGTTCCCCGTTTTTTGGCTTTAGAAACAATCCAGACACTTAACTGTGCCATCAGACAAGGCAGGAGTCATTTATAGAAAAAAGCCTTAAGTGGCCTTGACACACAAATGGAGTCAATTAACCTGCAAGGAGAAGTCAGGGAAACAGGCGGATGAAAAAGAACCAGTTCTATAATTTGTCCTGTGCTCGCTCTGTCTTTTCTCAAAGTCAATGGTGTGTCCTACTAAGGGTGATGGGGAGGAACAGTGTCTGCACAGCCGCCTCCTGCCGTGTGCCTCCTCGCTGTACCGCTCCTGCTCCCCAGCAGCTCTAGCTGACCTGCATCCCCTCAAATACTCATTTTCAAACTCCCAGTTTTCCTCCCCGGAGCCAGATTCTTGAACTCATTTGGGAAAATGGCCCATAAACCCTCCCCATGCTGTGCTGCCCACCCCTTTGTGCTGGCATCAAACCCCTCTTGTTGCGGTGTCTGGGCTCACCCGTCCCCTTGGTGTCCCCCTGCGTCACTGCAGCTCGGGTGCCGAGGCCAGACCACCACTTGGAGGCTTGCGGAGTTGTTAGTCGCATCTTCGAGGGCTTCCCGATGTCATTCCCATGAGAGGAGCAACGCTGCAGCCTGGCACAGCCATGCTCCCTGGCTTGGTGCCTCCAGCTGGACCCAACAAGTGTTGAAACCGGCTGGTAAAAGCTAAAGTTTTTAGGGAGCGAGCAGTGATCTCAAGATAGTTTAAGGGTAAAAGTCCCCTTTTACAGCAATGCTGTTGGCACGCAGGTGGCGAGCAAGGTGGCAATTTTCTTACCTCTGAATATATGCAACATTAGAGAAGGGACAAACAAACCCGGCAAGCAGGAATTTTCTCTTGCAGAAGTCTAGCCCCAGCTTAGCGGTGGCCGCTGCGGGTGGTGAGGGGCATCCCCGGGCTGCACTGGTGGGAGCCTGGCACTGCAGCCCCGGGCTGCGCCAGGCACTCGGAGAAGAGCTGGGCAATCCGGGCCGCTGCCAGAGGGAGCCGACTGCTGTATTACTGCACGATACCCAACACAAAGGCTGAAAGAGAAAAATTAATACACACATGACTGTGCTACAAAAGCCGGAGGGCTCTGAATGATAGTCCAGTTGTTCTTCGCAGTTATCTTCAGATGCACGGCTCTGATCTCCTCTCTAATCACATCGCAGCTGGGGTCGGAAAGGAAGCATGGAAAAATACAGCCCAACCACACCACATCACGTGTGTCTCAGAAGGTCTAAGGCACAAGAGAAACCAAAAGGCAGCATCTGGAAAGTTTTACTTTTTATTTTTCTAAAATACAAATGTCTTTCTTGTGTTAGTAACTTTAATAGGCTAGGCCGAATGCATCCGATAAAAAGGAGGCACTGGCTACAGAATTCAAAATACTGAAGGTATTTTCTGGAAAGAAATTTATTCTGTTGTTCTACACTTTAGATATAACATTGAATCAAATTCATTAGTTATTATTTTTACATCAGAACCTTTAAAGTTTGGGACTAATAAACTGGAACTTGAAAAGTTTTTAAAGTAAACTCCTATTAATGTGTAGATATGGATCCATAAAAAACATAACCAAGAATTTTATACACTTTATTAAAAGATCAAAAAATAAACAATAACAATATAGAAGTAACATACTAAAATGAGTAGCATTATGCACATTTCTAAAGCACATACAAGCACTACAGCAATATAACGTGGCAAAAAGAAAAATAAATTCAAAGCGTACACCCTGTTGGTAGCAGTTGAGGGAACGAACTATCGTGTTATGGGACTGAAATATTGCATTAGCCTACGCCTGTCTGGATCTGATGATATTTTAATTTCTTACAATTCCACAGGGCTAACTGTAATCATTTGTATATATTTTCTAAACTATACCATTAAATTGATATCTAATGTTTCCCTTACTTTGTTTTACCAGAAATGCCTATGAAAAGAATGTGCTTCAAAGATCTACTTTACACAGTACAGTATAAATGTTTTTATACATTTAAATTAAAAACTGACAATTTAGGAGAACGTTCTCTCTTTGATTTTAGTGATTGCCTAAAATACAATTCTCTATTCATAAAAAAAAATAGTGATCTGTTGTCAGGTGATATAATAAAGAGTGTGGGGAGTCTCTGTTCGTTTTCATTATTTAAATAAAAAATATAATTAAAACAAAGCTAATTGGAAAGAAAAAAAAAATCCCATAATCCAATCTAAGAATGGTCTTATCATCCCCTCATCTGCTAGGATACAAAAGCCATGGCAACAAAATCATTTGGCTTCCACCACTATCAAATAGCATCTGTGTACAGTAATAAAGAACTGGAACCTTGTAATTCGGTGTCAGGTAATTCTCTCTGTTGTGTGTTTGGAAAAATAACTTCATTTTATTTAACAGTTGTGTTATTTTTGCATGTTTAAATATCTCATTTGAGAGGCATATAGAGTTATTTTTGATGATAGAGGATGTCAGTAAAGATCACTAGCAAAGATTTCAGCAGTGTTGTCGTGATCGTGCTCATACCCCAATGAAAAGAAGTCTGACCAGCTACGATTGATTCATTTCATAGTGCAAAATATTTTTCTCTCATAATCCTAGAGAGAGAGCTGGATCACAAAAATCGATTACGGCAAAGGGAAGCCTTAATAGCACGGTGGCTAGAACTCACTGATTATTCCATATTAAAATCTAGGTTACCGTAACACTCATGAAAGAGGCAACTGATTTTCCCCCCTGCTTTTGAAGACTCTGCGACTGCAGGATGCTACGGCTCCCATTCCACAAACCACCTGCTTAAACACATCCTGTGGTGCACTACGGGTTGGCTGGGCACTCCCAGACGGCCCCCGGACTCCAACACCTCCGAGGCGCCGGCAACGGTGACGGACGAGCAGGTCTCACGCTGGGCAGTGACACCGCAGCCCCCAGCCCCGGAACGGGCAGGGAAGGGAGAGGGCAACATCGGGTGCCATCCACCCACCGGTTCTGCTCATTGCTTGAGTTGGGACCAGCTTCACGGCAAAACCAGCGACCTTTCTGTGGCAAACCTGGGGCTTGGGTTTTGCGCAAAAAAAAAAACCACACACAAAAAACCAACCAAACAAAAACAACCAAAAACCCCAACTGAAACTGGTTCTAATAAAAAATAAATGGGTCAACACAGGTGCTTCAGCTTCTCCAAAATTGCCCCAGTGCTGCAGAGCCCTGGCAGCACCACCACCACAGGAGAAAGGGAACCAAGGGGCTGCTCAGCAGGCTGGGGGACCACGGCTGTCCTCTCCTTTGGTGGCAACTCAATGTGGCTTGTTAAGCCCAGCCAGAAGCCCCGACCTCAGCCTCCACCTCCCTGCCCCAACACCCGGCCGGCAGCACCAGCCAGCCCTGCCAGGCAGCTCTCTCAAACGAACACCATGGCTGCCATACGGCAAAAAGAAACCAGCCCAAGACAATCCAAAACCATCCCTGTCTGCTCCTCAGACCCTTCCATTTTTGTTACCTTGCCCCAGAGCGGTATGGAAAAAAAAACCCCCCTAAAAAAAATCAGCAAGTTGCGACATGTCGAATTCCCTCTGGGATGTAGAACACTCGCTGCAATGACACCTCTAACAGATACACACTCCCAGCTAGAAACAGGATTAGGTGCTAGGAAAAATGTGTGTGTGCCGCCACGGAGCTATCAGTCCTAATAGGATTCACCGAGAACACAACCTATCAGAAACATGACCTGGGGTGTGTTTGAAAAGGTAGGCTGATTAAAAAAGAAGGGGGGGAAAAAAAAAAAGTAATTCAAATCTTTGCTAGTGACCTTACTAATTAATTAAGCACTGTTTCCCATTTCTCTGTGCTGCAGGTTGGAGCTGACCTGTTATCAGTCTGCTGTATAATAAGCTATGGCAAACTACAAAGCTTTTACAACAGCAAAGCAACATCATGCTTTCAGATAAGTTTTATAGCAAAAACCTCCTCCTTTTCAAAGCCTTAGTAATACCTATCTCTTTTACAAACTTCTCCTGTATTATTACAGACTTTTTATATTCAAAATAAGTTCCAAGGATTTCTTTCGTGGACTATGTACATAAGTGCAAAAAAGGTGTGTCTCACACATTCGTACACTAACTGAATCAGTTTAACTGCAGCATATTTGTATCTTCAACACTGTTATGGGGTCATTCCACAATATTTTTTTTTCTTATGTACAGTTTTTGCTAATATAAATTAGTATTAAAATAGTTATATGCGTAATTATTTAGCCCTGATCGTAACGTAATTGCGTTGAGTGCTCAATTTCTGGAGAAAAGAAAAATTGCCGGCAGAGCTACAGTACTGAAACGGATTAATTCTGAATTCCCACCGTGTGAATGAACGTGAAATGAAAGCAAGACCGGTCACTACATCGGAAATACAGGCTGTCGTGTTTTGGAAGTGAAAATACTGTGGAATAACCCTTGCCACACAACAATTTCTACAAGCTATAAAACCTGACTCTAAATCCATGTGTTGTAAACTTCTTGACTGAAAAAGTGACGTTAAAGACACAAATTCAGCGTTCACATGGGACTTTGGGATTTTAAAAATATTCAATCATATCTTTATCTGACAGTATCGAACTGTACCTTTAACAAGCTCATACTGTTACACATCACTTTTAATTTACATGTGAAAATTTCACAAATAATGTATACAAAGGTAGCCATGTTGTAGTTTTGTTGCCATAGCAACAACAACTTAATATAATTAGTTAACAATGAATCTATCATTGTAGGAGTTACATACAAAGTTAATTTTGTTCTTAAACTGTAAACTATACAAACTAGTTATGGACTGTATTCTATACCTTACCATGCTTCAGTGTTGGTTTAGAATATAACTAAATGGGCTGAATACATGTATTAAAAATTTTAAACTTTCTCTAACTCTCCTTCAAAATTAAATTCATTAGTTACTAAAGATATCAAAAAAAGCAATAATGAAAACCTTAAAAACTAATGGTAGAGAAACGAAAATATATGACATGAATTAACGCGTTGTAGCCTAGTAACAATGTGTTGTAGCTATATTTACATTTGGATTAGGCTAGCAACTATTTTTTTTTTTTTTTAAGTTATTACAGTCTTTAACATACAGTATATACTCTAAGGCCTTCAACAGGCACATGGTAAAATCAGGTCAATATCAAACTAAATCCATTCAACAGGAATGGGAAATTAGATTTTCCTCATAAATTTCACCTTTTTCAATTCTCACGTCTGTGAAATGTACAAGGGATAAACGAAACGAGGACTCCAGTTTCTCACTCACGGTGTACCCGCGGGTCCTAGAGCTTCTCTACCTCCCCAGCCAGCAGCCCGCCAGCCGGAGGAGAAGACATCTCACCCGGCACGCACCTCTCCTCCTCTGGCCAGCTGCACCCACCAGACACATACCCATCTCCATCGCCGCCTCGCCACCAGTGGCCCAGCTCCGGCAGGACGGCACGCCAGGAGGACCCCCACTGCAGGAACCTGGAGCGCCTGCCGGCCAGCCCAACAGTGCTGCCCTTCGGGAACACTCCGAACGCGGTGTGAGACGGCAGGGATGGATGGCAGAGAGGAAAAGCGCTTCGGGGTGTTCGGGAAGGGGGTGGGCGCAGGCTGGCCAGGGAGGTAATGGGTTTCTAGAACATCGCGATGCAAAAATACACAGTCAAAAATCATCAGCTAGAAACTCCCAACTAAAAAACACGGCTGATTGTGAAATCATGTTCCAAATTACTAAAAACACTGTATTTAACAAAAATAATCTTAATAGTTTTATGAATCCATTTTATTTTAAATCCCTCTTTTATTGTCTGCTTATGTTACAGTTTAGTAGTAGTACTTTTATTGAAACTACTAACAACCTTTTTTTCGTGAAAATGATCAATCTCAGCTTTCATTTTCCCTCTGCATGACCCGTTTTATCCAAGTTTCAGCATTTCTTGCATATTGTTTGCATAAGGCTGAGAGAAATGGACAAAGAGAAATAACTTTGGATAAATAAAAAATATAGGTTCATGGAAAGTGGGAAGCTTATAAAAATGTCACTAAAATTATATCGATTTAAACAAACTTACATACATCTTTTGTCAAATAAAGGATGATATTCATGCTTTTATGACATTTGTTTAGAGTCACTAACTAGCTCGGTGACTTTGTAATAGTCTATTTAGGAAATTTATAGTCTGGCGACTGATTTTTTTTTTTCTTTTCTTTCTTGAACAAAGAAAATTAGAGCAAGTCATTGCACAACTAGTTTAAATAGTGCTACCTCAAAATGGCATTTTTGCCGAGATTGTTTTGAATTTGGTGAAGTTTAGTGCTTCAAGCTTTTCTTTCCTTAAACTCATTTACAAATTAACTCTAAATTTGCCAGCAATATAAAAACTGTTGTGGCACCTAATATAACTACCCTGAACATCCCTCATTGGACCTCTTTAATAAAAAATAATCCTTAAATCCTTTTTTTTTTTTTCAGTGCTTTAAATGTGACATGAAAACAGCTGTATTCTAGGTTTACATTCTATGCACATCTATGCCAGATGTTTAAGTCGATAAATAAAATAGGAGGTTACATCAAAGTGTCAAGATATACAAAAATCCATTTAGCACTGAAAAAATTCCAACCTCCTTGAACTCATAAAGCCATACAAGCTTGAATGCATCCTTTCTGGCTTAAAAGATCAGCTCTGTTCTTTGTTGAGGCACTGGCACAGGTTGTGCAAAACCCATTTTTGATACACAAATAATTTCAAACAGGAAGTACTCAAATCCACTTTTTCCACTAACAACGTTATGGTTTTGGGAAACAGAAACTCAGTGGTGAAAAGAACAGGTATGCGGTCGCCAATATAAATGAGAGTCTCTGATTTCAGGCAACACTGCTGCTTGTGAACACTGATGGCTGGGAAACATCTACAGACTGTCAAAACACGGGATTCATAAAGCAGGGTCTTGGGGGGCAGAGGGGGGGGATGTTTTTTCCCCCCTCCTCAGGATTTGGTTCAAAGCCTGCTGGAATGAATGGAGAGATTCCTTCTGGCTCAAGGTCTTTTTGAGCTGGGCTCTTCAAAGGTTCTCACTAGGAATGTGTCTCCATGGGCAGACCGGGTCAGCGCCTGCTCTGGGACACACCAGTTGTGCCCTACATGCCCCTCCATCACTTGTGGTCCATGGAGATACATATCCAGCAAACTATCTGTGCTCACACTGGAGCAGAGGGGGCAAGGAAAGTCTCTAACCAAGGCCAAGGAACTTGGAAAAGAAAATAAAACCTGGTTGTCAAAATTTGGCACCCTACAGGACCACTGTGAGCTCGGGGTGGCCAGCCTTCTGGACAGCGGGAGCTGGCCTCTTGCTTGGTTTCAGTAATGATTCTCTTTCTTCTAGAACAGAGTCTGCGGATTTACTGCAGCAAACCCATCTCTTCCATAATGCCAATGATACTGTAGAGCTACAACAGGGATGAACGTGGCTGTATCCTCAACCAAAATGCATTCTGCAGCCAGATTGTTCAGCAATGTAGCGTAACAACAGGCTGTCCAGGGTGCACGGGCTGGAAATTGTTTTATTCGTGCGTATGAAAAGGAGGTATTGAGAACTAGCCCTTGTTGTGTGGCAAACATTACTCTTGATCAAGTAGAAGGTGCCAAAATACATCCACTGACCTACAGGAGCTCCATTAAGATGAATGTTTATCTATGGTAGAAAGCTTATGCTGAGCTTTTTCCTGCTTTGTTACTGCTGTGTTTGCTTTAAAGGGCCAGAGATCACGGGGTAAAATCACCCACTTACGGAAAATGCTGATTAAATAAATCAGTGCACGCTGACAAAATTTCGAGAGCCACATAAGATTTCGGGCCGTAATGTTTCAGTGCGCTTAGTGGAGACAAGCCCCCGGGGCACAGTATTACCCAGCTTGGGCTAAGTCATGGCTATGGGCCCAGTCTGGCTAACAGCTGGCATTTGCTCCTCTCCAGTGCAGTGAGGCTTTGCCCAGCTGAAGTTCTCTCACTTCACCACCTATTATCTTTTTTTTTTGGACTGCACCATGAGAACAGCAAGAGAGATTGTGCGCCGTTTGCAGCTGAGAATGCACTTCAATGGACAAAAGAACTGCAGAAATCCCTCGATGCTTACCACAGCCTGAGCAAATCGTTCCTGTCCCCCTAATGAGCATGGGCTTTGGTGGGGTATTTTTTCCAAAAGTTTCCAGAATCAGCTCATTGTATTGAAACAAATACCCTGAACTGGACTAAAATGACAGCTGTCCTTTCCTATCACTTGTACTAAAAATTTGGAGACTCTGTCTGAAGGCAAATTTTACATGATAAAAGGAGCATTTAACACAAGCAACTTTAGCTGACATTAACAGCAAAATCCAGCAAAGGGCAGAACATTCCTGTGTCGTGTTTTTCAAGCACATAATTCCTGTTTCCCACAATAACATTTTTAGTAAAAAACCAACAAAACCCCGTAAAACCTACAGTATATGAAAACTTAAGACATAACGATAATGAAAAAATGGTATTGAGTATACTTGATAATGATGTACACTTTAAAACAAATCAATAGACTATGATGTAAACAAAACAGTAAGATAACACTTTAAAAACAAGACAAACATTTATCCATCGATAGTATACAGTAAACCAACAGTCCACTGTGCAGATGCACTTATCAGGATGGTAGTCATAAAATGATTAAGTGTGTTAAAGTAATGTGTTATAAAAGTCTATTATAATTTTCTACTTGTATATCTCATATAACAGAGCGCTGCTTGTTAATTGTTTCTATAGTGCTTTTTTTTTTTTTTTTTTGACATTCCCATTGATCAGTTTTTGGTTAACATGTAGGCTGCAACAGGCTTACTGTAGAGGTGGTAGAGAACGATAGAGGGAAGAGGGGATATATACAGAAAGGCCATGCGCAGCTTCCCACCAAGAAGTCCTGGTGCTCCATAATTTTACTGTTCAGAATTTCAACATGGTCTGCTGCAGAGGAAAGAAAAAAACAATAAAGAAAGAGTGAGAAGTGAGTGAGGGAAATATCTTTATTTTAATAAAAGTCATTCTAACAAGATACACCTGCATCCTCACTGTGTTGCCCAAGAGGTTGCCTTTAGTATGTTGCAGAGAGAAAACATTTTATTTCCTTAATTTTCTGACGTAGGGTGAAATTGCTAGTAACACACTTGGCACCCTCTTTAATCTGCACTTAGGGCTTTCCACTCCCAGCACGCTTCACACACGTTGACAAGACAATTAGCAAAAGAGGGAGGTGGGTGAATAATAGTCTTACTTTTGAGACAGGATGGTAGGTAGAGAGTGACCAAGGAGAGGGCCAAAGAAATCCCTGACCCCTGTTAGCTCCTGTTTCCTTCAGAGAGTGCCACAGATAGTCACATCAAAACCTGACCCTAAGGAGCCACGAGCCAAAGGTGAATCGGGCCCACAGACAAACCGCAGACACACAAACCCTGTGCTCAGGGGACCCTCTACAGGGAGCAAATCACCTCTCTTGGGATGTACTCATGAAGATCCTCCCCTGAAGGATCCAAGACTTTCATCTCGGGCAGAGCTAGGCTAGCCAGCCTGGACACAAGGACCTCGTCAACCATGGAGAAGAAGAAAAACATCTGCCAGAGCAGCAAGTGTTTCAATTACCCAACTCCCACTCAGGGCAGCTTTGGGAAGGACCAAGGACCAATGACCTTGTCTGGCAAAACACTTGAGCACATGCACAATTTCACATGCTCAGGTGGTAGCACGAAACGATGTGTCCTTGAGAGATTTGCTGGCCTTTAGTTTATCCACAGACACAGGAGGTAACAATGCAGGAACGGGATCAAAACACACAAAACACACAGAAATGGTCGCTGGTGGGTCTGTGAGCACTGGGGACACCTGGAGACATTGCCCTTTTCTACCAGTCTCCGAAGGTGATTTACGTCCTGCAGCTGCAAGGTGTTAACAGGACAAGTGGCAGAGCGGTGGCTCACGGACGTGCTCACATTGCCCTCACGAAGCATCTAACCCAGACCCTCTCCATGCCTGATCCCCAGCAAATCCCATCAAATTCAATCCGTTGACCTTATTTCTTCCAAGCAAAGGTTTTTCATGGTCTTTAACAGCACAGCCGCTGCTTTATTTGGACAGACTGCACCATGCTCCCTACTTGCTAAAGAAATATACCCCATGGAAATTCTTCGCCTCGTCTGAAATCATTAACTATCGACATTGTGAGTTTAAGCACACATATATAAAAGTGAAAAGAATTCAGAAAAAAGAAGTTTCCCAAAATAAATCCTGAAAACAATCTCAAAGAGTTCAAGAACGAGGCTCTTCCCATGCAAATAATCTCCGTATCAGATGGAATAGACTGTTTTGCACGTTATGGAAATAGGTTAACATGTCAGGTGTCACGTCTGTCTGTTGTCTGGGAGAGCAGGACACTGTGTAACACACGTTTGCACTAACAGGGGTAGCTCAGTGTTCACCCCTAGACTAACAGTGGTCCACGGCCACAGTTAGTGGGCCATTGGTAAATACAGTAGTTTATTCAGGTCAGCAGAGATAAGGGCTACCGCCAATATGAGTAACTTCTGTTGACAGCTAAAGATAAAATTAGAGAATTGCTTGCCAAATTAATTTCCAGCATTTAAGTACTTGCCTGTAATACGTGACCTAAGGAAGAAACGGGTTGCGTATCTGTGTATACTAAATGGCCTGAGTTGGGAAAATCTAGTGACCTCTTCTTGAACTGGCTGAACTGCTCTTTACTCTCTTGGGGTAAAAAAAAAATAAATTAGAGTGATGAACTGAAACCCTCAAGGGATTTTCTCTTGTGAACATCAGCTAACACTCACAAATAAAAGCAATGGAAAAATGACACTGCTGCTATGGCTGTGAAACAATAGTCTAAGTCAAAGAAAAAGATTAACTCCTCCATTGTTCGCACTCAGAGAAATGCAGGAGCCCAGGGATCTGCAGGTAGGGTGAAGGGTATGTTGCTTGTGGCATTCATCCTGGTCTTAAACATGTACAAGGACCTCTGAAGAAACCCACCATGAGCCAGGCCCCCACTGCAGCTTGCAGATGCACAGCAGCTGATGATGACCCAATCCTGCTTACCCCAGGAAAGGAAATATGCCACTAACAGCAAAAGAGGAGTTACACCTTTTCAGCTGACTCATTACCAGAGCAGTCTTTGCCATCAATAGCGCAAATCCCTGAGGCATCTGCAGGCAGCTGGGAGCCGTGCAGAGCAAGAGTAACCTGTAAACACAGCCATCAGACTCAGATTTTTTTTTTTGATGCTTGTTGTAAGCCTGTATCTGTGCTGCAGCTGCTGAATTTCTGTTGAGTTGGCAGAGCATGAAGCCACTGGGGTCCCGCAGGCTCCGTCCCTCTGCCCGATCCAGCCCCCTCTTCTGGGGGACGCAGTGCCCTTGTACAAAGCAATCCACCGTAAAGAGAAATATCGAAAAGGAACTTACTGTTCTATCGGGAACTTCTACATCTGTGAAACAAACATGCTGCTACTCAGTTCATCTACTGATAACTGGGATATCTACAGCAAAAAGAACAAAGAACACAATACATTAAAACATCGTCTTGAGATCGGGCTGCTCATTCTGTCTGCAGTTTCAGGTTAGTAAGTACATCAGTGTCTTATAAAACGGGATCCATTCCCAAGATGTCTTTATCTTGCCACACATTAAGTACAAAGTAGCTGCATCACTACTGATGCCTCATGGAGTACGTGGTGATTGTACTGGGATTTTAACTCCATAGACTACAACTAAGACACAAACGCCCTGAAACTATCTGGCTGAAACAGGACTCATACAGTCACAGAGCAACGCTGCACAGGAATTTCTGCTTTCCTCTCATGACCAATGAGTATGAGTAAGACCTGCTCTACCTGAAAATAACAACAAAGCACAGAAAAAGACTAGCAATCCCTACTGTGAGCAGTAAAACACTGCCTAGGACTTACGCAGGCAAAACTTCTACTGAAAGCCTCATGACCTCGCACTAGCGAAAGACTAGAGGAAGCCCCCTGAGACATTACTGACTTTCAGCATGGCTAACAGCCTCCTACAGAACAAAGTCACACCCCATTTTCTTTGCAATAGCTCTAAACCTGAGAGCATGACAAATAAAAATGCTAAAATTAGGGGAGGGGGGGGGATAAAAAAAAAAGTGTTTGAAACATCTCTGGTCTAACTGGGAAAAGTTGTGGCACACCAAATCATCAGGAAGCATCACTAGGACAGGTTGTGCATATACAGTTCAGGACTGGTGCGGAAGCAGCCATCACAACTCAGTATCTTCAGAGGAAAGTTTTGGAGAGAGTTATGGCTCGGCAGACATGCATGAAATCCTGTACACTTATGGCAGTGCTATAATGGCACGTACTGCACATCCAGAGTCACTTCTGTAGGGATGGGTGACGTTACTGGTGTAAATAAGCTTCAGACTTCATAGCTTCACCCCGATTTTTTGGTTTTTGGATGGAGGTGGGTTTTTTTGGGGGGTGGGGTGTTGTTTTTAGAGTTCAATCTTGTGGTGGGGGAAGCTGCTTTGTGTTTTCACTTCCACTTTCCAGCCAGGAGAGGACATGCCAAAATACCATGGGGAAGGATGCTCAGGGTGGTATTTCTGCTTGAGACTGAAAGCAGAAGTGCTGCAGGTCTTGACAGTACGGTCGGGAGTTTTACAGCCTGGTTTTTCAGGACCCGGGACGGGGGGGTGGCGGTGGTGGTGTTTTTGGAGAAGCACTTGCAGCCCTGCCAATCGCCCATCCCTATGCTCTGGCCGGGCTCAGCCGCCCATCCCTCACCGATCCCCGGACACACATACACACACACATACACACACACACGCGCACACGTTGCCTCTGCACGCCCGAGCCTGCGCTGAGCAGAGCGGGTCGGGAAGGCGCTCGGCCCCGCGCAGGATCCAGCCCTCGCCCGGTCCTCGAGATCTGAACACGTGAAAGAAAGCCATTGAAAGGGCCAAACCTGATTGGCGGTAGCTGTTGCAGCGAAGGGGACGCTGGTGGCAGGAGTTGTTGCTGCAGACACAGTGGTGGGCGTAGCACCGTGCATCATGGGCACTTTCGGAAGGGAACCATGGAAGCGACATACGGGAGGGTGGAGTGTGTATATATATTTTTTTTGGTTTTTTTTTTTTTTTTTTAAATGTAACCATGGCAACATGTGGTGGATTTGGGGGCGTGGCAGGAATCACAGCAACAAGCCATGTGACATCGTCATGAAGGACACATCGGGGCGCAGCATGCAATCACAGTGCAAAGCAAGACAGCGTTGGGAAAAAAAATAAAGAGAGAAGGGGAAAAGCCAATTACAATTATAATTAAGGAAAAAACCAAAACATTCTCAACACTTAGTACATTTATAAGCAGAACAATGATGTATTAGACTCCGAGGGCCAAATTTCCAAAGGGGGGAGAGGGTGGGTGTGCTAGCAAAAGCCCACGTCAGCTCGCACCCGTGGGGAGTTAGACACAGCCAGTGCACGTTCCTTTGGGTGGGGACATTTTGGCAAGCGCACCCTCCCGCCCACCTGGGAAAGCTTGTCCCCTTCCCTCCCCACCCCGTCCCCGCCAGCAACCAGAGGTACATGATGCACTTTGCAGCGGCTGCCACAGCCCTTTCACCGGGTTTTCTTGCCTCTCTCTAGCGGGGACAATGTTTCGGCACTGGACAGAGCTGGAGGCACAGCAAAGGAGCGGCTGGCAGCCCAAGCTCTCTCCGTACAAATTCAGCATGCTTCCTTTCCACCCTAATTCTAGAGGATTTGGCAAAACTCCCCTCTTGCGGGGTGGGGGGGTGGAGAGGGGAGGGGGCTGAGAGGGAAAAATACACGAATGCATCTGAACAGCTACAATTTGCAGAAAGAGCATCTGAAAGGACAACACAGCAGCAGGGAGCTCGGCAGCCTCCTGAAGCTGCGCATCCTGCAGAGCATGGTGCTGGAGGGGATGCTCTGGGGCACCCACGGGCATCCCACAAACCCAGGGGAGGTTTGTGGGGCTGGGGACCCCACGGGAGGGCCCAGCCGACTCTGGAAACATGCGTCGGGGAAGTAGACTTGTCTTCCCCTCCACCCCAGAAGACACAGCCAGCCCTGGCAGGGAGTGTGCATGTCTGCAGGCTGGGTACACTCCAGCCATGGGACGTTGAAGCACATGGGTTGGGGTTTCCTACAGGCAGAGGTGTGTTTGAAGGTCTCAGCTCCCCATCGTGCAAGCAGTGTGTCCTCTCTGCGCTATAGGGATGGGGAGGTTCAAGAGCAGAGTGCTTAGCCATTCCTGCCAAAGCTTTCAGACCTGCTCCCCAAAAGCCTTGTACCCTCCCCAGGGCTTCTGCTCCCACCTCTCTCCCTCTGGCTGAAGCCAGCACACACCTGGACGCTGGTCATCTTGTATAACCTTGGTTGGAGGATGAAAGCTCAGCTTTCACCCATCCTGCTGTGCCCAGCAGCTGTAGACAAGAGGGGAAGGTCCCTCAAAGACCTCCACAAGTTCCCAGTAATTCCCAGATGCCTGAACATAGTGGATCCCTGCAGCAGCAACGAGCATGTACTCAGCCCTGCTGCCTCACTGCATCCCACGTGCACCAGCAGCGGTACCTCCCTACTGTCCCTTGTACCTGCGCGGCTGACACTTCACTAAAGAGATGAACCTTCAGCCAGTCCATGGTCTAAGCCCTGCTTCTCTCGCTGTACAAGCAGTGCCCTGCTCTGGCAGAGGGGCTGACCCCAGATGTGTTACTCCTTAGCATCTTTATAAAAAGAGTCTCCTACAATGTCCTCAGAAGGACAACCAAAAATCCAAGCTCTAATCCACCTGATGCCTCGTACAAAAAAATAAACCAACAGGATCCTCCCGTTGCTATTTCCTTTTGTTGGATGACTTAAATGGGTTGTAAAGACATTTAAGTGACAAATTTTTGTCTCTGCAGCAGAACTAAATAGGGGTGGGAACACATCACCTTGGATTCTCTTATTAGTCACACAAAACACTGTACTGCACAGAAATTAAAAGGGATACAACCATTTAAGCCTCAAAGAAGACAGCGGATAGACAGTCACACCACTCAGCCACCCAGGTTCTCACTGATGCATACTAAACTGGCTGTCTCTTTCAGATTAGGAAAAGTTGAGAAGTTTGTGTAGAAAAACCTACCAACGCTTGCAGTGGGTGTCATGCACAGAACTGACCCTGCACACCATGCATTGAAGCGTGGAAAGATGAACAAAAGGGATATTTCATTAGTGAAGCTTCAGTGTTAGAAATCACTTTAACTAAAAAGCAGGTATTCTCTTTGCAGCATTCAGTATTTAAGCACATGCAAACAGATTCTGCATATTGGTACATAAATAGTTTACACTCAGTTTTAAGAGATCATAGCAAACCAAATTAATTCTTGAATTCTTGGGTAGTAGAGAATATATTTCTCCCACCCTGGTATTAAATTATATGATCTGTCCTAGAAATCAGGGTTGTTTGGGGTTTTTTTTGGTACTGGGTATGTTGACTGCTTTCTGATCGTGTCAACAGAAAACAAATTGCCCTTAGAGGAATGTCACGCTCATGTTAAAACCGACTTTCCAAAAGCAATTTACTCCTGCAAGCTGGGACCAGGATTCAAAGTCTCTAGTTTAAGCTGAAAGAGGCAGGTTTTTTCTGGACTTGAAACAATTGTTGTGATGATGCTGTTTTCAATAGACACCCTGACTTTCCCCCCGCATGGCAACCCATGATGCTGATCTCTCAATAACTGAACAGGAGAAACTAAGAAAAGCAGCAGCTCGCTTCCCCTCCCCACAGTGTGAGCGGCTACGTGCCACCTCTCTGCTTTGCCTTCCAGAGCACTGCAAAGGCTCTGGACCAGATCTGCACTCTGATGCATAAGGGAAAATGGGGATGTGTAACGTAAATTCATCAGAGATCTGTCCTCTGACCGGAAATTTGCTGCTCTGCCCAACAAATGGACCTGTTATGCATCAGCCCTGTGCGTAATTTCATTGCCATGAGCCAGGGCACAACAGCACACCAAGAGTGCTGGGTGAAAGCTAATTTCTGGTGCTCGCATCAGAAATGCACGTCCTTACACCAACTTTGGCAACGGCGACCTCGAGGAAGAGCGTGTAGCCAGCTGGGGGACTTGGCATTCTCAAAGGTGTCAGTGTTTCCAGGAGAAGTATTTCGCCTGGCTCCCAACAGGGCTGCAGTAAGGTCAGCTCAGCCCATCCCCTCCAGGAGCACTCTGCAGAGCACAAGGCAGGAGGCTACTACTCGAGTCCCTCCCTCCGTCTCTCCGTACAAGACTCCACTTCCCTGGAAGAATATCTTGGCAGCTGCTGACTTCTGAGTGTCTCCAAGTGCTCTCGTAACAGAAAGGTCACATGAGCACAGGGTTTAGGTCCCAGCTCTCTGGACCCATGCTCACATCTGAGACAGTTTGGTCTCAGCATAGGACTGTCTCTAAAGCTTTTCCTCTGGACCCCAAGGGATGGCAAGGTGAAAGTGCAGGTCCATAGTCTTCACCTTGAGTGGCCAGCCCAGAGAAACGCTTTGTGTATTTCTGTAAATATCATCTGGCAAGGGAATACAGCACTAAACATCAAAAACACTGGGCCTTCGTTTTCTTACGATGCTCTGCAATGATAATGATGATACTAAAAACGGAACTATCAACTCTGGAATATTCCTAATTCAGCCACTTACAATACTTACCACTCTAAGCAGGTTTTGTTTTTCATATGGTTGCGGTGAACAGAGGTTAATTGGCTAGTCAGCAGTCACATCTGCCATGTCAATATTTCAAGTCCTATACGAATTACCAAACTGCATCTTTCAATTTTACTCTGAGACCTTAAAAGCTGGGAGTTAAATTGCTTTTAAAAAGCTTAGGCTATCGTACTGGTCAAAAGATAAGCAAAAGGGAAATATATGCCTTTAAAAAGGATTATGTAATTTGTATTTACTAAAGATGAACCGTTCCCTCTATAAACATCACGGCTGCTGGAATATGTAGGTCACTGAGACAGAAGCTCAGAAAGACACCTGCAGCTTCAAGTCAGGAGGTGGATCTACACAGAGGTCCACAAGACATTTTAACATGAGTCCATAAGAGTGCTACGCAAGAGTCAAAGAATTAATTTGGGATTAACTACTTGAACCATAAGGAGGAAAAACAGAAAGTATGAATTCAAGAAACGTGCAGACATTTTTCTTAGTTCGACCACTTAAAAAACAAAACAAAACAAACCAACAAAAAGTGCAAAACCAAACAAAAAAGGCTAAGAAGGGATCTTTACAAGTGAAAAGCTCTGAACTGTAGCAGATGAAGGAAAAAAAAGTCAAACAATAAACATTAACCTTTCATCCATTTTTAACACAAAACTACACACTAGTACCCTTGTACTAGGGACTCTTACAAATCTGCTCATTAGCTCAACGCCTAGGTCATCAAAAGACAACTACGATGCTGGGGAAAGCGAGGAGACACTTACCTGTGGGGATGAATGTAGGCTGTTGCAACTGCATGTTGGCTAGAGCCTGTTGGTAGTGGAAAACGCTTGGGTTAAAGACTGTGGTGGCACCATTGTTTTTTTCAAGTGCTGGCCTCTTTGGTAAAGGTTGAAGTGCACCAGGCGGCAGGGCCTGTGGATAAGGGAGTCATTAAAGACAAGTGGAGTGAAAAAAAGGGGCCCAGATGTAGATCAAGCATGCAATAAACAATGGGGGTCTTGGCTGCAAATCACCTGCAACTGTGTCAACTTAGTGAGACAGGAGAGAGAAGAGCGGCTAAATCACAGTAGAAGTAGTAAGTGAAACCACAACTTCACTAGGTGAGCAGTTAGTAAACGCACCAGGAGAAGGGGCAGAGTTGAGGAGGAGGGATGCTAAGGGAGCTTTTCAGCAGGACTGTCTTGGGCACACAGGATCAAAAAAGCAGGAGGAAGAGGAGGGGGAGAGGTGATCACCTGGACAGGATACTACAAAGAGCAGTTGCAGGCAACCACCATTTAAAAAAACCCCAAACAACCAGCTAAGAGAAATACAGTAGATGAACATTTTAAACCAGGAAGATTAGCATAAGGAACCAATGCCATGGAAAAAGAAGGGATGCTCACTTCTGCCTGTCTCAACATGTCCCTACATGTATGAGTGCACGTGTGGGGGCGTGCACACTTGCATGCAGCCGACCCATGTGTCCAGGTGGTAAAGCCGTAGCTGTTGCCAATTATACCTGTAACATTACATTCATAGTAAAACGCATTTCCACTCGTTAGTAGAGAAGCTGAGCAACGTGGCCAAGAACAGGCCTCATTCTCCACCGCTCGCACCAGTGGCACAGCTCACCACCAACAGATTTGGACCTGCTCCCAGTTTCTAGGAGGTGGCCTCCAACAGTTAAATACTGTTCGCTCGCTATTAACAGTGGAAAAAGCCATTGACAAATCTGGTGTTCGAACAACATTTGGGTGGGCCTTGCTATCAGGCAAATCCTCTCTTTTTGTTCTATCACACCACCGGGCTTCTTCCACCCCGTCAAACCTGTTTCATGATCAGACTTGGTAAAAAGCATTAACCCAACTCAGGAACTTTTCTCAGCGAGTTACTCATCATTCACCCAAGCATGTCTCAACAGCAAAGTAGTATGTCAGGTTCTTAGAAGACAGGAATGTTTCTAATGATTTACAGCTTTTCATTGTACCCAAGTAGAAACCACACTTTTTTTCTCCACATTGTGATAGAAAAGGGTCCTTTTTAATTATGCCCTGCAGTCCTTTTTGCACGTAATGCTCCCATTGACGTCAATGAGATTTACGCACGTGGAAGTCATGCAGAATCAGGTCATTTCTGCCTAGTTGTGTTAGTCTATATCATGTAGCAAAGCAATGGCTGAAAAATAGGGTTATCGCTCCTGGTTTGTTTTTTTTTTTTTAATAGGTGACAGTGGTAATGGAGGACGTTTAGCTAATGAAGGGTTAAGGCTACAAACACACAGTACTCAGAAGAAAGGACACAAGTAGAGATTGTACAGTGTTACGAAGATCAACACACAACAGAATATAAGTGAAAGCTTGCAACAGTTTGTCACCATCTAGAAACAGGTTTCACTTTAAATTTAATTCGCTATAGGAGACTGCTCATCTGAGAAATGTTAAGCAAGATACTTCCAGGCAAAACATTACTCCATCCTATCTCTATTCACATGGTGGCTTTTGGGTGTTTTTAATATTAAAAAAAGAAAATTAGAAGAAGAAATTGCATTTGCAAAACTGCTCTCTCAGACATGCACACATCCTCTGCTAATGCTAGCAGGCACCCAGTGCCAGCATTAGGACTTCATCTTTCCAGATTTCTTCTGGCTAGTACCAAAAGACAGCAGTCAAACACGGGACAACATTCTCGGACACAGACACCAAAATCTTTTGCTTAAGGTCCGTATTTTGGGATGAGATCTTTTAGGTCTTTTAGGTAAAGATCTAAGAGTTTCCATTTCTGGAGAAGCCTTCATGGATATCTATGTTAAATCTAATTGTATCTACATCCCGCCTATTTAATGATGGCTGCATGAATGTTCCTTCAGGCACAGGACAGATTTGCAGGTTGTAGAGACTGGAGTAGCTCCACTTACATCAGGTGTTTTAGATTTACAGTGACTGAATAACTTGCTGCTTAAATTCATGCTCCTTACTGAGCATGATTGCAAAACATTCTTTTTCAGATGCTTCCAAAATCTGCCTCAGACAAAAAATTACTCATTATAGCAAAGCAACTCTGTCAGACACATAATGGACTTTTGACTCCTTGCTTCTTGGCCAAAGGCTGTCACCACCCCAAAGTGCCCATTATCCCACAATGGCAGTGCCAAAAGCAGAACAGCTGAAGGCTTTGAGACCTCGCCATGATGTCCTGGCTCTTCACAGGAGAATTTCTGAGCCCAGCGTTGCAGTCAGAGGGAGCATACAAACACCCACAGGCCATAGGGATATCAAGGCACAATGGTCTTCCCCATCATCTCTTCAACATCACCTTTCCCCCTAGCCTGCCACAGCCCCTTGGGAACAAGGCAGAGAAAGGAGCTATGGCTGTCCCACTGCCACTCCCTGAACAGTAGCTGGGTGGAGAAACCCAAATAAACGCAACATTTCCAGAGTCTTCTAAGGAAACAAGCTCACTGTAGCAGCTGCTGTGCAACCTGAAGGCCATCTCTGCCAGGTGGGCCCTGTGGGCACAGCAGCCAGGAGCCCATCTCGGTCTGCTTCTGGTTTGACACAGCCTTCTGGGTCACCTCTCCCATCCCAGCAGATGGGGGAGCATCCCCTGAAGATATGCTTCTCCTGTTGCCAACCTGTCTAATTTCAACTATCAAGGTGCCGGAGGGCCCAGGGGGACAGAAGGATCTGGCTTCACCACTTTTTCAGCCCTTGCCTTGAGGTAAGGGCTTCAAGTCAGGAGCACACTCACTGAAAGGTCTATCTACAAATGCCCAGGAGAGGTGTCTAAAATTGCACGTGATGAAGTTGGGCCAATACAGCTCCTGCACAGGGATCTGGCAGGGATGCTGGAGCAAACAAGTGTGTCTCGTTTGAAATGGGCCAGCATTTCTGTAACGCTCACAGGACCTGCAGGAATTGTAACAGCTCACAGGGAGACATTTCTGTCATGCACCATATCCTGGGTCTGAAGGAATGCCTCAAGTGTGTCCTGCAGCACCTACAAAAGGCAACGTGAGACTCCTCACCACATTTTGACCTTACTGACTTCTGCAGCAAGTGCCTCTCTGCTGCAGGACCGGAGCTAGACTAAATCCTTGTAGCATAGAATGAACTTGGTGAGTTTATCTCATCCTGCTGCTTATGATTTCCCTCTGGACAAGCTCTGACTATCACAGACGTAAAAGTAACCTCTGACAGTAATCTTTTCCAACTTTCTTTTTTGCCTGTGCGTGTGTGCACATGGGTATGCAACCTGTGCAACATGATCACACCATCCGCACTGCTGAAAGGGTTAATTCACTCCAGGATCCATGTGATAGCCTGCACCGATCCCAACGATCAATTCCCACTAGAAAAATGCCAGGCACCCTCCCATTTTTGGGCTGGGAAAGCCACATTCCTGCTGGAACACAAGCATCTGAACAAAGAGGTTTGTGCCACCTCTCTGCATGGCACAGAAAGCAATCTTTCAGCATGACTGACAGATAAAAATGCTCCACGTGCCAAAGTCAAAATTTACCATGTGCTGGTTAAGAGCCCTCTCGTTATTTTTTGCAAGACAAGGACTGGATTAAATCTTTGCAACAAACAATTTAATTGCACCTCAAAGCTCCCCTCAGATCGCTATCTCCTGGCATCAGATCCCACTTTCACCCCTTTGCACTTAGCGAAGTGGGGCTGGGTCTGCATCTGGCTTGCTCTTTCAGTCCGAGGCACTATGAACACAAAACCACCTGAGAGGGCAGAGGTAGTGCCCAGTCTCTGGCAAGCAGCAGAAGCAATCTGAGCAGCTTCCTCTGAAGATTATATGCGCTCTTATCGCCGCTGTGAATCATTCTCTGGTGCAGCCTTCCCAAACGGTTCAGAGGAGGTGACACATTCCAACAATGCGTTTGCAAATCTGCAGATGTTTCAGAGCAGGAAGACTATTAAAAGTAACTTATCTGATGGGGATTTGTTAAGCAGGAGAGGTCAGGAGGGTAGGGGAGTTAAAGGGCTTTCCCATCCTCCGCCAGACCATGTCTCCTTGGAGAGGTGGCTCTCTGAGAGGGCACTGAGGCACCACGCAGGTCACTGCCTACGCTGGCTTTGGGGACGCGGCTGTGCCAGCCACCAGCACCAGGAAGTGAGAGGCTGTCACGTTGTTTAGAGCGTAATTCCACGACTGCCAGCGAAAGCTGGTCCGTAGCAAGGCTTCCCATTGCTGCTGTCTAAAACCCTGATAAGGAAGCCTCTTGACTACATAAAAAACCCAAAAACAAGTTTTCAGAGGGGAAGGGGAGCAAGATCAGCCTCTGCTTCCCCAGCCCTGGGAATGGGGAGCAACACCAGCTTGAAGGCTTCAGGGCTCCCCTGTGTCCACTCTTCCCTTTCCCCCCTATAGCTGGGCGGCAGGGGCTGTTTTTTCTAGGAGGTATTGAATCCCTCATTATTTGGGGTGAACAGGAAAGAGTTGTCCTCTATGGAGCCAGGACGGACAGCAGACTGGGAGGATGGCTTTTGCCTCGCTATGAGTGTCACGAAGACAGGTAACACAAATTTGAGACTCAAAAAATAATCAAAGGTAGCTAATATGAAGACGGCTTGCCAACAGAAGCCTGGGGAGCAGATCCTGTGCCTGAAGCAAAAGGCCCCCACAGCGAGGTCCCTTTGGTGACACTGCAATATGGGGGGAGGAACCAGAGCCAGAGCCAGCTGCAGTTGTCCCCCCAGCTCCCCGAACATGCAACCAAAGTCCTGCACTGCACCCAGCACAGATCTCTGTGGGTGCTGCTTAGCTTTCTCCCCCCTGCTTCTCCTAATGCCAGGAACCGCTGAGGTCCTAAATTTGTGCTGTGCCCATTGCACAGAACACTGTTTTGCAGGGCAGTACCACAGCATGACCCTGCCAGGCAAGGCTGTGCTCTTGGGTGTACTGCAAAAAGCTGTTGGATCTGTCCCACACCACCCAGTCTTCTGGCACATCCAATACACGGCAGACCTAATGAGTTCAGTTCTCATTGAAACATCGCATCTCACAACTCCAAAGCTGCTGCTGTTTGGAAAAACGCCTCAAAATCCAGCGCTACCTCCCCCC
>VYXH01002475.1:22296-45172 GCA_013397275.1 Burhinus bistriatus | reverse complement strand
GAGGTTGTTTGCTGCCTCCAAAATGGAGCTGGGCTTCAGGAGGCAAAAGCACAGACGGTTAATGGATGGTGTGCAGGGTGCAGGATCGGCATGTCTGAGCGGACACTGCAACATTTCTGGCCAGGATGGGCAGTCTCCCCAGGCACTAACACCACAGACCAAGCGCGGTAAGGCTTTCATGCAGACTACGATGGTTACGTGCAAAGCGAGAAGGTGAAAGGTCCAAGTACCAGGTCAAAGGTTGCCTCCAGCGGTCGCTTCAGTGATCTGACAGCTGGCTGAGTCTTAATTAGCAGGCAGCGAGCACATGATGGCAATGGGCCAGGGAGGGGGGTCAAGCACAGTAACAAAACCAGCAAGCAGAGATGTGTCAAGAGAGCAACATTTTAGGGAGGCGAAGAGAAAAAAAAAATAAAAATGAATGCATTATACAATATATTAAAAAGACGAGGCATGCACAATGCGGGGTAGTTGAGTAATTACCTGGCCTAGCGGCTAGTCAGCTATTTTGTCCCAGTAGATTTTAAAAATAAAGAAATATCATCATGGGACATATGCTCTACAGCATCCTCAATGCGGCTGGCACAGCAGGCGAGGAGTGCCTGGGGATGAGCACCAGCAGGTGGACTTGCGCTGGGGTCCAGCCCTCATTCTGCAGCTCCACACCATGCGGAGGTCAGCGGGAGCACTTGTGGCAAGGGAAAGACCACCGGTAGGGGAAGGGAGGTTCAAGGCACGTGCTTCAGTGCCATCCTGAACTGGGGACTGAGCCTCACCCAGTTCGTCTGACTTCGTTGCACAGCCTTCAGCCAAGTGAGTAAAGCCACAACTTGTGCACGTCAAGTAACCGCAAGATTGGGTCCCTCAGAGATGTCTTCTGAATTTAGGTTTGAAGTCATTCCAAATCTATTTTAGAAGGTACACCCATTTGTCTGGCATATATTTTTTTTTGATCCAAGAAAACTGGGCACCATTCTTCCCTTTATTAAAGTCTTATTCCTCAACAGGTACAGTAAATGCACCAAAGCTTGAAAAGTCAATGAATAATGTAAGCTGTTTTGGTAGCAGGGGTGATGCAACAAGCCATCAATAAATATTTTAAAGGTTCTAGTTAGCAGCATACAAATAAGGTTAATTACATTTTTAAGAGAAGCCAGCCGCATGAATAAAACATGCACTGGCTTTGGTTAAGTAGCAGCATCCTAGATAATTAGTGAAAAACTAAAGATTCAATTGTAGAAAACACAAAGAGTTTCATTTCAGAAGGTTCTTTTTCAACAGACCTGGGCTCTTGTCTCAACAATAACAAAAATAGTAAGAAATCTAATAAATAAACTCTGCAGGACAAATAAATACTGTAGTATAAATCGGTTCTTCAAATTACATTCCAGGTAATATTGATGCTACGAGGAGGGCAGTTGTTTTATTTCTAGAATCTTCCTGGTTTTGCACTACGTTTCACCATGAATGAAAAGCAACCTTTTACTGTCTTTAAAAAAAAAAAGTTATTTAGAAAAATTTTAGCAGTCTTACTTCTAAATCAAAAAGGGGGCAAGAACCTTTTTAATATTAGTTATTAAAAAATAAATAAATAAATAAAAAATCACAGAACAGATGAGGTCAGAAGGGACCTCTGAAGATCATCTAGGCCAATCCCCTGCTCAAAGCAGGGTCAACTGGAGCAGTTTGCTCAGGACCGCGTTTGAGTTCTGAGTGTCTCCGAGGATGGAGCAACCTGTTGCAGTGTTTGATCACCCTCACAGTAAACAAGTTTTTTCTTATGTTTAAATGGAATTTCCTGAATTTCAGTTTGGGCCCATTGCCTCTTGTCCTTCCACTGGGCATCACAGAGAAGAGTCTGCCTCTGTCTTCTTCACCACCCCCATCAGGAATTTATACACATGGGTAAGACCTCCTGGGCCTCTTCCCTCCCCAGGCTGCACATCCCAGCTCTCGCATCTCTGGAATAAATAGGTGCCATTAGAATGGCAAACCTGTACTCCAGCTAGGAATTTGATCTGGTAAGTCTTCCTTGACTCATTTTTAGAATTGCAGGTACTAGAAGTCACAATTCAAACTAAAATGCAGGTGGGACCATCTCTACCAAGTCCAAAGTATCAAACAGGTCAGGAAATCACCCCTGGTTTCAGCCTTGCCATTTCACTAAGCCTTGGCAAAGGTATCACGCACAAGTTTGCTAAGCTCGAACAACTGATATGTTGTCTGCTTTTAAGTCACTGGAAATTTTGCTACTGACTTCAACAGCCCAGGATCTCCCTGCAAAGGATATATTATGGGATGGGCAGTCTTTGCTTTCGTTGTGTACTGAGGGAGCTAAACTGACACCTACGGCTTAGCCAGGGAAGGTGCTGGTTCCAGGTGCTGCTGTACGTGCGTTCATGTCACACCATGATGTCATGTCAGAAAAATCACAGGGTTTGCCACCGTGTCCCTACCTGGTGAGAAGTACTGCGCCACTCAACGGCTTCGTGCTATGGTGAGCACACAGAAAGGATGAAGAGATGGGATTTATATTGCACATGCTCTCAGCTCTCTAGTCAGCCATTTACAAAGCACTCTACTTTTCCACAAATGACACATGTGACACAAATGAAATCTCTTAGCAATGGAAATACAGCTTGAGAAGAGCTCTACTTACCATTGCAGCTGCAGCTGTCTGGTTCACCTGGTGTTGAGCTGCCTTGATTTTGGCTTGCAGGTGTGCAGGGGGATGAAAGTACTTGCATTTCTCCCTAGAGCATCGACCTTTGATGTAATCCATGCAAACTGTAACAGTATTTTCATTTGTGTCTATCATTGCAATATCTATAGGGTGAGCATAGCGGCAATCATTCTCACCACGTGTGCAATTTCCACGCTGAAACTCTCGACAAACCTTAAAAGAAAGTCACATTGTTGAGCAGGACATCAAGTTACTCTTCAATCAGTATTTTCAACACATAATATCAGTTCAGTTGGCCACATTAAACTATGTGTGTATACTAAATCCATGCTCATCTTGGGTAGCACGTATACCAACAGTCACAGGGGCAACTGGTGCTTCTCACAGCTGGTGCAGGGTATGAAAAAACCCACAACAGTACTAAGGCCAATTATCAAATTCCAGTAAAGTACAGAATTTGTGCAGAATGGAAAGTGACCCCGGGAAATCCGTATGATTTTGCCAAAACTTATGGAGCTCAGGATTCCTCCCCTGCCTCTAAAGCTTAGATGTTAACAACTCTGCCATTTGTGTCTCAGCTGGATTATGTATTTGTTATGGAGCATACTCTCAGGTAGGACATTTAATTCTAAATGTTGCACGCTGATGTTATTTGCAACAAGTACCTTTTCTTAAATATGAGAAGCCTCTTTCATATAAATAGTCTCACTGCCCTCCACAATAAAACTCTGACCCCAGGGTTATGTGACAGCATGTCTGATTACGCTGCAACGTGTTTGGAAGGTGTTACCAAAATTGCTAGCTTTACAAAGATCTTGCAGATCCTCTTAACTTATGAGCACTGAAGCATCATAGGCAAAGAAAAAGGTTTCACAAAAAGTCTGAGGAACTAAGAGAAACTGTCGAGGACTATAGCTGGTGGTATAGATCATGCAGCAGCGCACTATCAGACTGAGTGCGGGGAAAGGTGATATGTTATGTGAGAACAGAAGGAATCGGCAAGGCAATATAAAGTACGCAACACAAAACAACATGTTTTGAAATTACACCCTTCTCCACTACCTTCCTGTGTTATAATTTACACCTGCAGGGGCCTCTGAATTCAGGTCCTCAGCCCTTATCTCCTGCAAAGCCTCTGCTTAGGGTTTGAAAGACATTTACAACTCCTCCAGCACTAAGTCCCAGCATGCCCAGCCAGCTGGGGGGGGGAGGAGATGTCTTTCCAATGCCCCCTATCCAGCACTTCCAACAGTGTAACGCTTGAAGCTTTCTGTAAAAGCTCAGTAAGCCGATCTCGAGACAAGCGAAGTGTCTGTTACTTCCAAAACATCTCTCCCTCGACTCAGCAAAAGGGCAGACCATCTACTTGCATTTTTTTTGTTTTTTGAGTGTGGCAGATCACACACAGGACACAACAATCCCAGCCCTGCTCTAATGCCCACTGAAATCAAAAGACTGCTGCCAAGTTTCCAGTGACTTCCAAGGATTTGGGATCAGACCTCACATGAGAATCTGCTCAAGCAGAGAGCGGCAGACTGTGTGAGGAAAGCTGCAAGTTAAACTCGGCACTATGCTGCATCAGGTCATTCTAGCAGAGGGCAACAGCTAGGACCACATGAGCTGTTCATTTCCATCAGCAGTATCGTATCAGACGTCCAAATACCTCCAGTTTATCCGTACGCATCAGTTTCTGCCCAGCAGAGCCTCCTGGTACTGTAACGGTAGGATTTCCGGAAACCAGGACAGGGGTATTTGGTAAAAGCTCTGCGGGAACCAAGCCCATCCCAGGAGAAACATGACTCAGGTAGGGACTAAAAGCCATCGTGGGGCTTGTTGCAAGTGATGGAGTCACAGGAAACGTTGTCTGTGTATAGAAAGAGGAAAAACAAAATATTAGTTAAAAAGCTGTCTTGGATTACCCATCAAAGCCTTGCAGTGCTTCAGTGCTTCAATCCTTTTACACAATTTGATTAGCAACATCAGAACGCTGTGCTCTCCAATCTGTTCATTTATCGCCATTTACTTGCGATCCATTCGTTTCTCCTGACTCACAGATTTGTGACTCATCTGGAACACAAGGCATCTTTATTTGTCAGATCAAAGCATATTGATGATCTTTATAGTTTAATGACACAATTAAGGATTTCATGCCAGCAATTAGGGCAGGCCCAAATTAAACAGACTTCTAATTCCCAAATAAATGTCTTAGCTTCTGTATGTCTACACTGCAATGCTGTACAGAGACCCCAGGGTAAACTGCAGCTTCAGGACCTTGAAGCAGGTAACCCCATTAGCTATATGGTTGAATTCACTACAAACCTGCACCATGCTCAGTGTTATCATGGCTAGTCTGGCCTTAGGTAGACAAATAGGATCATTCAGAGTCTGGCGAGGCATCTCTGCTGGAGTATGCTTAGAGGTCATCAGGGTTTATTTCAGACTGTCAACAGCCTCCAGGCAAAAGCCATTTTGCAGGAGCATCCTGAGCCTACACTCCATGTGAATGGCAGCAAGAAGACAACAAACTCACTAGTGTCACAATGTGCCAGACCTCATGGCTTTGGAAAGAGCAGGTGGGTCGTGGGCTTCGAAAAGCCATGGACAGAGTGTACCCAATGAGACGGCTCAGGTGGGCTAGCACGAGGTCCAGGACCTCAGTCAGCTGTGTTGTGAGGAGCCAATGTCCCCGTGAGGAGACAGAACAACGGGCCATAAAGATCTTGACTGCTTCTGATCCCTAAATGGTGTTGGGCAGGCCCTGCAAACGCAGCAGAGCTTCAGGGCTGGTGGCCAGAGCAGCTCCCCAGCATGAACTGGGAAAGGAGCTGCTGTTGTGCCAGGCGGGCAAGATGACACCAAGCTCAGGCTTAAGTCTGTGAACAGCCCCTACAGCCAAGGGGTTTGTGAGACCTTAAAGCACCAGATTCTGAGGTGTGTTTGGGAATGAAACCAATTCCCGCTGATGGAAAATGCCCCCCGCCCACCCCACAGACCACCAGCGCCTGCAAGGCAGCGCTCCTGCTCTTCAGCCGGGGTTTGACTAGCCCTGGGGAAGCAGCCTGCGATTAGCAACCCTTTTTATCTTCCCTTCTCTAACCCGCTCCACTGTGAACTCCAGGTTGCAGTTAAAGCTGCTCATGTTGCGGGTGCACATGATGTCATCCTTAGTACCTAGAGCCTCTGCTCAGCAATAAATGCAACTGTGCTTACAAAATGGCCCGGAGTGGGTTTTTTTGGCCACAGGCATCACCTCCCACCCCCCCTTGCTTTTATTTTTCTACTTCTAGTCTTGTGGGTTTCTAAAAGAAACCACATATGGACAGCGTGTTTCTTGAAAGCATCTTCAGCCCAGTACTTTCATACACTAGGCAACACTTTGCTTGTTGTGATCTGGAAGAAGCCAGCCCGCAGTAACACCAGCCAAGCTGTCCTAACCTAGCTTTAGCTTAATGATGCCCCCTTCCTAAGGTCAGAATGACAGCAAGCAGCTCCTGGCTGATGGGAAAGGGGATGACAGGTCACTTCCAGCATACGTCCCACTTTATCCTCCACAATGAGGAGACACAGCCTCCTGAATCAGCAGTGCTGGGTGCTTTATGTGTAGCAGAACCAAATAATCCTCTCTCTGGGACGGATTTCCAATTTTCCTTGTTTTGAGCCTGAGTTAAGCCCTGCTTCAGCTGATGGGAGACTTTAACAATTAAACCCAGAGATCCTCCAGTCCACAGCCCTTTATTAAATCATTTTCTTCTCTCTTTCAATTCTCTGTGGCTCCCAGATGTTTTACACTTTTTGCTGCTGGAAAACCTCTTTAAGGATGTTCAGACGCTGTGACTCACTGTAGTGAGAAGATAGCATCCATTAGACTGTTTTCTTTTGTGCAAGCACCAGTAATTACAGTGGCATCTGCTGAACTTCTGTCACCACTTGCACTGTAAATGCTATTTTAAGGAGTTTCTCCAGCCTGGCCAGTCTGCACAGGGTTATGCTGGGGCCCAACACACATTGTCAGCACTTGTTTTGTGTACCCATAGTAGCCCAAACCTCACAGCACATGTGGCTTGCACAAATGCACGGGCAACTCTACCCCTACGTGTTTCCACAGCAGGAATCTTGGGTATCCTGACAGAGCAGGTGAGAAACAGACATTGCTCCAAAACTTCAGGAGATCCTTTAAGGCAGGCTGCCCCTGCCTGGGCTCCCACACAACCAGGAGCCAGCTTGAGACAGGAGGGAGATGGTTCCTCCCACTGACTGAATTCACCAGAAACTGGTGGGAAGGAGTGCAAAACATTGGCGAAGAGATGATACACCAGCCGCTTCACCAAAGCCACTACAAACTGGGAGGCAAGTCCCACTCCCCAAAACACAGTCCCCATCTCCAAGGCTGTTCCCTCAAGAGCAGCCCCTCTCCTCACTGGGAGCAAGGCCCAAGGGATCTGAACCCAAACGGAGGTGACTGGAGGAAAGATGTCAGTGAAGAGCAATTGAGGAGTATGACCTACTCCTGATCCTGGGACCTGCAGAGAGGTGCACACAGGAGCAGGATGGGTTTTTCTTTATGGCTGCTGCTGGTTTTTCACCCATTTCCATGCCCTGGCATCTGCTGCCATGTTCCTAAGGTTTCACAACTGCTTCTTCTGCCCACCTGAACCGTGCGCCTGGTGCCACTGACCCCACGGGCAGGGGACCAACACTCAGCAGCCACGCATGCGTCTTCAGCTGAGGCACAGCCAGAGACCTCGCAGCCCTTGCTCAACACGTTACACCTTACACTTAACGTTACATGTTACACTGGGGCTTTTAAGTCTGAAGCATGTGACGCACACTGAAAACTGCTCCTTTGTAAGCTGGCATCAGGGAGCTCTGTATTTATTGTGGCTGATGAGGGGAAAAGATGGGCTGCGCTCACTGCCAGCCCCGACTGCCTGTCTTGGAGTGGGAAATCCAGTCTGGCTCATGCATCAGTACCAGTAATAAAGATGCTGCCAGCCAAATCTCTCCTTCCTTTACGTCTGTGCAGGTCCCTTGTGCCAGGCCTGTCCTGAGGGAATTCAAGCGAGTTTCTTCCTCGCAGCCAGAACCTGACTGTAATTTCTACTCCAAACAGCACTGCTCTCCTCAACACGTGTCCCACCCACCTCTTGTGATTGCACCCAGCCAGGAGACCCGACAGATCAATATTGTGACTACACTGAAAAATTGCTGGTGTGCTCTAGGGTAAAACAGAGGGACTGGAAGTATCACCACTTACCCCTGCTGCCCCCCTTAAAGCTCTTGCAAATTTAGGAAATACAGAGGCAGGCTTCCTTGCAAACTACCTTTTATTAACCGCAGCACATGGAGACACTACCAGTAACTCCTGAGCAGAGGGAAACAGGTTACAGCACAGCAGCAGAGGAGTCCAGACCAGTAACAGCTCACAAGACCGGCTTACTGAGTATTAAAATGCTTTTGAGAAAAAAATAAAAATAAAATAAAGCTGAAATGGCTGTTGAGAGAACACATCTCGGGGGGAGGGCTGCCAAGGACTCCACAACAGCTCTGAGCTCCTCACAGACCCCGAGCACAGCAGCCATTGGGTTGAAGGTGTAAGCAGACAGGAGGGACCATCCCAGGGAGGGGCACTTGTCACCACCCGTGGTGACAGAACCTGGAACAGCTGATTTTGTTAACAAACTAGAAGTTGCATTCCATTTGCCAAGCAGAAATCGTACTAAAGCTAGAGAAGAAACACAGAGTGGGTGTGAAGAGGAAGGCAGAGGAGCGGCTGGTGTTTTGTCGAACATAAGCGCTATCTCAGCCGGGAAGTGTTGATTCTGAGTTACCTCAGACCCTAAAAAGAGAAAGCCTGAAAATGAGAGGCCCAGTATAAATGCAGAGGTGTTGATGGCCTGAAGGAGGAGAGACAGGTCCCTGCTAAGCAGCTACATACAGAAAGCACACAAAAACCAGTGACAGCTTTTATTATAATCTGGTGATAGAAACATAGAAGATAAAGATCTTGTACTGACAAGGCTGAAGACCCTGATATTGAAAACATAATTGATGCTGTTCAGAAAAAGCAAAAACCTGTGTTCCCCTCCAATGCAGCTGCATGGGGCTGGCTGTAAAGCCACCCCTCTAATGTGAAGGCTGAGTATGCGAGATTGAACCCAATCAGCCAAAGCACCCAGCTACCTACCACCACAGATGCTCGTTTCCGCAATCTGACCACAAAGACGTGCTCCTAGCTCAAAGGATCTCTCATTTGTGGGCCGCTGTAGTGTAAAAGTCAGGTGTTAACGCCCCACAGACATTGGCAGACACCAGCTCCCCAGTGGATCAGGGCACATCCATTCCTAGTGTGCCTTTGACTAGGGCCTGAGATATAGTTCAAGTTTTTGCTGAATGGAACAAAGGGATGCCCAAAATACCTCCTGAAATATGCGCCAGCACTTGTTCCAAGCGTCACCGGCCAAGTGAGTCGGTCACCCTGTGCTTTAACCTCTCCACTGGCACCAAGGGGCAGCAGCAGGGTCCTGCGGCCCCAGGAGGGGACGCAGGGCTGTGTTAAAGCCTGGGTTGTCTTCAGAAGCATGGCTGACTCAGAGCTGTCAAGACACCTGGAGAGACAGTCGTGGCTCCACAGCCCTTGGCAGGAAGAAGAGATGAAGGGTTTGAAAACAAAGAGAGGGGAAACAACTTCCCAGGGCAGCAGCAGAGGCAGGTGTGTCAACACGGCTGTGCTCTATCCAACTGTGGGTTCAGACACAGCTAATGGCAGTGCCTTGCAAGCCACTGCCCTGCTCCACCAGGTCAATTCAGAGCCGGTGCTGAAGCACCTCCACGACCAGCTCCAAAAGTCTGTCTCGCACTGCTGCAAAGGGACAAAGCAGAATGGAGAACGTGGGGATCAGGCCCAGGGTGCAGCACTTTTTGGGTGGCCTTGCTTTGGCACACACACAGCTCAAAGAGACCGTATCTGAGAAACCAGAGACAGCGCTGACCAAAATGGCTCTCCATATTGATGCTGGAGTCCAGCTCTACCCACCTTCAACCTGACTTTTACACAGTCTAATGGAGACAGAGGCACAAAACCAGCCCAGGGAGTTTCCAGCACAGCTCAACCAAAGCCAGCAGTCAAGGTGAATTTGTATTTCCAAAAACCAAAACTTTACTAGAGTCTTTCTACTTAGTACCTACATCATCTCTCCAAGGTCCCTCTGGATGAATACAGCATGCTGAGTAAATACTCTGCTCCATGTCCTTGCCTGACTTGTTTTAAAGTGCTGTAGGAAGCAGTCTGTTTAAAACTGCATCATGGGCACCAAACATTCATGTGATTCTCAGCTTTGCATGGACGGTTAGCAGCAACCATCAGAGAGCAACCAGAAACTTCAGAGAAATAAGCTCACACTAGCAACCATTAATTCACACCCAGCAGGCTTCCATGAGCAGCGTGCAGCAGGCAGCCCACCTGGGACACGGTTCTTCTCCGAGCAGCGCCTTCATTAAACAGCCACCATCAGGGTCCTGGCTCTTGGTTCAACGGGAAGATTAGCTCTTGCTGGATGTCAGCGCTGGTGCAAGAAGATCTGGTGGTGAACGTTTAGATGCAAGCTCACAGACACATTCAATGCCATTTCAGGAAGCGTGGTGAAAAGCTGCTATGTCGAGCGTGGTTTTGGTTGTTGTTTTGGTTTGGGTTTTTTTTTAAAAAAAAAAAGAAAAAGCCACACGGTAGCTTTTCTGGTGAAAATGCACTTTAAAATGTCTAACCATTCAGCTATTGTTTGGAGCTATTAAGCACGCTGTTCCAAATCTCGTCTCCGGCAAGCATCCCAATTAAGCAGGCATCCCGTTGATCAGCTTTCTGATCACATGGGATTTGTTCTGCTGCTGCATCTGATATAATACTTTCTGCTTTGAAGAATTTCATGTGTAGCCAGAAGGAGGCCCCACCCTTCTCATTTAGAGAGAGAAAAAAAAATAATTCTCAAAGCCTGCTTCCACTGGCAGCATCTTCAGGAAATCAAAGGCAGGTGAAAGAGCAATCTCTTGTTTGTCCTGAAATTGGTGTGGAGCAAGTCAGCCAGCAGGAATGAGACCAAGAGCTCGTTTACTCTGCGCAAAAAAGAGTGTGGGAAAGCAGGAAGGGAACAGTCATCGCAGAACAAATTTTTATTTTTCTTCTTTGCCCTGATCTCCCTCATGGCACAATTCAGAAACCAGGGCCCTTTCTCATCAGACAAGGTTACCTCTGAAATGAGAGCACTAACCAGACAAACTGACAGATTCAGTCTCAGAGGCAATTTAAAAAGCAGGAGTGAAATTGCTGGAGTGAACTGGACCTGCAAGATTGCAAAATGGGAAGATGGGAACTTTCCAAAGAGGAAATCCCAAAGATGTTTTTAATAGCCAGCCAAAGAGCATCCACTGTGAATTCCCCACAGAGGAAAACCCCAAACACGAAAGGTTTGCTTTTGGTATAGGGCTAGGAAACCAGTGCTACCATTTTGTGGGAAATCAGGATTTCCTTCTGATGTGCATGTACTTTTGAACTCCACAAAAAGAGGTGCAAAGATTACAGCAGATTAGAGATTAAGGTGCAGAGCAACTAAAGACTTTTTCTGTGGCCCATTTTCTCTTCTGCCTCGCTTTTCTATCTTCAAAATGGGAAAAATAAACAGCATTTTCCCAGCTTACACGGCAGGGTGAAAATAAAGCTGCTAACACACACAGGATGACCAGAGTGAGGGTGAACATGGAAAAGCCTTCACAAGACAGGAGGAACAAGCCAGACTGGGGAAATGTCCCGGTATGGTGGCAGAGCACCATCACAAAGGGACACTGGCCAGCTTTCGCCACTGAAACACAGCTCTACCTCAAGCTTTTACACCAAACAGCACAACAGCCTCTAACAAGGAAGAACCCTTCACCAGTCTCTTGTGAGGATCAACCAGAGACAGCTGAGCTTTCCAAAGCCAGGGTGGCAGATGCTGAGTCTGAAGCCCCATTTGGGCAAAGGAGCCAAGTGCTGTAAGTGGGACACCAGGAGGCCAACTGCAGGCTCGTTCACAGACTTGTGCACCTTCAGGCTGGAAGAGTCTGTCCTAGGGATCCAGCCAGACCCTCCTGTGTGGCACAGCACAAGGAACCTTACTCATCAACTGCACATCAAGTGTACCTGGCTCCAGAAAAGACATTTAGCCCCGACTTTAAATGGAGAATTCCCAATTAGGCTCTCAGTTAAAAATGTGCAGCTTATTTATGTCAGCACTGAAAAGCTGTTTCAAGACCTCTGACATTTTCTTAAAATATACATAGCGACAGACTCAAAACTCAGCTGACAAATGTCACCCCCTCCCAGATACACCAACCAGCAGACACAAGCCATCCTCTCCCTGGTGTAACAGGGTTCTCCAGCCTGAAAACCTGTTTTAACCCATAGGCAAAAGCAGGGACAGACAGTGAAGGCTGCTCTGAACTACCTGCTCTGCAAACACCAGTCTCCCTACCTGAAGAGAAGCCAATCTTTCCTGCAGTTAGTATAAAACAGCATTACTGTGAAAAGTAAGTGCTAGGGCTATGAAATTAGCACAAGTCTCTGCTGGAACAACTGCAGTGAAATGGGTCTCACTCCCGGTCATAAAATAGAATTGAGATCTGGGTAGGATTCATCTTCCCCAATTTTAGCCTACTGGTACAACACATCTGGTTCAAGGGAGTCAACTGCCCTTTTGCCACAGTGTGGTAGAACTCCAGCAACCACAGTCCAGTGTAAAACAGCTATCCAAAACAGGATCCATTGGAATTGAGCCACTTGGGACTTCTGGGATGTACATGAATTAACTGGTCAAATATCCACCTGGTGGCAAGACCCTTCCACTTGATGCCTTGAATCTCGCAGCTCCTTAGTTATCAGAAGAAAGGGGAGCCACAGCTTGCAAGAAGATGCGGAGGTAAAACCCAAGACACCCCTCTAGAAGATGCTGCCCAACTCCATGCAGCACCACCAACCGCCTGAGCAAAAGCAGAGGGCTGGGGCCTCCGTAAGTGAACAGGGAAGAAACGCGGAGCAGCGGGAATCCCATTCTCTGCTGCGACTTACGATGGGCTGTAGCTGTGCGCCTGGGAGCATGAACTGCATCTGCTGAGCAAACATGGCTGCGGCTGTCTTCTGCTGGATCAGGTTGTTGCGTCCATTTATTTCAAGCTGTGTTTTTAAGTGTGGGGGAGGGTGGAGATATTTGCAGTTCTCTCGGGTACACCGGCCCTAAAAAACATAATGATACAGCATTTCAGTGAATGTAACACTCAGGGAAATTTAATTAGGGATTGTCTGGGTTACTGTAACATCACAATCACCTAGGCAAGGGACAACTTGGTGGCTACTGTGCCTTTTTTGTGATTCTTCTATAGCCATGCAATACTTAGGTGAAGAGAAGAGCAACATGACTTCTCCTGCAGTAACACTAACCAAATACTATCAAACTAAACCCAAGTTAAGCTTCCCAATGTTGTGGAAAAAAAACCAAACCCCAACAATGGTAACACAAATATCAGTACTTTCAGAAGCTAGTGGCAACAGTTCCAGAAACAACAACAAAAATTCCCCTTTTCTTGTGTGGGTTGTTTTTCCCCTCTCTCCCAACACCAGAGCACTTAATTGGCCCTGACAACCAGACAGGGAGAAACAAAACTGTCTCCATCACTTCCCCAGCTGCGCTGGGTAAAACATTAAGAGGACAGCTCTGTAAGGCAGCACCTCTGGTCTTCAACACGCGTGTACTGAGATGCTGAGAACTGGTAGTCACAGGAGGAAGAACTGAAACAACTTCCCCTTTGCGCTTTCATTTCTTAAAAGCCACAGTATGTTGCATCACTGACTACTCCCCCTCCTGGCTCCCAAATACACACAAGCACTAGGGAAGCCAGTGGCTCCTAAAAAGCGAACGATCAATAATGTTACAGATCACCTCAAATCAACTGAGACCATCACTTTTAAAAAACATCTATAAACTGTGCCTTGCTTTAGTAGTGTTTGCAAGTAGACATAGGGAGATAAATACCAACAGTCCACTGAACACAGAAAACTAGTAACAAATTTTGTCGTTAAGATGGAGTAGTTGCTGAAAAATAGGGGTTTTTTTCCCCCTCTTTCTCTGTGTATTCCCTCCTTAAGAAACAGAGGCATAAAGAATACAAGAAACATTTTATGCAACTTTATGTGTAAATTTTATAGATAACTTATGGTAAATATTTTTGAGGAAGTAATTCTTCTGTAGCTATTCAGAGCCTAATGAAACAAGGCCAGGCCTGGACACCACAGAGCTGCTGCACTACAGATAACTCCTAATTGTTCCTGCAGCCAGGAAAGGAGCACAACCATCCGTTACCCAGCCTGTCCCTGGCACTCTCGTCAAGGGCTGCACACTGAGTTCTCAGTCTCAATATAATTAAGTTTGCTTTCAGAAAAGGGGTGCATCAGGTGACCCCACATACCTGCTCCTGTTGGCAGGATCACACGCTGCAGAGCTGTCACCCCAGGCTCGCCCATTACACACCTAGGGCACAGACTGGTGTAAATGCTCTGGGATGGGACCCTGCATCCCGGGGATTTTTAAGACCCACCTCTGCCTGTACAAACGTACGGGTGGTATCACTGGACAGTCTGGGTACCACCACACAAAGCCGACATCGCGACCCACCACAGGGACTGCTTTTGAACCCCCAGCCAGGCTTCTCCGCTTGCCGAGAGAGGAGCAGGTCACTGGCAAGCAGCTGAAGCTCTGCAAGCTTTATCCGTGCTTTCCTCTGCTCCCTTTCCTGGTGGGGATAATGGCTTCATTGGGGAAGGGGCCGTACAGTGGAGCATCATGAGAAACAGGCTTCTCTCTCATCTGCTCCAAGGAGATCACAGTTAAACAAAACTTTTGGCTCCCTGTTGTTATTTAGAGGCAAATAATTAAATGCAAGAAGCGATGGGCTAAACCCACTAGGACAGGAAAAAACACTCCCAAGCTTCAGCAGCCTGCCTTTGTGGAGTGAAACTCTCTGCCCTGCTCCTAGAAGAGCCCAGTGGCTCTCCACAACCCAACTCAAAAAGAAAGAGGCTTTTTAATACTATTGTTTTGGCTTCTCAGCAACCCAACAGTCCTAGATCCCCAGCAGTGAGTTAATTGCCCACAGGCCCCAAGGACATGAATCTTCATCGCCAGACACTTTCTTACATTTGTGTAAAGCGAGGGTAAAACAGTACCATGCAGCTAGCTGGTGCTCAGGCAACCCAGCACTACAACAAGGTAAATAACTGCATTCATCTGGAAGGAGAAAGAGACTCATTAGCACTAGGCAGGTTTGGGTCATCCTTCTCATGGCATCTTTCCAGGTGCACAGGACCAGGTCCCTCCACAGCCCTTCCCATCACCTGGGACCCAACAAGAATCCAGCATTCAGGTTCAGAGCACATCTACAGCATCCCACCCCTACAACTTCTACAGGGCTCCTCAGATTGCTGCAGCCCAGGAGCAGACCTGCAGTTTGCCCACGGCCAGGCAGCTGCTCTATTCTAAACTCCAGCCTTCGAGGGCTGCACATCAGCCTTGGAAATTCCTCCTGGTTGAAACTTGGCACAAGTTCTTTGGGTTGAGAAAAACACCAATTTCTACCAAATTTGGAATATATCTGTGTAGATGTTTCCACACTGCAGGAATGGAGAAGATGAAAAAAGAACTACTATTTTTTGTAAACAATACTTACAGGGCTTTCTTCAACTTGAAAAGGACTTTGCTATTCCAACTGAAATTTTGCATGTCATTGATACCAGCTATCCCAGCTTGGTGTGAAGCTTTGTTCTACTTTTTTCTCAACACAGAGTTTGTTTAATTTCAACAGGGGGTTCTACAAACAAAACGCTTTTATTACCAACAAAAAAACCCTCCATACAGCACGAGGCCTTGATCCTGCAGACAGAGCCGCGCGCAGAAACCAGTGCCCACACAGAGTGCTACTGGTTTCAACGAGGACATGTATGTGCAAGGAACAGAGCTGCGCAGATGCTGCTGCAGAGCGAAGGCTGTGCAGTGCAGCATGGCTGTCAGCCTTCTAGGGCTCCAGGAAGACTAAATGAATCACCACTGCACTCGGATTCAAAGCCACACCTTCAGCCTAGCTCCTCCTCACCATCATTTTGATCCTCAGCATCATCAACCGTTGCATTTTACCAGGATGGGTTAGAAGCCACAGCTGAGTCAGGTTCCTCTCTCCAACACCACAGTAGGTTCTTCATCTCTCAGACAATGAATTTTAGGAACTGATGATGTGACTGAGAGTGACATAAAGTGTTCCCAATTTAGACATCCAGCTATGAAACAACTTTCAAGGTATCTCGCTCTAAAGTGACGGGCACCTCTAGTATCCTCTGAACTCCAACACTGGTAGGGGTGATCCCCTTCTACACTTCCACCACAACGCCCACAGTTTTCAGTACTTCTTAGCAACACATACACTCTTCAAGACCAATTTCAGCTCTACGAAAGCCGCCAGAAGGACAAAGGAACTGCCATTCTTCACTTCTCAGTACCAGCTGCAACACAGCAGGGAAAACAACAGGGAACTGGTAGCAAATCTGCTGTGTGGATACTAGGCTGGGGACAAATAAGGACAACTCCATTTTATACCTGGGTGGCCTAGGAGTACAATATGAGACAATACAACAGGAGTCAGGCCCCTAAGTTTCAGATAAGCATCTTTATGCTATAAGGTGCAGTTTTGCTGTGGTGACTAGCTGTTGCTCCAGCACATGGAACGCTTAGCAGAGGGCACAGGACAGTCCCAGTGCCCTACAGAGACCTGCCGAGACACTGTCTGAGCCGAGCATCGCCCCAAAAAGCGCCATTGTAGCACCTGGAGTAGGTCACTGCATGTGTTAGGAAGGGGCACAGTGCTCAGAGACTGAGCTGTGTCAGCGAGCAGTGTGCTGAGCCTGCTGGGACCAGCGCAGCCATCCTGCTGTAACTGGAGGGGTTTGCTGCTGGTTGTTAACTCAGCACCAGTATTGACTCCAGGGATGGTGCATTCCCACCCTGTCCCCGGTGGCACACAAGCCTGCAGCCAGGGAATCACCACCCAGCAACAGACTCTGCTGCTGGCCTTGGAAACACGCTAAATATAGCCCTCTTTTCTGGCTCTTCACAAAATGGAAGGAGTCTGAAGGACCATATTTCGTCAGCTTCTTTGCCAACTACAGCCAGGAGGGAAAAGCATATGGACTGCACTTCCCAAGGCTTGAAAAATGGATATTAAAAATAAACCATTAGAAGATTTTATAAGAGTGCCTTCTCCCCCTTTCTTCCCACACACTCTCCCACCCTTACAGTAGGCTGCTGGCATGTGATTGACTCTGTGTTGCCAACTTAAGTCATGCTGTGATGGCGCATACTGTAAATGGCTGGCATCTCACACTAGCTAACGTGACAGCAGCTTGCAGTGCGACAGAGCCAGCTGTTTCGAGTGCAGCACTGACGGCAGCACACTTAAATCCAGTAGAAAAACCTGCATTACACCTGGCTGTTTGGAGTCTGCTGGGCTGCACCTTGTCATCTGCATCTGAGCTTGGAGGGATGCAAATAAAAGCATGCTGCATACTACGCCAGGCGGGATGAATGCATCCTAAGCACACTGCACAAATTCTCTTCTCACTGGCTGCTGAAGTGAGCTGAACCATGCTGCAGAAACAAGGCTTTCAGCACAAACCCAAGGCTTGCTCACGTTTGTACCAGTAATGCAGTTTGTTACGGTCTCTTTAATCCTGGATGCCAGTGAGGGGGTTCCAGAGCAGAGACGTTTCTGGTTTTAATGACTGCACTGTATGTCCTGTCAATCACCGGCAGTTCTCATGTGAAAAATCTGTATGCTCATGTTGCTTTTCACACACTGGAGGCTGCAGTAGGCTTGTGTCCTGACTGTGCTGTCTTTTCCACAGACACTGATGACATGTGCAATGACTGACAGCAAAAAGAATGAAAAGAGACCAGGCAGGAAAGGATTCCCATGTTTTGCACAAAACCAGGCACCAAAACACAGCTTGTCTACATAACTTTTCCCTGTGTGAAACAGCAGATTTCCACCCCCCCAAGAGGAACTCAGTGGGGAGGCACATTCAGAGATGCGCTGGCCCTGCTTACTCAGTGCCTGTCGCTCCAGCGCTGAGGCACGAAACGCTCTCTGCTTTCCATCCCACTCAGGCACATGCATGCGGAGGCCTTCTTCTCCTGGCTGGAGATCCTCACTCCTGCCAGAGCCTTACATGGCTTTCGCACAACCTCAGCCACCATGGTGTCTGCCCCTGCAGAGACCAGGCTGCAGGACTGCCCACAGAGCATGAGTTGTCATCCAACAGTGGGAGGCAGAAAGGAGGGAGCACTGGGCTTCATCCCTGCAACCACACAGCACAGCTGAGAACATGTATCAAGCAGCACATGTCACTCCAGGTCTACTCCTACTGCTACCTGTTCTCTAAAAGAGGAACTGGGAGGCAGACTTGGTACCTGGTAAAGCCCAAGCTCCAAGTGCTTTGCCCACCCTATAGGGACTTGCAGCTTCAAAGTTACCCTCCCAGGAAAGCAAACCACCAGCGCGTTGGGAACAGTGTCTACCCCACCACCCCAACTCAAGTGCTTTGTGCTCGCCATGTCCCTAAACAATTTGCTCCAGGGCTCAGCAGCTGGCACGCTGGCTGCATCGGGCAGCTCCTTCCGCCCTCGCCAATGCACTGCATCGCATCCCTCTTCCTGCACAGGTAGAGAGCTGTGCTGGAGGGAGGGAGATGGCTGTCCATCTCACTGCTGAGCAAACACCTTCCACTCAAACAACATCAAACAGCACGGAAATAGCATGTTTTCAACTGGAAAACAAAGGAGGCCGGAGCAGACAAGTCAGCCTGATCATTAGTGAGTGTTACATCTCCCGGATAGGTGTTCACGCAGCCAAGCTGTCACTCGCTGCAGTTCAAAGCCTAGCTCTGTACATACCTTATCTGCAATTCCTTTCTACAGGCTAATGAAACGTTAAAAGTTACGCTGCCAACCGAGTCAGTGAGAAGTACAACCTCCCTTGAACATTGACCCTGACACAGTACATCAGATAACTTCTGGTTAACAGCAATGCTTTTCTCCTCACAGTGCTGGAGCAGCTCACTTTTACAGAGAGGTTTTGAAGTTTAATTATGTACAAAGCACTCCTCGAATGTGTTCTCATGGAGGGCTGTTAACCCACCTACAAGGATCCCAAAAAGCAGGTCTAGAAGGACATAGAGAAGTGACACACCACCCCCAGGCCTACACAGATCAACTCCACCTAGTTTTCTTCATACCTATTACTTGCGTATTTCCCAGACAAGGGACTCCAACACATCACTCTCCTTGCAGCTGTAAAGCTCTTTGGCTTTTCAACTGCAGTTTTGCTCTTCCTGCAACTGAAGCCTAAAACTTGACTTACCCTAGAGGGCCAGAACAGGAATTACTCCCCCCCTCTTTGAGGAAGGGCCCGTACTTAAAGGCTGCAGCCACATATATCCCCGTTCCTCAAACCTCTCCACTCTAGACTATGCAAAACATTGTGAGCACAGTCTCCAAGGCTTTCATGAGGCTGCTCCCCCAGTCAGCCTGCAACCCCTGGCAAGGTGTGTGCATACACAGGGCTCCAGCTAACCCCTCACCAGTGCTGTGTAGGTACAGAGATTTTTTTTCCATGTCCTGCAGATGCTGCTGCTTATACATCCCTGTATGATGTTTTCTTTCCTTCTAACAGGCTAACATTTTTGAGTCACTCTCAACAAGCCTTTTCCACAACTACTGCCTACCTTCCCATGTTGCATCCTGCATCGTCCAGCTGATTTGCTTAAATGCAGTATTTCGTACTGCTTTTATTGAACTTGCACCTCATTTCTACAGACTATTTTTCTGACCTGTCAAGTTTATCTGTAACTCCAGAGCTGGTTCTCTGTAGTTCCTCCCAGCTCAGAGCACCCTACAAGTTTAACAAACATACTCTCTATTCCATCATTCAAGTCATCAAAACAAAACTGAACAGTCTTGCCAAGCACATTCTTCCAGATTGTCACTGAACTCAGTTTTCCAAGCAGTTGTGGGCTATCACATAAAAGTTTCTCCTATGCTTTGTTTCCTGTCTTGCTTGGAAACAGATTAATGCCACATCAGAGACTCCCAAATCTAATGCCAGTGCTCCATCCTCCATCTCTCTCTGAAATAATCCATCTCAAAGGTTTTCCAGTTCTACTGGTTTTTCTGCTCCTCTCTGGACTTCTTCAGGGATACCGGAGAGTTAGTGCCCTGCACCCCTCCTGGGCCAGCTCTCCTATTTATTATCAAGCAAGCATTTGCACACAACATTTGGTACAAAGGACCTGGTGGTCTGAAATTACTTGTAACAGCAATAAAAAAAAACTAGCACAGCTAGCTGCTGACATTTTTCAAACGTGGGTATAACACCCATTTACATAGAGCCCGAAGACTGCTGTTACGGTGTGGATCCTGCTGTGAACAGATCATAGCTGGAAAGAAAACGCAAAACGTATCTTCTAGTTAGCACTACCAGATGGCAATCAGCCTCGAAGGGAAGGGAAGCAATGCAGACTTCCCATCATAAAGAAGTTTCAAATTATGGGGATAAAAATGCGAGAGTTAAGGTTAATCCAGTGGTTTCCAGGTACGGACGATACAGACCCTGTGAAATGCACGTTCTAGCTAGGAACAAGCATCATTCATGAATACATGATTTGCTGGAAACGGGACTCAAGCAGTCCATAAAAACCACAAATCACAGTTTTGTAACATCTCTAGGATGAGCTCTGCCTATCTCTTTCGAACGTCACACCTCCACTGGCCACCTCCCTGAGCCTGTGCAGACAGATGAGGAGAAACCTGCTAAAACCACCCCACATGTTATTTTGGCCTAACTCAGCTCCCCTGCCGTCACTCAAGAAACCTCTTCAGGTTTTATGCTGTTCTGAAGGATGCTCTAAGCTGCAGCAGCAGCATGTCAGCTCCGACCTGTGGCTGCTCAGGTGAAGAGGGACATGTCTTTTGTCAGGGAACAGAGGACAAGAGTCAGACCTGCCTTTCCACACAGCTTCAGTGGAAAAACCCGAATATCTATGGCAAGCTCCCAGGGCTACCAACACTCCCAGCACTCTCAAGGCAGCCCCAGCTCGTTGCTGAACCAGCGACTGAATTTCATGGCTTCAATGAATGTCAGGTCAAGCCCTTTCTGAGCAAGCCTAGACTTGATTCTGACTGAAATGAGTGAACCCTGATGTTCTGCATGATTTCAGATGAAAGCAGGTGACATCTGGCAGCTACAACAAGAGTTTTGGGTCCTTTTGAACTGAAAGCTCAGAGCAAAGCTTAGTGGCATGTGCAAGTGCAAGGCAGCTAGAAAGCCCTTGGAGCAAATCAAGCCAAAGTGCTGCGCTTGCCCTGCTGAAGTGAGGCTGGTGCATTCTACACAGTCCCAGTCTGCCCAGTTCTCCTCTCCCTACAGCTGTGGAGCTGTGCCCTGGGAGGCCAACCAGGAGGTAAAAAAACCTAACTGTAGGGGTTTAGGTTTAAAAAAAATTATAATCCTCTGCACCTTTAAAAAAAGCAGGTCGGACAAACATAGCCACTGCAGTCCAAGTCAGGTCTTCATGTCCAGTAAGTTAGAAAAATGCAGAAGGAATGGGAAGCAGAGACAAAAATCCCTGGTTAGGACATTGGTGCTGCTCTTCAGCCTCCCCGTCTCACCCATGTGACTGCCCTGCTAGGGTATTTTTTGCTTTGCAGGGAGATGGAAGGAAGGTCAGGAGGAAGGAAAACGTCAGCATCATTTTTGCAAATGTATTCGAGTCCAGACAAAAGCCTCCAGTGGCCAGCTGAGGGGACTGCTGAATAAACACTGTGACAGACCTGTAACATCTCCATCTCTCCACCATTCTGGCCTTTATCTATGGAAGCCAACTTCTATCACAGACACAAACCAGAGCTGAAGACCTCATGCCCCTGCATGGCACTGTCTCGGGGCATATGCTTGTGCTGAAGCCCTCTCCAGCACAGGACTGGAAAGCAAGCTGCCCCTTGCAACCAGACGCAGAGCCACTGTGGCACGTGGCCACACTGACAGGGCTTTGGTCATCTACCTATCGTGCAACTGGAGAGGTCACCATCAATAGGCATTATGTGAGGAACAGCAGCATTTTGTCCAAGCAGGGGACATGCTTCCCATCATGTGGCAGAAACAGTTTAGCAGCTGAACAACTTCTCCAGCTTATATTAAAAAAAAAAAAGTATACTGAGCACATACTATTCATCAGTGCTTATAAATACTTAAAGGGAGGGTGCCAGGAGGATGGCACCAGTCTTTTTGCAGTGGTGCCCAGTGATAGGACAAGAGGTAACAGGCATAAACTTGAACATAGGAAGTCCCATATGAACATGAGGAGGAACTTCTTTCCTTTGAGGGTGGCAGAGTACTGGAACAGGCTGCCCAGAGAGGTGGTGGAGTCTCCAACTCTGGAGACATTCCAAACCCGCCTGGACACCATCCTGTGCAACCTGCTGTAGGTGACCCTGGTGTGGCAGGAGGGTTGGACTAGATAATCTCCAGAGGTCCCTTCCAACCCCTGTGATTCTGCGATTGCTTCACTCACACCAGGGCTAAGAGACAGTCATCAAATGCAAAATGCTGGGAACGAACAGATGCACAGCATGGACAAATCCTACTGCAGATGCCGGTCATTTCAAATAGTGCGTATAGAACTGCAAAGCACTTGGACTGGGTTTCTCAAGATGAGATGCACTCCACTGGGATTCAAGCATGCTTATCTAGGACTCTCTCACAAAGTCTGCAGCCTCAAAACGTATGTCAATCTCATTTTTGTTACGCAGCTCAAACCAGAGCAGGAGAGAAAAACAAAGCGGAGACAGCAGCGTTTCTGCATCACCATCTCCCTTTCTGGTATCACCTTAACCAGTGACAGTTACTCGCAGCTATTGCCAAGGACTTCAAACCACTGAACTCGGCAGGCAAATCCAGCTCCATCCAGAAAGGATGGCTCGTTAGCATGGAGCTCAAGTATTTAAACAAGTACCATCACCCCACCGTTTTTTTTTTTTTTTTTTTATTTTTTATTGAAAAAGGGGGGGGGGGGGG
>VYXH01002475.1:0-22184 GCA_013397275.1 Burhinus bistriatus | reverse complement strand
GGGGGGAACGACAGACACAAAACTACCATATTCCAGTAGAATCTAAGCAGCCACAGGCACCAGCCTAAACTCCCAAATCCTCATTCACCTGGCAATGAGGGAACCAGAGAGCTGCTGTGAGTGAAGTTTTACTTTTTGCACATTGCTGAATACAGCAATGTTCTGCTGAATTTCCCCAGGACAGCACAAAGAGGTTGTGGCTGTCCTGCTTTCACGCAGGATTTTCATTCTAAGCTGTTTGTTATACTTGAAGGTTCTTACAAACTCAGAGCAGTTATTTTGTTGGGGAAAAGCCCTGTAGCTCCTTCATTATATTTTTACATCTTGACAACTCTTTCCAGCTCTGTTCTCCTGCCAAGCTCTCTTCATTCAGGCCAATAGTATGCTGTGTTATGCTCAATGAAAAACGTGTATTGATTTTAACATTTTTGGTTTGTGGAATATTTTTGCTTGCTCCAAGCAACGGACAGTGTTTACCAAGTCCAAGAAATATATATTAAAGCAGTACGACACTGTCAAAGTATATTTTTTTATGAGCTGTAGAGCCACAGAGCAGAAAACATGTTTATCTGACAGATTACTACTTGCAATGAACAGCAATCTCATTCCACAAAAGAGAGAAATAAAGACTTCATCGAGCGCTTTTCTTTTGTATCTGCTGATACGCTTTGACTAGGCTACATTTTGTGAACCGTATCAGTCCGTTACCACCACATATCTGAAATGAGGTTAGAACAGAATAGACGTATTATCAATTTAGAGTTCTGATCATTTTTAATGTATTCCAAGTATTATTCCACTACTCTCTGAGGTTCAGGAATGTTAAAAGCATAATAAGATAGGCTTCTTTAATACAGTATCAAATACAGGCTCTCTCCAAGCAAAATAAGCTTTTACAGACATCCCTGGCCACAGACCTGCTCAAGCAACCGATCGATAACAATTGTGAAGGAAGGCATTTAGTGCCCGGTAAAGAGAGCCTTTAGAAGCACGTCTAGCCCTGGGATCACTGCGTGTATTTAGAGTAGGAGGCGAAGCAGGTGACATCCTGCGACATTAATACTCCTGCAGGTGAATGTTTCAGTGTGAGACGATTTGTAAGTAAAGAAATCAATTCTACCTGGAAGATAGAAACACTGGCATGTCATTGATTTTTCTTCTGTAATAAATTACAAAAAAACCCATGCCAGCCTCTGGAATAATATTGCGCATGTACTGTATTAAAAAACCACCACAAAACCCCACAGAAAAACAAACAAAATAAAACTTCTAATATATCTTCCACCTTTCATCTCCCTCAGTTCTGTCCCTCGTGACTGCTATTACACCAGGCCAGCTTTTGAAAATGCCAAGTGTAGTTTCTCTTGTCCCTTTTTCATCGCAAATCCCATAATCCAATTCTACAACTTTCACCGGCTGATTGAATCTGTCAAGGTCATATGGAAAGTTGATACTTCTGACCTTCCTCTACCTACAGTGTCTGTTGAATATTACAATTGCAGCAGGCAAACCACACGTAGACAGAACCCAGCAAAGTACATTAAAGCCCAGGAGAATAAATGTTAAAGCACTGTGTTCATGAATACAAATATCGGACACGTGACCACCTCCGGCAGCCTCGCTCCTTGAGTTTACACAAGGCAGAAGGCAAATAGGGAAGCGCAGAGATTGCTGTCTGACCCAAACCCTCCTCCTTCCTGTCCTGCAGAGCGCAAACCCGTGTTCAGAAAACCTCCTTCTTGCTGTGTTTTGGAAAGCAAAATGAAATGCAAAGAAAAAGATTTGTGGGTGGCCGGGTTTGTTGTGGGGTGTGTTGTCTTTTTTGTTTGTTTGGGTTTTTTTGTTTTTTTTTTTTACAGCTTGGCAGACTATAACAATTTACCAACTGAGGATTAGCCCAATTTTTGTGTTGTTGCTTTGCTCAGAAAGTAACAGCCTAATGGGCACAAAAAGATTCCCGGTTTTCAAAAGATAATTAAAAAAACTTTAAAAAACAATATTAATTCCATCTGGGCTGACAATTCCCAGGGAGAATCTTCAATCTGAAAAAAATAACTCTGCAGGATGTGCTTCAGCCTCAGCTACTGAGGGTCTGCCAGGGGGTAATGCAGCAGCACCCTGAGCAGGGAAGGATGCTGGCTGGGCTCTGCTAAGCATGCTGATGACTCCTGCTGGGGCACACCATGGCACTGCCACCCTGACTGTCCACCCTTCGGCTCGCAACACCAAGATCTGTCAGAACAGGACACAACAGTCCCTCTCTGCATTAGCTTAACTCACCAGAGGAGGCGACTGCAGGGGAGCAGGCAGATGCAGCGATACAGGAGGGTGATGCCCTCAGCTGTGTCCGCAAGATTTGCTCCCAGACGTCAGTCAGAGCCTGGGGGTCTGATGCTCCAAGGCACAGGAGACCCTTCTGCTCTTTGCTGAGATCTGCCCAACAGCAGAGAGGGACAGAGCAAAGCCAGCTCCCCCTGCCTCTCACCCTGATGCCCAGCCCACTGATGTCCCCGGCTCCTCTCCATCCCGTTGCTTGGCTCCCTTCACTTCTTCCCTGCCGCAGACCGAAGCCCACCCCTCCAGCCGCTTTCTCCCACGGTAGTGCCTCTCGGCTACAGTAAGCTTCACCAAAGGCCAAGCTTTGTCCTTGTGCTCCTGTTTCAGCCACGCATGCCGGGCAGGGCTGTGTACAGCACCCCACCACCCCTTTGCTCCAGCTTAGCAGAGAAGCTACCAGACTACCAGGAGAAGGGCTGAGGGAAGATTTAGACCAGAAGACATTTTTTTAGAATGAGAGTGGATCATGAGGAACAGTTTTAAACTGGAAGAGGGGAGATTGGGATTAGATATTAGGAAGAAATTCTTTACTCTAAGGGTGGTGAGACACTGGCCCAGGTTGCCCAAAGAGGTAGCAGATACCCCATCACTGGAAATATTCAAGGTCAGCTTGGAAGGGGCTTTGAGCAACCTGATCTAGTTGAAGATGTCCCTGCTCATTGCAGGGGGGTTGAACTAGATGGCCTTTAAAGGTCCCTTCCAACCCAAACTATTCTATGATTCTGTGACTGTGTGCCACCAACTCCACATGCCCTCACTCATCTCTGAGCAAAGACCTCCAAATCTTTCTGCTCCATGCCAGGCCTCAGATTTCATGCCCGTGGTATACTGAACTTGCTGCTGGTCAAAGGATTAAAGGTGCAGACACAAAAAGCACGTTCAAGAGAGCTCTTGCGGCCTGCTAAGCACAGCAGACAAGCACCACACATCTCACACGGGCCCTGGTTTCCAAGGAGGGCATCCAGGCCAAGCGACATTGAATCACAGCCCTCCTTCATCTAGGAAGCAGCAAGGCTTGAAGAAAAAGGCAGGAAGAAAAACAAAGAAAAAACAAAAACCAAACAAAAAGAAAAAGAAAACCTGCCTTGCCCTAGGCGAATATTCCACCTCGGTTAGCTTTTGCAGACTGATCTGTTTTAGCATGTTTTTTATTACAGTCAGTAACGTATGCACATTTAAGTCACAAAGGGGATTTTTCTTTTAAGAAAACACCTTCAGAAGTGCTCTTTTAAGAAGTGCCTGGCACTAGACAGCTGATACGCAACAAATCTTTGCTCCCACCTCAAGTGAAAGGGAGGTTAAGGCAAGTAAATGTTTGTTAGGAGTTGAGCCCGTGGAGCAGCATAGCAAGATGCAGTGGCAACACGACAGGCCTTTTTCCATGGAGGTGAACACGACGGGCTTGCAATGCCAAGGATAATGCATTGCCATTTCCATGGACGACAGCAGAATTTTGCAATAACACAGTTCTGGGCTAAAACCGCAAGTGGTGGGACATGTTTAACTGCTGTCCACATGCACTAAGTCACAAGCACCATGCAGGCAGCCAGCCTGAAGGGACAGGATGCCAAATTCTTTGCCAACATCTGAAAACCTGTTAATTTATGATGGATTTATTAAAGCAGCCTCAGCCAGAGCAAAACTTGTATGAGTCCTAATTACAACACTCTTCACAGACGCCTGGTTCCCCCAGTCTGTTACCCAGTCTCGCGAGGGTCTGTACAGGTTCACACTTCCCTACCTCACCCAGCCAAAGCCGATCCCTGCTCTTGTCCCTAACTGAGCACAGTCAAGTAATAAACCCTTCCCAGGACACCCTAGGTCAACATGGAGGCTGCAAGGCAGCCTGCTCAAGGAGGCTAGCTGCTCATCCTGTACACCACACTGACCTACAGCCCCAGAATTCAGAGTAACTACAGCGGTGTACAGCCCAAAGACCGCAAAATCTAGTAAGAGCGGTCTGTTTTCTCCACAAAATGACAGGAAGGGGGATTAACTGATAACGCATTTTGTAGAAACCATGATTCCAGACGTTGAAAGGTTAATTTTATGTAGCCGCTGATTAGATCTGTTCCTTCTCCTGTAACAAGAGCTGCAGGACAGGACACTGAAGAGTTTGTACAGCCTTATTGGGTGGATGTACCCACTTTCTCCTGTGGGATGCAGCTTTTGCCCTGCCAGAAATCCTGACCTAAATTCTCCTCTGACTGGCACTGGTATAAGTGCCAGAACAGCTAAGAAAGGAATGTGCCGTGTGCGTGCATGCATGTCCGTCCATCCATCTGTCCCAGCAGACCAACAGGAATGGAACTGATCAAGGCTTTAGTTTCGTTTGCTTGGGTTTCTAGAGGTCGTGTTTTTAATAACTGCCAGATTCACTTATTTAGGTTTGAGAGCACAACAGAAAAGCTGGGGGAGGTAGAAGCAACTAAAGCATATCCATGTGGACACACTTGCTTATTCAGGCTTCACTCACAATAAGCAAACAGATCAAATTACTGTGGGCTTTTTCTGCCCTTGCCGTATTACTGCTCTGCTTTCTGAACTCCTGCCCTCAACTTCTACTCTGAGCTGCTTATCCTCGTCCTGGTCACCAGCACGGTACAGACCACCCGATGCTCAACCTTTTGCAGATGAGGAAGAATGCAAGGATTAGCTTTTCAAGGCTGTTTTCTATTAGAAAGCAATCTCGACAACATGACTTCCTCAGGCAGGCAGACACCTGACCTCATGTATTCTGCTTCTGCCACTGACAAGAGATACCTTCAGACACAGCACAGTCCCCTCCTAAAAGGGCAACAAGAAAAAGACCTTTTGCTGCCCTGTACAATCAGGATGAGTCAGCTGCGATGCAAACACTCGTTTGCTTTTAGGTGAGATGGGCCCATACCAGAGGTTTTTTCTGTAAGGAAGAGTGACCTTTCCTGAGGACATCTGCAGCCTCTCCACCACATGAGAGGAGTAGCTGCAAAGAAGCTCCAGTGTCATTAGTGAGTCTGGAATGCAGCATGACGTCAGCCAACACCCGGCTGGAAAAAATGCTCTCACTCGCTTAAACCCAGATAGATGGACTTCTGATAGGTGCCTTTTGGGCAAGTACCTCTGATATAAAGACAGAAGCAATATGAAGGGAAGTGCTAACACTTTTCCTCTGGCTGGGCCAAGCTCTGAAAGGATGTTTAAAATAATTCCCTGAGAATTAGCACAATCAAAACAATAACAATAAGTTTTTTCAGTGGTGTTTCTGTCCTAGCTACTGTGAGCTCTATCCTGAGTAAAGACGTCTAAAGATTTTACATTAACATGGACTTTTCAAAAAACCCATGCGGAGAAACACAAGACAACAACAATGAAAATCCTCTTAATTCAATCTGTGCTTTATCGCACAAGGCCACAGCAGGGGATTTTTGGCTGTGGGAATACAAATACTCATCAATGCTACAGCTCAGGGTCCTGCTCGGATTACTAACCAAACACAGAACGAGACGGTGACATGTGAAGAGTTTTCAGTCTAAATACACCAGACCTGGTCGAAAAACCCCAGGTGGTTAGGGGAAGCCTCAGCACCACCGAAACTGCATGCCAGCTGCACCATGCGGGACTGCTGCTGCTGCAGAGCTGCGGCTGCAATGCCCTTGATGCTTTCCGAGCTCCTGCCTCCCGGCAGCAGGCAGCCCGCCCTTCCCATCTCTGCATCGCTAGCTAAAAGCAATCCTGCCCATTTGCCTCTCACAGCCCCCAAGGGACTTCCCCCCCCAACTCTCCCAACTGTGGCGCAGGAGTGGTTTGAGTGGGCTCTGGTGACAGAAGCGTGACAGGAGCTGGCAGAGAGGCTGTGCTGGTGCTGCAGGGTAATCCACACCCCGCTGCGCCAGCCAGCAGATGCTGATGAAGCTGACAGCGATGGGTGGCAGGGGTCCTTGCTGCATCCCCAAGCTCCTCTGTCCCACAGGAGAGTGCCCTGGGGAGCTGCTCTCCTCCTCCCCTGAGTCCCCCCCACCTCTTTCCCTCGTGGTCCAAATCGCAGCTCAGTGAAGGTTTCAGACATCCCTGTCCTGCTTTTATCAATCCTGATGGCTCTCCTGCTCCCAGCGCCTGAGTCACTCAGCATGCTTGCCTTGCTCCAGCTCCCACCCCGCGGCACGCCACGGCAGCTTTACAGGCAACATGACTGACACAGCAGGGAGTTAAAGTCTGCAGGGAGGGTGACCGTGATGATTACTTCTTCATCTGCAAGTGCACCAGATGCACCGAGAAATAAAAATGACTGCTGAAGCAACAGGAGAGGTGTAGGGCAAGAGACTTTCTGGGTTACCTTGTTGAGTCCCTGCAGACACCACACCTAACAACAGGGACAGAGAGGACAGGGGAGCGGCAGGAGGGCTTGGGGACTAATAAGCCCGGAGAGAAGGAAGAAACAGAGCAGAAAGGAGAAAGAGGGCATAAGGCTGCAAGTCTCGTGCCATGGGAACAAGATTTGGGAGGGCTTCTGCAGAAAGTAGCAGGTGCACCTTTAACACCTTCTCCTACAGCATTTGGGAAGGAGCAACATCCCCTGCAAAGACAACTCTCTGCCTTGGAAGTCTGCCATTTTATGAGACGAGGTTCCCTCACAGGGAGGAAAGAGCTTTCCTTCCTACAGCTGACCTCAAACACCATCACCTCTGCCACATCTGGATGACTTTCCAAGCCCTCCTTGAAGGCTCATCCACATGTCCAGCTTCCAACTCCCTGCTGCTCTGGCTACTCAAGTGCTACTGCATATGGGCTGAGATGTCCAACCCTGCAAGGCTCTTGCTTCCTCCTGCCAAACTCATCCAACGCTTGGTATCTGCAGCATCACGTGGAAGGGACCCTGGGAGCAGAGTCCAAGCACTGCATGCAGCACAACGCTGCACGAACTGACCATGCGGGATGAAGCATCACTTAACGGCCAGAAAGAAAGCTTTACTCACGCTCTGATCCTTCAGGAGCTGACAGCAAGAGGAAGAAACACCAGTCAGCAGGATCGGCCAGTGTGGTTGGGATTACACACTGAGGTTTTGTTTTCAAACTTTGCCTGGTTATGGTGGGGCTCTTTAAGGACCTAATCTCCGTGTGACTGTTCCAAGCACCAGCCATGCCCCTGTGGATAATAGGGATTTAGGGAAGCACCGTCTAATGACGGCTGTGCTCGCTGGCAAGCTGGCTCCAGCTCTGCCATGTCTGTGCTGCCCCGGCCATCTCCTCCACCCCAGCCAGATGCTCCAGGCCTTCCCAAATGCCCCTCTGTTTGAGAGCTGTTTTCTCTCAATAAGCACCCAGAGCTGCTCACAGCACCCCAGGGCTGCTCACTCAAAACAGAAGTAAGGAGACCAATAGAGTTAAAGCAGCACAGTTTGGGCTAATGGCTTAAATCCTCATCAGAATCCGGTGTGGGTCCTGCTGGGCAGAGATGTGGGCATCACTAACGCAACTCAGCTGATCCCAACACTCCTGTATGTAGTGGTTGTTTTGGGCCTTTTTTCATACCTGTGTAAGAGAGAGCAGCTAAGAGCAAGTGCTGTGCTAATGCGGAGTATATTCAGAGGCACGATAAAACTCAGTGCACACCACTAGTCAGTCATCTGACTGGGCAATGCCTTGTGATACCATTCGTGGTCTGCAGGACTAGCTAAACTGCTCCCAGTTCCCATTCTTGGGATTGTTAATTAAAGCAGAATTTGTCTCCACTTCTTAATAGTGCTCTGCATACCTACCTCTGTGAGGGGTGGGGGCCAGCAGCATCCCCAGCATCCCCACAGCAGGCGCGCTGGGCTGGGCAGTGGGTCTTTCTCTCTACCGTGCAGCCAGATTAGTTTTAAACAGTACAGTAAGAGAAAACTTCTCCCCCAGAGTGCAGGCTGCCACCTTTCAAACAAGGTCAGACACCATCCTCCTCCTCCACTGCCAATGACCTTATTAGCACCGATCATGATTCTAATAATATCCTGCATGGTAAGCAGGCCATCTGCCATAACATTTCACTACAAACTTGGGAGATGATTGCTTGGTTTGAGTGTGCTCACATCCCAGCAAGCCAACTGTCCCCCTTCAGGAATACGCACCTTCCCCACAGCTTTAAGGTAAATGTTGAAGAAAGGTACCTCAAGCTCCCAGCCCGGAGTTCAAGCTTGCAGAGAACAGCACAGAGCTGTGCCCAGGGGCTGGCTTCAGATAGAGGAGGAAGGAAAGCAGAGTTAGAGGTTAAAAATCCATCACTCCAGCATCAACAGCCTCCAACCCCTATGGACGGTGGGGACACCGAGTAACCATGTCACTGAAACCCAAAACCAAGGCTAAACACTAACCAGATGTTCAGAGAGTCAGAAGTAAAGCGCCAAGGCTGCCAAGAGAAGAGAGCAGTGTTACTTTCTACTGCACGGACAGCAGAAAGGTTTTATTATTCTAACCTGGCAGCTATGGTTAAGCTGAGTATTTTCACTGCCATTACTGGAGTGGGGGCTTTCATAACAGACAGGTAAACTTGCAGAAAAACTAACAATGTTTGATAGCTATTCATTTAGAAAGAGTCAGGGTTTGAAATGCTTACTCAGTTAGGGCATCTGTCTAAAAAACCCAGTCTTGTTACTACAGCAGCTCAGCTCCACTCAGTCTTCAAAGACTGTCTTTGTACTGCTCCTGCGAGGTCAAAAAGTGCAATTAGGCACAGAGACTGACATTACCACACTTCAGAGCAGCCTGCATCATCACAAGGCTTTGAAAGCTGGCTTTCCAAATCCTTGGCCTTTCCTCTAATCAAAAGGCCATCATCAGGCATGGCAATAGGGGCTACATGGGGCAAAAAAGGGGGTCAGTGCCTGGTGTTCTGCTGTTTTATGAACAGCAATAAAACAACATTAATAAGCCATAAGTAAAACTGCCTGTATGGGGCAACATTCACCCAAGTGCCTCAAAGCATTGATTTTAATGCCAGCCTAACAGTATTTGTAGGGGCAGATTTTCAAAGAGCTCAGCTCCTCACTTGAAAATCTAACCACTTATTTAAATGCTCTGTGGGAGATGTCAGATGATGGGCTCTCCAGAAAGCCTGGCACATCTTGTTTATATTAGTTTTAAAGCTTCCAAACAACTCAATTACTTAAATGCATGTTACTGCACCCTCCTTCAGATGGGTGAACCAAGTGGCAGAAAGCTATTGTCAGCAAAGGGATTACATTGAACTGGTGCTATGCTGCTGAAGAAATCCATCAACTCCACATGCTCCTTCAGAGCCATTCTCCCCCAAAGAGATCTTCCACTGCCTTTCCCTCCGCTGGCTTTGCTGGGCTAATGCAATCATGAGCAAGAGAAGTAGCTAGGTAGCTTCACTGACACAGTGGCAAGACAGGACATCATGGACAAGCGTGGCCCCATGTTTACAAGGATCCTCTTTGCCCCAAACTCTCTCCAGGGAAAGGGACTTGCAGGTTTGGGGCATCTATTTGAATTCCAGTGCTAGCTACTACTATAGATCAGGGCTGGAAGATGTAAAGCTTGAACCTTCTTCTCCTCATGGATTTGGCAGTGCCATGGTTTGTAGCATGGCACCCACCGAGGTGCTAGAGCTTACTGTACCAACACACAACCCTTGCTTGGCCAACCTGACTCACAGCCATGCAAGAGTAAACGCAGGAGCTGCCGCAGCTTGCTAGCTGGCCTTCAGCACCCCCTCTCCCTCCATCAGTGCGGAGGAAACCCCCAGGGCTCGCAGAGCACCCCACTGCATTCATGCTGGGTCGCAGGCACAGAGCTTGTGCTCGCAGATCCAAGCAGATGTGGCAGGACTGCAAGCTCCAGGTGCAGGCGCTGAGCAGATGCAAAGAAACCCTCCCAAACTGGAAGGCCAAAGGTGGCAGAAGACGACCATAGGCAGTTCTCCCCCTGTGGAGAATGGCCGAGGACAGGTTCCACTCTCTCAAAACCTGAGCAACAGCTCACTTTCAGCGCAAGGAGCTCTTTGCTGCCCACAGGAATTCTACAGTGCTTAAAATCAGGCTTAAGTATTTTGCAGAACTGGAACCTCAGTCTGGAGGGCTTTGCCCTTAAAAAAGGAAAGTAAGCCTCAGGAGCAGGAGATGGCATGCCGGGGCCCATGCAACATCACAATATGCCCATAAAAGGTTTCAAAATGTATCTGCTTAAGCGCTTGCAGCAGCTCAGAAGGGTTTAGAGTCACATCTCAAAAGAATTTCTCTTCTGCTTTTTTAGGCAAGTGTGAGCAGCAGTCAGCACTTTACCATCATCTTCCCAACCAGAAAACCAAGGTTGCTCTTGGCTGATACTAATAATGTAAATGCTGCTGGCTTTATCCTTTGAGGATGGTGGTTTGCTCACACCACAGGGAGACGACCGGGGCAATATGAGCTGTGGACAGGAGCGGAGGCTGGCAGGAAAATGACACTGCTGAATTTGCTTGGCCTGCCTCCCCAAAGAGGCTGGCCTCCAAAGTGCGGTCTCAGGACAAATCTGTAGCCACTGCTCTGCTTTCCAACAAGTTCCAGGGAAAACGCACACAAGTCTGAGGCCCAAGGAGAAGCTGTAATAAATTAATCCATTCGCTGCAGGAAGAAAGAGGACAGTGGTCCTGTGCCCATGCCTTACCCCAAGAGTGCCTCCCAATGTGCCAGCCTGCACCTCTGCCAGCCTCCTGAACCTGACCCAGGGACACCACGTGTGAGACTGGCACCTCCAAACATCGGGTAACAGCAAAGGCATCTGCCCCTTTGTGGGCAAGCTCTCTGGAGATACATGGGGTCAGCAGGTCTGGGGCACAGACAGTGCTCTCCATGTTCAGAAACAGAAGACCTTTAGAGGACATTTCTACAAACACAAGGCTGGACCTGTTGCTACCCTGTGATCGTGCAAGCCATTCAGCATCCCCCTCATGAGACAAACCCCAGCCTTGCCCCAGTGGGGGCTGCCCACCCCTCGGGTACTCCAGGAGAGCTGCCAAGACACTCTGCTTATGGGTACCCACAGAAGGGCAGAAGAGTCCCAATGAATTCACCTTCCAGCACAAGATGGGTGCCAAAGACCCACCAGGGTCCCTCCCCACTGATGCTTTAATACCCATCAGGCCAAAGCCACCCCAAGGGTGAGAAGACCACCTTGGAGACTCTCACTCCCAGGGCTGGCTTCAGCAATGGCACACACTGGGCAGGAGAAGAGTCAACGTGCCTTGTGCTGTCAAAGCAGTCAGATGTGGGACAATCCTAGAGATCTACCAGAGGTGGGAGAGGATGGCAGGAAGAGACATACTCCTCTCTACAGCAAGTCATGGCAGACATGAAGAAAAGTATTCAGAAATGGCTTTCACTGTTATTGATATTAGTTGATGAATGTGTCCATGTTGACCAAGCCTGCACAACAGTCCTACAGCTTTACATGCTGAAACCAACACAGATGCTTAGATTTGCCAAGTACCCACTGCAAAGCAAATACCCAAATTCATCTAATACACACCCTCCACATGAGTAAGAGTCTGAGGTCTGTTAGGTAGGCCAATCTGGCATGAGGGGCCACCATTTTCAGGGGGAAGATGCCCAAGCCTAATCCATTAAGAAAATGTGAACTCCAAGTATTTAACTCCTGCTACTACTACAAACGTCACACTGACAGCTTTGGAGGGCATTTCCCTTTCAAATAGCTCCCTGCAAGTTTTCTCACAGGCTCTTAACATCCACCTCTGTACTGATGGCAGCAACCTCTGACTGGCAGTTAACAGTGCGGCCCATCCAGCTCATATCTCCAGAAGCCCCCAAGAAGCCCTCTATGCTGCGATAAGTCTCGCTTCTCATGGTTTCCACCAGAGCTACACAATACTCCGAGGATTTCCTCCTACTCTTCCAGAAATGAGCTAATGAGGGAGCACCGCTCCAGGATGGCACCAAAACTAGACTATGCACCAGGAAACCTATGGACATCCCATCTTTCTCGCCATGTTACCCCTGCACAACACCAGAAGGACCTAATGGAGATCAGGACAGGGCCAATCCCTTCTCCCTCCACAGCATGCCTCAAAAATCACCTGCTTGCTTTAAAGCATAGACAAGGAGTTCCTGCCAAGGACTCTGCCTTACATCTTTGCAAATAGCTGCAACGAATAAGACCTTCCCGCCCCTTGCTGACTATTGCTGTCCCTGCAGCAGAGCCACCAGGTAACACGAGCCTGTTTCCAGTTACATGCAGTCATCACCCAGCACCTCCACGCAGAGCCAGGACCAAGGGGATTTCAGCTCAGATGCTGGACACTGTGTTCAGCATCTCAGGCACTCTGTCCTCCTGCTAACCCTGCTGTAGAGGCAGTAACCTGCAACGGAGAAATAAAGGGACAGCTGAGGGCAGCAACCTTTTAAACCACAATAGCAAGATTCACCAGTGCTCATCTGTCATGGTTCAGCTGTCAAAAAGTCATAGATAAATGAAGTGAGACTGATGGGACATCAGAGAAACCTAGGGATAATGCTAAATAAATCAAACATGCTCTGCACAGACCTCTGTCCTACAGAAAGATCAGCTGGGCAGATGAAAGCAAAAGGTATATCTTTCCCTGGAAAGCTGAATGTGCCTAGGGAGGTCACACACCATCCAGGTAACCAGTCTGACCCCAACAGAGAGCATCTGCAGTCCAGACACGGTGGCAGGCTTGGGAGATGCTCAGCCACAGGCACTGCCAGGTGAGCTTCTCTGTCAGTAGCCTCCATTCCACAGCTGTGCCACAAACCTTCTGGAGACATTGCAGAGAGTATATGCAGCTCATGTGCCAATTAAATTATGCTGCAAAAACATGGAGCTTGTTGTAACGCATACACAAGAAGGCATCAGACCTAAATCTTGTTTTTTAATTTAAGCTCTCTTATTCTCCTTGAAGTAGCACTCTACTTTAAGAGAAATACAATAGCAACAGTTCTTATTTATAAGTCTAAATACATTTTTCCCAGCTTTTAGATGTTTGGTTTGGTAGTTATAAAAGGCACTTATGATATACTGTAAGACACACGAGCATCCAGACAAGACAGAAAGCTGCTGCAAATCTACTTCTCATCACCAAATGCTGTCGCTACACAGGTTAAGTGCCTTCATGACCAATGGAAAGTAAAGGTTTCTCACAAAGGTGACTTGGCTCAACATTGTTCATCTGGTTTATTCACATCTCCGTTACATTGAGCTGAGACATGCAGTCAGAGTGCCTCCAAAAATATCTCTATGGCTTTGTTTGCTTTCTTCTTCCTCTATAAGAACGTAAGCATATGCTAAGTTTACTGGATGTTTTTAGTTGTTTCCTAGTTTGGAGTTTATTTAAATTTAAAAAAAATAGATTTGATTGCAAACCAGTAACAGTCAGAAATAATTCTAGTGAAGTCAGCATAAAACAGGTACAAATTAGCATGAAAACTATAAGGAACAGCCTCAGGTACACCAGTTTCAAGATCATATGGTACCTTTATTGCCCAAGCACAGTGAACTTCTTAGATCGCTGTGGGACTTTGAATACTATTACCAGATAATAACATTTCTTTTAGAAAACAGACAATTTAGACAAAACGGTACTTTTAACTCCCGATTTTATGCCTGTTCTCAGACAACTCACCTTTTTTTATATAGAACTGCTTTGAAACGCACAATAGCTTAACAATGTTTTTTAAATTAGACCTCCCAAAGTCAAAATTCATACCCCTGAAATTTTCACCACACTATTTTCTGTCTTTCAGAGTGCTCTTCAAAACTTTGATTTGCATATGGAAACATCTACATTCATAAAGCAAATTTAAAAAACAACACCACACCCCACAAAGCTGGGCTTGTGATTCTTTTTTTAAACCATGAGTCCATAGTGCAGATATCCAAACTGTGAGCAGAATAAATCAAAGCCTCTGTGAACACCTGGTGTGCATTACCTGCATATTTCTTTATAATACGTCACTATCTCCTAATACCCGTCTCTCAGTTCACTACTCAATTCTGACATCTTTAGAAACTGAAGAACACAACTAACGATCTGCTGGCCAGGGAATTAAGACTCAGACAGGCTCATACCACGCCCACCTGATTCAGCCTGAATAGGAAGGTTAATGACTGGGATGAGCGCTTGCAGATAGCCCACTGCAGTGCTACCACAAGCCTCTATGAATTGCCACCAGCCACCAAACCGTGTCCTGACCCTTGCCAAAAGGGCCACTTATGCACGGGACAGTGCACAGCAAGCCCAGGAGAGAAGCTGATGAATTGAGCCCCAAGGCCATCTGGCTTTACAGCAACGACAGTACGCTCCCCTCCGCTGCTTAAAACGTCTCAAGAGGTACCATGGAACCTGCCCAGGAGGTACCGCAGAGCATCACCGGCTGCCCAGCAGCCCTCGTGGTTGCTTCTCGGAAGGGGTGGCGCAGCAGTGGCCAGCTCTCATGCCTCTGGACTGCCCTCCACCAAGCAGTGCAGCTTGGCCTTCCATTCACACAAATTAATTCAAACACTGTTCTTCTAGAATAATGAGGGGGGGAAGCGCAAGCAGAGAGCGAGAACTCTCTTGGCATCTGATTCAAATCTGTGAACAGCTTCTCACAAGGAACTATTTTTAAGTTTCATATCAATCTGCTTGAGAAAGGTTCCTTCTGCTGCCTACAAATGTGCAAACCCCCCCCCCCTTTCAAAGAACCACAGCTCAGGACAGCAAGATCCAGCCCTGCACTTGAAACCTAACCAAGACTCAGTATTTCATGACCAAAGCATTACACAACCCCACAACGCTTCTGCAGAGTATGCCCTGGTGAACCCCACCCGAGCATCAGTGAAGCCACCCCACCCCCCATTACCTTCAGAAGTCTTGTGTGTTCTTCATAAGCTTACAGGTAGCACACATTCACCCGTGAAACAACCCACCGTGAGGCAGCCTGACTGCTTCGGGAAGCATTGCTGCTCTTACCACTGCGACAGAGGCAGAACTTGTACACGAGATTGAGCAGTGGGGGGAAGAAAAAAAAAAAAAAGATGCAGTAAGTATAGATGCTGTGCATGCCCTGAGCAGCGAGGTGAAACCATTGTATGCTGGGTTATCAGAAGTTCCTGTATGAAGGCATTGTTCAGCCTTAAGAGGTCTGTGAGAAAAAAACTAAGGAACAGCACTACACAATGGATGCAGATAAGCAACCTCTGAACAAAAGCCTCGGTGACTGCAAGACAACAGGAAAACTTATTAGCTGCAAGCGTTATATATCCTGTCTCCAATAAAGCAACACAGATGTTCTGCTAATGCAGGGCGTGAAAAGATGAAAAGAGCACTAAGCAGTCCTGGGCAGGAGAGAGGGTCAGTGTTCAACAGCTGTCGGAGGGAAACAGCAGCTGAGCACACGAAGATGTCCACAGGATGGGCAAGAAAAGCCTCTTAACATGTCTAAGAATGTAACACTTCTATAGCCACCAGTAAGGGAGGCCACCATTATGACCACGAGCCTCTCAATATCATTGCAAATAGGGCTTTGCAAGCCCAGCTCCATCTCAAGAACAGAAAGACCATTGTCGCAGAGTTTAGTCACCAGAGTGGTTATCTACCCCAGGGAAACGCACGGTATACACACACGCAGAAGCTGTGGCGTTGGGGACTGCACCTCTCCATGGCATGGTGGAACCAGGACTCTGCCCAGCGACAGCAACCGGAGCCATGGGGCTGGAGGAAGGAAGGGCTTTCAAGACCCACTTTGTGTTTGAGAAGCAGGGTGCAGAAACAGCACCACCATCTATCCTTGGCCACGTGCTCCGCACAGTCTAACCTCTCTCCCTGGTGCGCTTCCCAAAGGCAGAGCTTTCAGCCCTCCACAAGGCTTTCCTGAGCCTGAAAAATCCGGAAAATCTGTTCCCTGGAAAATTCAGGCCACTTAACTAGCGCATACTGGGCATCTGCTACTGTGTCAAGAGGAAACTGCAATGAGAACATTAGTTACACAGGAAACATGCTGAGCTGTAGAAGATCATACTCTGCTCCTTTGGCATCTTTTGCTTTCCCAAGATGATGTTCCCCACCCCATTCCCCACTGCTGAAGCAGAAGAAGCCTTCGCTCGTGCCAGTGGGTGGGATTTGAACCCCAGCTGCCCATATACTTGGTCCTGCACATCTCAGAGCCCCGGCTGTGCAGAGAAGGGCCGGCACAGAGGGCCTGGGCATGCTGCAGACACTGCACCCCAGCCAGCACAGACGGAGAGCGTCACCCACTGAGCCCAGCCGAGCCAGGCGGCTGCACAGGGGACACCTCCCCAGGATGCTGCAAACATCAGGCAACTTCTGCAAGGGGCATGGTACTACCCTACACGATATGACAACACTCCTTTCAGTTCACAAATAAGTGATATAAAATGTAAACATAGTAATCTCTTCATTCAAAGTACCTGCACTGCAACTGGCTACAATTCACAAGTTTCAAGGGCATAAAGAACATGCCTTTTTTTCCCCTCCGATAAAAATATTTTTGTCTCTCCTTGTCAGCAAACTAGCAATGTAAATGAACATTTGAAAGTCACTCTATAACTAGAGTCATTGCATATAATCAGATTAAAAAGGGCAAAACCGAATGCAAACAGGAAGCTGGAGCTTCTTGGTAAAAGGGAACAGAAGTGAAAATATGAATAAGCCACAAACAGTAATAAAAATGGTAAACCCAAGTTAGACCAGATCCAGCCCCGGTCTGAACCTGTGCATACATAATTCCACCAGTTCTGTTACTCATTATGTTCATAAAAATAAACCCAATTCTTTTCAAGCAACAGTTGAAGTTCAAGGGAAAACTTTTAAGCTTGTAAAATTTATCAGATTCCTTCTAGAAACTCAAACAGGTTAATTACTCTGATCAAAACATTAAACACAATATCAAGAGTTCTCAAAAGCAATCAGTTATCCATATGGTCTTAGGGTTTTTACCGTCCTATTTAAAACATCTTTGAGGAGCCACACTTTTGGGAAAATGAAAAAAAAAAGTGGATGTTCCTTTCCTGAGAACTGCAGTGAAGTGACCCTGAACAGAGATGCTCACCCTCTCTCCTGTGAGCCCCCCACCCCAACTCAGAACCTGGGTATTTGGTAAATTTTGAAAGTCACCCCTGGAGCTTCGAGAGTGACAGGCAATCAAGAGCCATTTACTGCCTGCAAAATCAACTCTGCAAAGACAAGCACTAGCAAAGAGGCTCGGCTGTAACTCACACAAGCCTACCAGAGCCATCGTGCTTCCATGTCCCTTGCAGAAAGTATTTTCCCAACGCCCATTTTTCTGGGAGCTCTGCTCTCCAAATATTTTGGCTGTTCCTCATCTACAGGATGGCGTTAGAGTGCATCTGCAACTCTGTCTCCAGGAAATACACATAGAGCTGATTCATTATCTTAAAATGCTGCTTTCATTTCTGCTCATTAAAAGCACATTTCAGATCCCTGTGCCGAATGCGCAGCCGATGTGCTCTGGACAGAAAATTAAAGCACTGTGTTTCAGTTCTTCACTTTTTGCATTTCAGTTTCATTTGCTGCCCCCAACATGCATTCTCCATTTCGAGGACAGCAATATCAGACCCGAGCTACCACCAGAAAACACTCTGGAAAAAAAAAAAAAAAAAAAAAGAAAAAATCCTCTCTCCCCCTGCGATGCCTGGCACTCCCGGCAACCACACTGGATGTCAGACCCAGCCACGACTTCAGGAGCCACATCCCGTGCCAGCAGCATCCTCCCTGCAGAACCAGAGCAATAAACAGTTGTTCCGCACACCCCACAGCCCAGCACGCTGAGCCATTCCAAAGAGAAGGAAAAGCAAGTGAGCTTAGGTAATGCACGCGTTAGGCAGTCCTCACCTTTAGGGAGTCAAAGCAGGCAATAACTCGACCATTTTCCACATGGCAACTCCGTGACGGATGGGCGAACTTGCACTCTGCATCAGACCGAGAACAAGTCCCTCTCTGAAACTCTCGACACACTTCTAACGTCAGCCATTTTGTATCACGAACCAGGGAAACGTTTACAGCCATATTAAAAAAAAACCCAAGAATTAAAATGCAAGCAATCACACCCTTCTTCAGGGCAATAAAAACTGCTGATCTTTTTTTTTTTCTTCTTTTTTTTTTTTAAAAAAAGGGTAAAAAAGTGAATTCAAGTTAAACGTGAAGAAATAACTAACTTGTTGCTTTGGTAGAACTCCTATTCATCAGCACTTAGGTTTTCATTTAAGTCAAATCGTGTTTGTTTAAACAAGAATTAAACATAAAGCCAATCATAAAATAGAAATCTTATCAGAACAACTGAAAATCAAATTAGAGGCCAGCTCCTAAAAGTGCAATTGTAGAAGTTAAAATATAAGTGTTATATTTTGTGCCACTGCCGAAGTTACTTGCAAATAACTGGCAGACGTTCAAAAGAATTCTGTGCTCTCCAGTTAATGGTTTCAATTATTCTTGCAAAAAGCATATGCTGCTGGCAGCACTTCAGTTTGTGGAATGGTCTCGGTCCTTGGGGAGAAAACTTCGGGGTTTGGTTTTTTTTTTTCCTTCTATTTCTTGCTTCTAAAAATTACGGTTCGCGAGCATCAAAACGAGCAAAAGGATGTCTGNAAAAACCAAAAAAAGGGGGGGCAAGGCTGAGTTGCCGTCAGGGCACGAACCGCAAGCAACGCCGAATTAAAAAGAGAGGGGGGCGAGGGGGCAGAGAGAGGCAGCCCTAGACAGAAATCCAAGCAGCGGTGGCTTCAGGAAAGGCACTTTTCAGCAACCTGCAGGAAAAAGAGAAATAGAATCAGCCACGAGCCGAGGGCCACCCCGCTTAGGCGGGCGCGGGGCTGCCCGGCCTGGCCCCGGCCGCCATTGTCGGCACCAGGGGCATTTCCCGCACCAGGCTGCGCATGGGAGGCGGAAGCGACCAATGGCATTTAGCCTTGCAGCAGCAGCCCGGGCAGCCGACCAATAAAAGAGACCGTTTCATAGCGGCCCAGGCGGGTAGAGGCTGGGTTTTGTACCCGCCGCGCGGAAAAGCGCCTCAGCGCCACGGCCCAGCCTGCGGGGCAGCCCCAGCCCCCGGGACCCACGCGGCGCCCGGCAGCGACGGGGCGGGGACGGGCCGAGCCCAGCCTCCGCCTAGCCTCGGCGCGGCGATACTCCGGCCACCTCGGCAAGCGCCAGCAGCGCGGGGTGGGCTGCATCTACCAAGCAGCCTCCCCTGACTAGGGATGGATACTTTGCTCTTTTGTATTTTTAATTCTTCCCCCCCGTCTTCACACACCCCACACCCCCTTTTCTGTAGGAAACCTTCAGGCAGAACAGCAGCCGGTGGCTTTCTTGTATACAAAGCAGAAGGAGCTGCTACAGCGCAGCCCCGTAACCACTTTGCATTTTTAAGGTGTTTTATTTAACCCATCACTAGCTGCAGAAATGTTCCAGCAGCAGCCTGGGATAGCATACGAAGACAAATGAGTGGTTCAATCGCTCCTCTATGGATTCAGAGCCTACAAAACTAAAAGCAAACCCAACAGGGAAACCTAAGCCACATACACACGGAAAAAATTAACTCATTGCTCACAGCTGTAGTTTTCCACCAGACTAAAGGCAACTCAAATTACTCTGACTCCAGCAACTTGTGTTATACAACAAGCAACTTTCAATGCATTCCTATTCAAGGCTTCCTTGGCATCCACTAAAATGTTAAGCCGTCCCTAGAGTTTCCCATTCTAATATTAGCTGTACCAATGCCGCCTGATAGGATTGGGCTGTTTCCAAGTTCCCAAAATCCAGCCCTTTATCTTCCTCAAGTACAGCCGCCCAGTTTTGCAAACACTTGACAGGCGCGGGACATTGCTCGTGTGACTGCTATTAAGACTTCAAGCCTTTGCAGGAGAAGAGCCTTCAACTACAAGAAAAGGAAGCTTAAATTCCTCTTTTATTATTGGTGTGTTATTGCAATTGCACTGATCAGTAACTGAAACCTACTGGAGCTGGAACAGTCAAACAATGCTACCAAGGAAGAAGTGTGGGAAGAGGCTGTCATCAGCAGCAGGGGGTGGGGCACAGAGGCTGTTTGATTCACAGATCGAATTATTTCACATTAAAAAAAACCCCAACAGTCATTAAACCTACATTGCAAGTATTTTCTAGGCTAATTAGAGTCAAGTTCATAACAAAAACTGCCCAGACCCTTGCAATCCAGCTTTCAGCATCAACACAAAGGTTAGTCTGATCCATGCTTCTGGAAGGACCTTTGTATTTTTGCACATCAGGTGGGGAACAGAAACTGCAAACATCAGATTTGCTAAGCATATTTTAAACTTCAAAGGGAAGGAAAAAAAGCACATCTAGTCATGCTCATGTCTTCTGGGTTTCGTAAGGAACAGAGATGTTCTAAATCAATTCCAATTTTGCAAACGGGGCAAATTTATACAGGAATCCCGTTCACTGATGTGTGGGCTCCCTGTCCAAATCAGCTCAGCAAGCAGGAAAAGATCTGCAGAAACCTTGCAGGGAGCTAGGGACTGGCTGGGTACAGCTCTTAAAAACGAGCTAGAACAGGTCAGATATGGGTGGGGATTAGAAAGAATGCTCTCTCAGAAGCTGCTCTGAGCAGACTGAAATACAACCATCTTGCGGATTAAGTGCCTACTCCACAGCTTCAGACTCCCAGGGAAGCGAGGGTCTGTTAATGCTGGGGCCTGAATATGGTGGGTCTGAACTTAACACACAGTTACACCAAGATGTACAAACGGTGTAGTAACACCTGCCACTTTCCAGCCCTTCTACCTCGAAAAATCCCACAGAATGTAACAAACTAAACATTCACCTTGCTCTCACCCACGTAGCTCAGGAGCACACGTGCACACACACACAGGTACATGCCTGCACTAAGCTGCTCAGTCCTCAAGATAAAAGGAATCACTTTAATGGAAGGTAAGTCAAATGAATCCTACAAAACATTAAGCTACAAATACCAAGACATTCAGATACATGTAACATAGTTGATATTTTTCGTTTACAACTCTTGGGGGGTTGGTGTGGGAATCAAACAGAAAACTCTGAAGAAATACTTGTCAATGTCCTGCTGCCGGAAACAGAGACCCGCTGCCCCACACCCTGCAGAAGGGCACACTCCTCTGTTCAACACACAAGAGCGAGACACAAGGAATACTCTGTGCTACAGAAACAACCCAACTTCCTGCAGAAGGATAGACTATCATCTCAGAACCTGGGACTTGGGAGTCAAATAAATGAATAAAATTTTAATACCAGGGGCCTCAATCCTGCAGCCTGCGTGCCAAGCGGCAGAGCACAGCAGCAGCACACACTGCCCCCATCACTTGTTTGCTACGCACTCCAGAGACCACTGGAGCACATGCTTAACTTCGAGCATGCCGACCATCTCACTGGAAAGAAGAAAACCTGAAGCATGTACTTAAGTGCTTTGCTGAATCAGGACCTAAATAAATGAATCTGCTTCACAGGTTTATCAGGGCTGGGAGGCCAGTAAGCACAGCCAGCAGTCATCGCATTTCGGCTTACGTGACCGCAGCCCAGAGAAGCACGAGTTAGGCTTTTCTGCAAGTCAACAAATACAGTTCTGTCAGTGTTTGGATTGCTGCAAATTTCCTCTCCGCGTGGCCATGGGAAAAGCTGAAAACTCACATCGGCCGGGCTGACAGCACACTGCGTACTGCTGCAGCGCGGCTCCTGTGCACCCCGCCACAGAGTAACACACATCAGAGTGGAACCCACCACTGACATTATAAAGCTTCAGTTCTCCATGTTGCAACTCCTGGCAGCCAACAACTGTAACCGTTCTCACCAGGATGCATCCTTACAACTCCCTTGTACGACCTCTTTTTTT
>VYXH01002472.1:206430-228768 GCA_013397275.1 Burhinus bistriatus | reverse complement strand
GGCCCTCTGTTCCTCTCAGAAGGTAATCACCTACAACGCTTACCCTCNTAACCCAGGCCCCAGGGAGGCAGCAGACTTCCCTGTGGGATGGATCTGGTTGGCATATGGGGCCCTCTGTTCCTCTCAGAAGGTAATCACCTACAACGCTTACCCTCCTTTTTTCTCTTAACAGAAGCAGTCCTAATGAATGGGACTGACTGACTCACCCTAGGCAACCCCCTGGAAGAACCTTCATCTGTTTCCTCATTTGCCTGGCTAATACCTGTTACATAAGGGCAGCTGAGAAGGTGAGGGAGGCCGGGAGGGGACTCGCCTGCCTCTCTGAACAGGGACCTGTTTCCAATTCCCCCCATCTCTTAGTTCCCCTCCTCCTGCCTGGTGGCAAGAAGGGAGGGGATCCTTTACTTCTTGTGGGTCCTCTGTCTGCTGCCTTTGCCTCAGGCTGTAGTTCCACCAATCTATCTCCTTCTTACACTCTCTGGTACTCCTGAGCCTGTGCACTTCCTCTCTCAGCTCTGCCACCGGGCTAAGCAGATCGTTTACCTGGTCACACCTCACACAGGTGTTGTCTCTGCTGTCCTCCAGTGTGAGTGACAGGCTCAGGCACTCCCTGCAGCCAGAGACCTGCACAGTTGCATGTTTGTCTGGAAGCTCTGTCTGGGTTGCCACATTACTTCTCGCAATGGCTTTTGGATGAGTGGTAACCATGGCTAAGTTCTCTTCTGGGAGGGCAATGACCACTAGTTGAGTGTGCCTCTTGAGCCAGGAGGGGGACCAGTTACCACCAGTTGAACTTACCTCTCTGAGTGCCAAGTGAGTTCCTTGGTGTGCAGCGACTGGTCATGTGGTCCAACCCCCCTGCTCAGGCAGGGTAACCTAGAGGAGGCTGCCCAGGATCACATTCAGGTGGCTTTTGAATATTTCCAAGGATGGAGACTCCACAACCTCTTTGGGCAACCTGTGCCAGGGCTTTGTCACCCTCACAGTCAAAAAGTGTTTCCTGATATTCAGAGGTAACCTCCTGTGTTTCAGTTTGTGCCCATGGCCTCTTGTCGTGTCACAGGGCACCACTGGAAAGAGCCTGGCTCCACCTTCTTTTCACGCTCCCTTCAGATATTTATAGACGTTGACGAGGTCCCCCTGAGTCTTCTCTTTTCTAGGCTGAACTGTCCCTGCCCTCTCAGGCTTTCCTCGTATGAGAGCTGCTTCAGTCCCTTAATCATCTTTGTGGCCCTTCACTGGACTCTCTCCATTACCTCTGTAGCTGTCTTGTACTGGGGAGCTCAGAACTGGACACGGTATTCCAGTGTGGAAGGAACACCTCTCTCCATCTGTTGGCAACACTTCTCCTAATGCAGCCCTCATCCCAGCTTTGTGTCATCTGCACACTTGCTGGGGGTACACTGTGTACCACTATTCATATCTTTAGTGAAGATGTTAAATAGGATGGGACACAGTGTTGACCCCTGGGGAACACCACTAGTTACTGGTCTCCAACTAGACTTCATGCCACGAATCATCGCCCTGTGAGCCCAGTGATTCAGCCAGTTTTCAATCCACTTCACTGTCTGCTCATCCAGCCCATGCTTCTTCACCTTTTCTGTGAGAGTCTTACGTGCACAGTGTTGAGTGTCTTACTGAAATCAAGGCAGACAATATCCAGTGTTCTCCCTGCATCTGCCAAGCCATCTGTTTTATCATAGAAGATGATCAGTTTGGTCAAGCATAACTTGCCCTTGGTGAATCCATGGTGATTATTCCTGATCACCTTTTTGTGTACCTAGAAATGGTTCCCAGGATTAGTTACTCCATCACTTTCCCAGGGTTTGAGGTGAGGCCGATTGGTTTGTGATTCCCTGGGTCCTCTGTATTGTCCTTCTTGAAGATAAAAGTGACATTTGCTTTCCTCTAGTCTTCAGGCACTTCTCCCAGTCATCATGATCCATCAAAATTTATAGAAAGTAGCCTTGCTATAGCATCTGCCAGCTCCCCCAGCACTCATGGGTGCATCCCGTCAGGGCCCTTGGACTTCTGAATGTCCAGTTTGCTGAAGTATTCTCCAACCTGATTCTTCTCCACAAAGGGTAAGTTTTTAAAGCTCTTAACTTCTGTACATGGAAATTATCTTGAAGTGCCTCCTATGATGGCAGTACTCTTGTCAAAGAAATCATTAACATTCCACTTTTAAGTATCTTGCAGAGAAAGTATTTGCAGAAGCTCTTCTCAACAAAAGGTCATAATCTTAACTTTTTGCTATACCGCACTAAGTTAACTTCACCTTAATGTTATTTACCTTATGATGCACACAAACCTACTTATATGATTTATATCACTGAATTCTTAGTGTTTGGTAGAGTCTACCTATTTTTTCTGACAGACAGCGACATATGTTCTTATTCCCATTGCAATCCAGTGTTTGTCAAAGCAAGAGCTTTTCTTTACACTGAGTGAAAGACATATCTAAACATCTTTTTGTTGTGTTTGGAGAAATTTGGAAAAATGCATTGTACAATAAACAGCTTAGTCACGCTCCTACATATGAAAAGGAGGACAGCAAGAAAATTCTACCAGATCTCTCCTATGACAGAGAAAGATAAGCCTGAGAAAGCTGACACTTAACTTTCTACTATAAATTTAGTTATGATTCTATTTATGAATCTAATAATAGTAACATATTAGAAACCATAACTTTTATGGTTATTTTTCAAATATAGCAGTACACATTCACTTGTAAATCTTTTTCTTTTCTTCTAACAGTTTTTAACCTCGACTTTCTACTTTCTTTTGAATTTCTTAAGAATTATGGGGTCTTTAGTATTGGTCCATCTCTTCACCCCACTGCATAGATTATTTTAGATCTAAACTGTAACCAATAATCCCATAAACTGTCAGCTTTTTTTTTACCTGTATTAATCTAAATTACTTATAATCCATAATAACTTGTTAGGAATCATTAAGAGCTTCTTGAATATAAAGGAAGTCTAGGCACTTAACTTGTATTTTAAATTGATGACAGTAGCACATAACGTGAATGTTCCCTAAATGTTCATGAAATCAAGTACTAACTGTTACCCATTTATACTCTATAAAAATTACCATCTATGAAATACCCATCATATAGTTACTAAGTCATTTTTTCTAGGAATTGTTTTTCCTAAATATTCAAGGCTAAGACAATCAGATGTTGGTCAATCTGACATTGGTATTTTATTCAAACAGAAAAAGACTCACTTTGAAAATGGTTTTTTGTCTTGAAAAGCTGGTTAAAATTTTAAGAAAATGTTAGCTTAGAGATACAATGCTCTAAGGATGCATATTTTCCACATTTAGAAGCGTGGGGGGAATTTTGTTGGCAATAATTTTTTGATCAAGATAAAGACTTTATTCTGAGTTCAGATCACCAGAAAAACCCCATCCTTGCTTTCAAATTTCAAAGCTGGGTTTTGATAAATTGTTATTACTTATTTTAGTTAATCAGAGCTGTGTTGTCCACTTTTATTCCATTACTTTTCTTTCAGAACTTCTTTGTGACCCAGAACACCTGGCAGGTAGCTGTAGCCCCCTCTGCAGAAAATGTTATTGGCAGTGAAGCATCTTGCATGGAAGGATTGTAGTGCATGGGAGAACTTAATGTACTCTTAACTTTATTCCCTTAACTTTCAAGGACAGAGAGAGATGAGACTATTCATTTATCACTGGGACAAGTCTAAAGAATAAATCAGTCTCAGAACTGTCTTCCCAGATCTCTCTCAGGGAAGCCTGCTTGGAGTTTAAGAATATAAGCATGAATGCTGGAACCCTGAAGAAATTGGCTGCAATGACACAGCATAAGAAAAAAATCAAAGGAAAAAATACTCTGTAGTAGGTGATAGATCTTCATTTGTGTGCTATTGTGGAGTCTAGTTGTTCCCAATCAATTTCACAAGGCTGAAGTGCTGTTAAGATGACACTGAGGCTTCCCCTGAAATGCCTGGTATGCCAAGCAAATCAGTGAACTGCTGGTTTGCCCACAGAAGAAAGGCTTATTTGGTCTATCACTAGAGAAGGGAATGCCACTTGTGTTAAAATAACAAATTCATTGAGCGATGTTGTCTGTGCATATGCCACAGAGTACAGGTATTCTTCCTCTGTTTTCCTCACAGTGAGTAAAACTCAGCTGGATTTCCCTGACTAAAACAGAAATGTTTAGTGAGGATGTTACTGTTATTCATTGTATAAAGGATTTAAGGCTGGCATATGGCTTAATTAGTACTGCTAACCATGGAAATAAATCCACAGGCTAGACGTACAAATTGAATTAAAATCTGCATCCAGTTACTATGTTATTTCCTCTTCGTCGAAAAGCTTTGACCTGCTAGATACAGTTACCTTCCTTACGCACTTAAAACTTCAACACTACTTAAAACATTCAGAAGGATGGTTAGAAACGTTCCTGTGAACTGAGTCAGTTCTGCTTAAGGACTTTGGCTTGAAAGGAGGAGTTGGAAGGGTTTTGAAGCTTTTGGGAGTGTTGTCATTCTTCCTGTCTATTCTGTTCCTGTTCAGTACCTAAATAAGGAGTTTAATTTGTTCTGAGTTGTCAGTTTGACCATCTCTTGAAACACAGCACTGAAATAAGCAGAATAAGAGAAGGGGGAGGGGAAGTGCTTTCCTGCAGTTGGCTTCATTTTGCTTTTCTTATTTCTGCATTTAATATTTGAATTTCAGTTTCATGATACATTCAAATTATTCTCGGACACACTGAGTCTATTTGTGGAGGCTCTGTAGAGTCCCAGTTTAGAAAGTTTTTCTTCAATTTACCTGAAATACTGATGAGAATAGAAATTTCCTCTGAGATAAGACAACATCTGTTAACCTATGTGAATGCCAAACTAAGCAACTGTTTTCCTGTTGTCTAAAAATCTCTGAAGTCACAGAGGAAATACAAGGTCTTTACATGAACTTTAGGCCAGATGGAAGTGGACGTAAGTATCCATCCCTTGGTAAAGACTGGAAGTCAACACTTATGCATACTTTTCACACTTAACTGCTTTGGTAAAGTTCTGTAGTGAAACACGTCTATGTTTTTCAGTAATTGCATGTGTCTTGACCATGATATGGAATACCTCACTGCAAATAGTGAGCCTTGCTCTGAATCACTTTGACCTACAGTATTATGGACTTTATGTGAGGAGAGGGTGAAATGAGATGACATTTTGGAATTGTTACAGGAAATGGTGACTGATCTGTGGAGTTGAATTCCCATCCAGGGGTGAGACAATATAGACAATTCTGTGAATTTATGTCTTTGATATATAATTTTCTCTAGATATCAGACAGATTTTTAATATCCAGCTCAGAGAGAGGAAGATATAAGAACACATCAAACACAGAAAGCTCTAAAGGACACCATTAAAACAAAATATTTTGAAATCTCTAGAAAACTATGGTACATTTTGTTTTCATTACTTATTTCTGGTTTGTGCTGTTTGTTGCTTATTTGTTTGTCCTTCAGGAAATTAAATGACACTCATCAGGGACGAACACCTAAAAGACTTCTCTGCCATTTTTTACCCCTGCTGAACAAAGATGAAAAATAAAATAGCCTTCTGATTGTAAACATTAAAAGAGTATAACCAAGGCATTCCCATTAAACTGCAATTACTATATTGGCAGAAAAACATTGTGGGTAATTCTGAGGATATTAATGATTATTCTGTGACCCTCTTTGAATTCACCTTACTTTCTGGACAGAGCAATAAAGACAGAGAAAGTGATGACTAATATTTTGGGGGGTTTTGTTGACTAATTTTTTTTTGTTGTTGTTGACTAATCTTTTTGGTTCTTCTGTTACTTAGTTCAACTGAGTGCCAACTCAGTTAAATTAAGTAACTACACAATTTTTTTAATGTTGACATTCTTTTCTAGCTTCAATGTACATTAGCAAGTGAACAAAATAGCAAGTGAATCTACAAACAAAATAGTACTTGTTTGTACATATATGAAAAGTAACTTTGTTATAGGTTCCTTTTGCCTTAAAAGAACATTATGTAGTTTTCTTCCTCATTGCCTTGCAGATCTTAATACAGTGTTCCCTCCTTCCTCACTGTTCCTGCTTGATGTGGCTTTGTTTTAAATGTTACCTTTGTTTGATGGCCCAAATTTGGCAACTGTGTGGGCCCCATCCATTTTTTGGAGCTATTCATGACCTGCCGCTCTGTGGAAGAAGTTGATCTTTCCTCCCCTTTTCTCCTCACCTGCAACAAGAGTTGCCAAACTCACTCCTTCACCTGCTGACAGCCGAAGGAAAGGTGCGGTGTATTGATACTTTGAGGAGAGGTATGGGAGAGATGATGGCTGCTACTGCCAAAGTGTGAAAGTGCAGCACCTAATAGTGTTGTGCTGCTCTCTAGCCAGCACAGGAGGAAACTTTGGGGTGCTAACCACCATTCACTATTTAAACACCTGTTTCCCATCTCCTCCAAAACTGGGAGTGAGGGCTGGGTGGAGGGGACATGAATCCAAACATTCAGACTTTGAACCATGAGTTGGAACTTGTTGCTTTAGGTATTACCTAAAGAGCTGAGTCCTCTCCTAAAGGCCATAAGGTCAACCAGTTGTGTCCATTAGTGAAGGATAGGTTCAGTACATTGCCTTCTGATCACTCAATACCCTCCGTGTTATCTTGGACTAACAGCTGTGGGCAAAGTGGCATATAAGAACTAAAAGGTATGGTTAAAAACTCCCCTACATCAGGAGTCATTTTGTGAGACTGATGAATCACATTATCACATAGTGGTTAAGGTCGGAAGGGACTCTGGAGGTCATGTGGTCCAACCCCCCTGCTCAGGCAGGGTAACCTAGAGGAGGCTGCCCAGGATCATATTCAGGTAGCTTTTGAGTATCTCCAAGGATGGAGACTCCACAATCTCTTTGGGCAACCTGTGCCAGGGCTCTGTCACTCTCACAGTCAAAAAGTGTTTCCTGATATTCAGAGGTAACCTCCTGTGTTTCAGTTTGTGCCCGTGGCCTCTTGTCGTGTCACAGGGCACCACTGGAAAGAGCCTGGCTCCACCTTCTTTGCACGCTCCCTTCAGATATTTATAGACATTGACGAGGTCCCCCTGAGTCTTCTCTTTTCTAGGCTAAACTGTCCCTGCCCTGTCACGCTTTCCTCGTATGAGAGCTGCTTCAGTCCTTTAATCATCTTTGTGGCCCTTCACTGGACTCTCTCCATTACCTCTGTAGCTGTCTTGTACTGGGGAGCTCAGAACTGGACACAGTACTCCAGGTGTGGCTTCACCAGGACTGAGTAGAGCTAATGTGTGCTTCATTTGCATAATTTGGATAAAAAGAAGTAGAATAGGGCAGGAACTATCTTCAGTAATTTCAACAGAGATGAAAGAAAACTTGATGAGTACAGATTATTACTAATTATTCACATCTGTGTGTAAAAATATAAAAAAATGAAATAAAAGGGTGAAGGATAGAGATCTTTTAGAGTTATCTGTTTTGCTTTTGATATTAAAAACTGCTAATCCTTAACAGTACAAGATACTCTGTTATAGCAAACAGTGTGATGTTACAAAAAAGCCCTTACAAACCTCTTCCCATGTCAGAAAAAGACATATCCATTTTCTCATGTTTGTATGATTTTAATTAAAAACTTGCTGTGTTAGAACAGCCTTTTACAATAATTAATTTAGGTCATAGTTATCCACAGGTTTGTGATTTTAAAGTAGAGAAAGGAAAAGTACAAGGATTGTACTTCAGAAATGCAATAATGATATGGATGAGTGGATAAATATACTTAATTGCAGTGTATGTCATTAAAAATCATCATTTGCAGGAGTCACTTTTGGTATAATATTGCCATTTATTCAGGCTAGATAAGTAATTTATATGTTGGTTGATTTGGTAAATTGTTTGCAATCATAGAGTATTTTTAATGCTGACAACATCTTTTGGTGCTTTTACAGTGACAGTTATTTAGATGCTTGTGCACAGCTTTTTCTCTTTCTGCAGTGCTGAAAAGGGTCACTGATTCCCCAGTGAAGTAACTCAAAACATTTCTCATTAGTGAAAAATAGCTGCTAAATTCCTTGGCAAGATCAGTTAATGTTACTGATTGTTTTAATGTTTCAAGTGGTTTTATGGCCAAACTATTGAACCCTCACCTGCTACTTGAATTTTCAGACTTCAGACAGACTTTGCTAAAATGGCGTGAATGCCAACGAGGAAAACCATCAGATTCTCAGAAGTACTAGAAAGCAAAAAAACCCCTTACTGTGCATGGGGCGACACTGGTTTTTTGGTTTTTTTTTGTGGGTTTTGGGGTTTTTTTTGGTGGTTTTTGTTTGTTTGTTTCGGGGTTTTTTTTTTTTTTTTTTTTTGGTTCTGTTAAAGACAAGCTACCCCACAAGAAGAGTGCAGGAAACAGGTTTTCTCTGGTCTGTAAGGAGACTAGGAAAAATGCAAACAAATATCTTAGTCCTTTAGAATTTATACTGGGTTTTCAATAACCATATTTTGCAGTTCAATGTTAGAAAATGTAGGGCACACTCTACACAGCTTTCTTTCAGCTTTCCTGGTTTAGCTATTGTGTTGTTCAGGCAGTTGATCCAGATAGACATTCTGTAGCAACTCTAAAGGGTAGGTATTTAGACTCTTTCTTTTCTAGTGATTTAGCACCTCAGTGAAGCAACACCATGTGTTCTTGTGCCTTCCCTATTTTAGTATTTTTCTTGTTTGGCTGAACTTTTTAAAAAATGAGAAAAAATTGACCAAATGCAAGTCAATGTAGCCTGATCTGCCATAATACTGTGCATAATGAATTGCTTTTGCATGATTAACTGGAGGGCAAAAATAGCCCAACAGTTTTTAGCAATCTATTTCTAAATAACAAAAATCAGAATGTCAAGCCTGATTTTTACTTCTCTAATTATTGCATGTTACATGTCTCTTTGTTCAGTGGTAGCTATCTGTGGTACCTCTCATCATTTTTGACTGCAGAGAAAAGATACTGTGCTTCAGTGTTGGGTAATCCCTCAATCCAAGCAATGAATAATGAACAGATTCTTTAAAACACAGCTAATAGAGCAAGAAAGGACACAAAGGAGAGGATGTGTCCATTTTCTCCAAATAGAAGGAAAAAAATTCACAAATATCCAAATAATAGCACATAATATTTTCAGGTTATGAGGAGGAAAAATCAAGAATTGACCAAGGCTGAATTTATTGTTGTGTAAGTTCCCATATTAGTCACAGAGCCTATGGGAAATACCTGGTGGTAACAGTGAGAAGATTGTTGGCGAGACGAATTCACAGCAACAGAGTGACTGGAGGCCATGGAAGAAACTTGTTTCTAGATACATGGTCATGCTGTGATATATTGCAACCAACTTTTTTTCAATCTGTCTCTAGCCTCGATGGAGCCAACCACACTACTAGATTTTAGAAGATGACTCATGTATAGCACTACTTCAGTGACCTTGAGTGAGGGGTTCTTACTACACCGAGATCTTTGCTAGTGTTACTAGCTCCCGCTGGTCTTTTAAGGATTAAATTTGAATATGCTGAGAATGCTGAATGTTATGCATACACTATAGTAGAAATACTGTGGAAAAAAGAATTAATATATTATTTTTGTTTTAATTTTTGTATTTCCAGTAGACAGAACATCAAGAAATGAGCTTATTTCTGTGTTACCCTTTCTACTGCATAAATTCTGTTACTGAAATAAACATTTATCATAGTTCATTTATTCAGTAATTTTAGCATTTTTTTCTTTCAGTAACTTCTGGTGAAACTGTTGCTGTGGATACACAAACCAGGGTAACCAAGGAAACCACCACCTTCAAACCAGAAATGCCATCTTCCGTGCTTTTGGAGGTTCCAGCCTTGGCTGACTTCAATAAGGCATGGGCAGAACTCACTGACTGGCTTTCTCGACTGGATCGAGAGATAAAATCTCAGAGAGTGATAGTAGGTGACCTTGATGATATCAACGACATGATCATCAAACAAAAGGTATGAGAAACACCGATTTTTCAAGTTGAAAGCCTCATGATCTTTATTCTGTATTGAATCGTTTCAACAAGGAACACAGGAGAGATGATAGACTGCAATACATTCAGTTGTTACTTAAGCTACTTTATCCCATAAACACAATTATTGGATTAAATGTTAAGATAATTAATTGAGGAAAAAAAAGTATTTAATAATTTCTCTGGTATTTAAGGCAGATCTCTTTATTTTTCTATTGCTTGTGCTGATTGTGTTGTAAGAGTGTGCAAGCCAGGGGTTGAAATATAAACCTCATGAGAAAGAAGAAATTGCATAGTAAGCTCCAGGTTGCCACGAGGAAAGATATCCTGCTTCATACCTTTTGTTATGTTGCTTTTGTAATAACTTTGAGAGGCTAATATCCTACTGCTGTTGGGTTATGAAAAGCTCCTCAGTTGCCTTAAAGAAAAGAACAGCTCATTAATGCAAGTGTTATGTCAAGAAAACTGCATCAGTGTTACTTATCTTTGAAAACACAGAGTAATATGGAAATATATGTGCAAGGAAAAAGAAAAAAAGCTAAACTTTAGCTACTCAGTAGCAACAAAAGTAATTTGGTATTATACAGGTTGAAAGTAATTACCTGCCTACTAGATTTAACATTGCTAAGTATAAAAGATTTGGCTTGCCTGTGCAAAACTTTTCAGTGTTAAATTTCCATTCAGTTCAGTTCTAAACTGAGTTTAGGACTCTCTATTATAAGATTTTCTCCTGCTTCCTCCTCCTCCTCCTAAGAAAAAAATCTGATTTATTGTAGGGAAGACATTGACATTCTTTCTCTTTGCTTAAATTAAGACGAGAGGGAGAAACGATGGACACATTCTGCTTAGTGCCTGTACTAAGCAGTTTTATAAGAATATCTATATTAAAATATGCAGATATCTCATAGGATTAATTCTGCTTGTTTTCTTACATTTCCCTTTTTTTTCAGTGGTTTAAACTTTCAATTTTTGAGACTTTTGGGTTGCTTTACCTTCTAGATTAGTAAAATATTTGTTTCATCTTGATTAACGATCACAATATTTACTGTGTAGAATTATATAGTTTTTTATTAATTAAATTATCTTTAAAATGGTGTGGGTATATTTGAATAATAAGTGGTAGCTGCAGTATCACCTGTACAGGACACTAGATTAAAACAGCTGTTACTTCATTTGAAAAGGTTGAAGGCCAAAGAAGACTTGTTTGTACATTATCTTTTCATCTTTTTCAGAATAGTTTTGTTTTTAAAATTTAATGTTGTCAAATACTTGGTTCAGAATTATATAATTTTCTTACTTATGCATCATTTTAGTGTATTCTGGCAGGCAAAATCCATAGCTGACTTCTTTCTGTAGGTCTCTTTTTCTTAAATATGAGATCAAATTATTAACTGTTGAGAATTTCAATTGATGTTATATATGTTTTAAAATGAACTGGTTTATATCTGCATTTCATCTTAACTCAAGGGTAAAATATTTTAGCTTGTTAAGCCAGCACTATTGCAGTCTTCCTCTCACTTATGTTCCTGGCTGAGTAGCCCTGTCTTTTTTGATCCCATGCAGTGCTGGTAACAAACCCAGCAGGAAAACTCTTTTTTGTTGTGCTTCCCTCTCTAATATGCGGTGCAACAGAATGTGACATTTAATATATTCTCTGATGAAATGGAAGAATCAATGTCTAAATATAGACTGCAGTTCTGTTAACTGACTCCCTCTTCTCTAATGATCATCTTAATATCACTTAATACATGGAAATGAAGGTCATGAAATTTTGATTCTGCTCCTAAATCTGTCGCTGGATGATTAGGTGAGTTTAGCAGACAGAATTTTCAAAACTAACAAAGAATTTTAGGTTTGTCAAAAAAATCCCCTGCTTTCTAATGTGGAGTGTCTGCAGCAGTATGTAACCTGATGAAGTTGGACATGCGGGTACTTGACTATTCTGAAAAGTCAGGCCAGATATGCTCTCAGTTGGAAATCCAAAAGTAGTGCTTACCTCCCCAGATCTGTATATTCAGTAAAAGATCATAGTCATACCTCTCCTGTGGTTGTGATTTAAAAGTCATTGAAAATCACGGTATTGCATTGTGCTCTATATGGAGAGTTTGTTGCACCTCTACAGGGATCTCAGTAAGCTTTAATAAGAGTTCAGTCTTACTACATTGACTTTTTTTTTAAAAATCATCATTTTGACTTGAGGTGTAAAATATCATCTTAACATAGCCGACTACTTCCGTTATAAAAATTAATCATTCTAAAAATGCATGCTCCGTGAAAGATGTTTTATTATAATGCATCTCTAGTTGCTTACCCAGAATTTAGGACACTTCAAACTGCTAGTCCCATTGGCGTGCTAGCAAGCTCTTACTGTTTTGGGGTTTTGTTTCCATTTCATATTTCTTTCAAAACAAAGAACCACATTTCTAATAAGAAATTGAAATGTCAAAGCAAACATTTTAAAAGCAAAGAAATCCATATCCTGGCAACATATGTAACAGGACATTTTCCAAATCGCCCAGGTAAGAATAAATTACCTTAAGTTGTTCTTTCTTTCATTTCAGCACGTAATGTTAAAGCCAAGTCTCTGAGGGCATTTTGGTTAAGTTAATTTCAATCCGCTCGTGTCATAAGATCCCAGCCACTAACTGCCATGTCTTTTCTCCATAAAAGTTTAAGACATCGTTAGTCCCTGCTCAAACTTGGCTTGGAGGTGATCACAGCGAACTGGTACTCTTGTGTGAATAGCATGTACAAAGGTTAATTATGGAACAAAACAAAACAAAATAGACAACTATTCTAAAAAAATGCTTGTTTTAGTGGCAGCTTCCCTGTAATGAAAGAAACAATACAACTTAAACTCTCTCCAGTGGTGCACATACTCCATAGCAAAAGGAGCATACTAAAAGTGTAGCAGAATGGCTATTCATTTCAAACATCTATAGTTAATCTTTCTGTCAAATGAGCGGTATACATTTCTTTCAAGCAAATGCATTACATATTTCAGTCATCTATGATTGTATGTATCTTGTTACATTCTGTATAATGAGAGTTGTAGTAAATGGCGTTAAATCCAGCTGACAGCAGGTCTCGAGCGGTGTTCCTCAGGGCTCAGTTTTGGGGCCAGCCTTGTTTAATACCTTTATTGATGATCTGGACGAGGGGATTGAGTGCACCCTCAGTAAGTTTGCAGATGACACCAAATTAAGCGGGAGTGTTGATCTGCTTGAGGGTAGGAAGGCCCTGCAGAGAGATCTGGACAGACTGGATCGATGGGCTGAAGCCAACTGCATGAGGTTTAACAAGGCCAACTACCGGGTCCTGCACTTCGGTCACAACAACCCCAGGCAACACTACAGGCTTGGGGAGGAGTGGCTGGAAAGCTGCCTGGCAGAAAAGGATCTGGGGGTCCTGGTGGACAGCCAGCTGAACATGAGCCAGCAGTGTGCCCAGGTAGCCAAGAAGGCCAATGGCATCTTGGCCTGTATCNGTGTAGATGTGGTGCTTAGAGACATGGTTTAGTGGCAGACCTGGTAGAGTAGGGTCAATGGTTGGAGTAGATGACCTTAAAGGTCTTTTCCAACCTAAATGATTTTATGATTCTATAATTAAACGAAAAGACGCTAAAAAGTGTGTAGTAAAGATATTTAATATTAACGTTAGTGTCATCCATGTTTTCATTAGAGGAAAATTATTATATTTTACTCATCTGCTTGAAGACGTATGTTTTGCAGGATTTGATCCTCAAAGAAATAAAAGTAAGGCAGGCTGACAAGAGACTCATATGTTGTTTCTTTAGACAACCTGCATCTGTAAAAAAAGTTCACAGGAAATACTGACAATATATAATATGCCAAGATGTAAGTAGCTGAGGGACATAACAGAATATAGTTTACAAAGTTGCTTCATTTCACTGTCCTTACTTCAAAACAATCAAGATGTTTTGTGCTGGAAGGTCTGGTGGGGATTCTTCATAGAAAGAGAAAATTGTGGACAGAGGAACAGGATGATAAACTACATTTTGCTACATTATGGAAAAATGGAAACCTCTTTTTACTTAAGATGCCAACAAGCCTTTGCTCAGAAACTCTGCTTTGGCATCATTGTATTTAGAGAAGGGTTTGCAGCAAGAACAGGTTTCTACTAAAAGCAGTGAACCATGGAGGCTGTGCAAAGCTTGAAGATAATTAACAATGCCGTTCAAAGAGATCAAATACTATAATCTCCTTAAATTTTGAATTCTGTCCATGGATTTTGCTAAGGCATGCTGTCCATCCAAAATTTTTATAACATATGTTGTTGAAAACATGACTTTCAGTTGTACAGGGTGAAATATTTTATTTAGTAAAAGGTATTATAATACTAAGTAAAATTATTAATGAATTTGACTACAAACAATTTTCAGTTCCTACTTTTACTCAGAGTATAGGTTGAGTCTGCAGTGTTAGGTGCAGTGAAGGAGATTAATCTGAAAAAAGTATTTATGTAAAACAAGACCTATAACCAAGCTAGTTACTGAGACTTTTAAGCAGAGAAGCCGAAAAGATACTTTTAGGCAATGATTTTTATCATCCTAAAGTAGTCATCCAAAAAGATTCCAATAATTTATTTCTACTCAATTAATTTGTCACTATTCAAAAAGTAGGTTTGATCTTCTGTCAGTTACAGAAGTAAACAAAATTGGAATGAAGTGATTGTTTTCACTATTAATTACTTAATTGATTTTTCAATAGCTGAGGATCTTGTGCAGCTGATGATAGTAAAATAATTGTTAAAGAAAAATATTGGTTTATAAATTGTGCAATTAACAGACTTCAGATGAAAGAGTGGGCTTAACTGACATTCCTCTTGTTTGAGGATTTTTTTACCTATCCTTTCCCATACATACCATGCAATTTAGTATACAACTTTATAATTACACATGTGTTTTCATACGCAACCTGTTAATTAATATTCTGATAGATCAGAAGAATGGCGAGTTTTCTATCCAGACTGTTTTCCAACATATTTTTTTGTGGAAATAAAAAAATAGTTTTCCAAATTTATATCCTGTTCTCACAGAAGCCACAGGAATTGCCAAATTAAAATTTGTAGTTCTGTATGAAAGGGTGTGAATCAGTGTACTCTAAATATGACCATGTTGAATGAAAACTAGTAGTTACAGCCACAGACATTTGTGTCTGTCCATATAGTTTACATTGGAAGTGTAAGCTATAGGTAAGGTAAAGTCTGCAACCTTTTGGACAGTGTACTTCAAGTTCTGCACAGATGTGAAGAAGTTTCATATTAGTGACATACATATGAAAAGACCCATGTAGCACATCTTCAGGTAATGTACTGTTGAAGAACATCATAGAAGATTTTACACTTAGAGCTGAATGTTTTCCAGTTTAGCATTCTGATGAGCTTAAAGGGAGGAGTTCACTAGTCCAGAATCCAAGTATGGTGCCATTAAGTTGTGAGCCAAAATTCACACTTTCAGAATCAATTTTCAGGAGCGTATTTGCCCCATTCCTTTCTCTGTGCTGTCATGCTACTTTGAGGGTCATTTTCAAAGCTTCCCATTCTCTAGGATCTTCTATTTCCATATGAATACACAGCTACAGACATTACCTGGAGCACTGTTGGACCAGAATCAACTAGTTCCCAAAGCAGGGCTGGAGCTGAAACTGATTCTGCATCATGTTGGAGGATTCATTGGCATTTTTGTGCACCTCCTCTGACAGCAGAACCCTCCACGTGACTTTATGGCTCAAATAGTGTGCAAAACCTCCTTTACCTCTATGAATTTCACCATAGTATATATTCACTCAGGAGACTACTTTTTTTTAATTTTATGTCTATTTCAGAGTGTTATTGTTGTTCTGTTTAACACGGGCTATCTAGCAGAATTCTTATTTTATACTGTGTCATGCTGTTAGACTTTTAAAATGAATTCTAATCTGTGAGAAGTACTGGAAAGCTGGTTTCAGTTTTTGAAGTGAATAAAAAAACTAGTAAATGAACAGACTTCTAAATATATTAGAAAAAGTTAAAACTACAAGGTTTGTATGCTGAAAGATTTTAGCGTTTTTATAGAATAGAGGAAAATGAAAAAAAGTCTGTCAGCCTTTAAGCTTATTCTTAAAGGGTAGAAAATGCAGCAGAATGCTCTAGAGGGCCTGGAAATATGAGTCTTTATAGGGAAAAGGGAGGAAAAAAAGAAAAAAAAATTCTATTAATCTGAAAATTAGACCTCAAGGGATATAGAACATGTGTCAGGAGACTCTTTTTTTAACACTTTATTGCACATAAAGACAGCTGATATTTTAAAATAGCTGGGCTGGCTCATTACAGTATGTTAGAAAGTATATTTGTTTTTGGCAACAATAAAAATCTGTCTAAACACTGTCTTTTGGAGAGTGATTAACAGCCGTTTCCTTATTTCTCTAGAATGTGAGTCACTAGGAGTGCATAAAAATTTTACCCCTAAGGATCTGATTCTAAACTCATTGAAGTAAAAGAGATACTTTCATCATTTTTCAATTAGTTTTCAGTCAGGCTGTAAATCATCATCCAAACAAAAAGTACTTAATACTACAGTTGTGCCTAAAGATAACTGTCCTCTGTTTGCTTTTATTGGCCTATTGTGAAATAATTTGATTTTTTTTTTCCAATTCCTGCCAAGTAAACTTCCAGGAAAAGATAAATTATCGTAATTAGTGCAACTGGCATCCTGTTAGGTTCAGCAGGGAATGGACAAGAGTGTAGGAGTTCATTTACATTTGCATTTATATGTTGACTATTAGAAGTATGCACTTTTTCACTAGGGTTGCATTTTTCAATAGCAAATATATTTTTCTATATTTCTAAATCTGACCTGTATTATAAGTATAAATGACCTATTTCATCAACACTGTACCTTACCTGACCTAATACTTTGTCCAAACCAACCTTTCACTGTGTGTGATTGCATTCCACGAGCGTGTGCAACTCAGAGACCTGCTGCATTGACCCCTCTACAAACATACCACGGGTATGAAAAGACTGTTGAAAGTTATGTGCTGTCCACAATGTGGACCATGGGGAAATCCTGCAGTGCCAGAAAGTGTAAAAATTGCTTAAACCTTCATGAATTCTGTGTGTGCCCAGGCAGCAAAAGAAGCCTAACTAGATACTGGGCTGCATTTAATAAGACCCTAGGCAGCGTGTTGAGGGAAATGATCATTCCCCTCTAATCAACATCTGTGAGACCACATCAGGAGTTCTGTGTCTAGTTCTGGGCATCCCAGTGTGCAGGAAAGACATGGAGGTCATCCGGGGCAGGGTTACCAAGGTGGTCAGAGGCTGGGGCACTTGATATATTGAGGAGAGGCTGAGAGCTGGGCTTGCTCAGCCTGGTAGAGAGCTCAGGAGGTACCTTATTGCTGCCTACAACCACTAATGGGAGACTGTACAGAAGATAGAGCCAAATTCTTCTCAAAGGTGCTGTCCTGGTTTGAGGTAAAACAGGACCAATTTTGTTCAGTAACTTTACTTTTTAGCTAGACCTCTTCTACCTGCTGGAATTAACAGCATGTTGTGCAGAAACTGTTCACTCTCAGAGTAGTAAGACTTATGTTTATAGTTGGTGCCAAGGAATGGTGTGCAGAGAGGCTCTTGCTTATACTTATTGCTGTAACAACCAAGGGCAGCCAACTTTGTTATTTGCCCAGTTGGCGGGTCAGAAGCGGAAAAGCGTAGAGCGGTCACACCTGCGGGGAGGGGACAGGACAGGTGACCCAAAACTGGCCAACAGGGTATTCCATCCCATCTGCCTCATGCTCACTATAAAAGCTGAGGGATCAAAGGGTTAGCCCTCTTTCTTCAATGGCCGGCGTCCAAGGAGGACTCCGTCTGTTCTTCTGCCTGTGGTCCCAATGCTGAATCCAGATCTGGAATCCAGTTCCCATCTGTCACTGAGTCCAGTCTGGGACTTCTCCAGCACCTGCTGGTGACGTGATTGTCATCCTGGGAGCTTGATACAGTTTTGTATATATTTCATTATTTTCTTTTTATTTTATTATTAATATTTTCATTAAGGTAGTTTAGTTACTTCTAAACTCGTAAGTCTCTCTCTCTCCCTCCTCTTCTTGAAGAAGTAGGAGAGAGCATCTGTCGTTCGACCAGATTGGGCCAATCTGGCCCAAACCACGACAGGTGGACAGCAAAAGCATAAGAGGCAACAGACACATGCTGCAGCAAAGGGAATTCTGATGAGATATTAGGAGAAAAAGTGTTCATAACGAAACATTGGAACAGACTGTCCAGAGATATTGTGGATTCTTCATCCTCAGAGATATTCAACACAAAACTGAAGGGGGCCCTGTGTGACCTGATGTGAGACTGAATCTGGCCCCATTTTAGCAATGGGTTGTGCAAGATGATCTCCAAAGGTCCCTTCCAACCTAAATTATTCTGTGATTATATATGAATGCTTTTCTCAAATAACAAGATTCTGTGTTGTACACCTTGTCAATGAAACACTTTAAAGGAAGGAAAACATGGCTTTACGCCACATTTGCATCTCTCCCACCTCAGCTGTGATTTGCTTTAAGAGCTGGGGCAGTCCTGATAAAATTTCAACAGATTATTTAGTTCTAAGTAGCAGTGAGGTTCTCTTAGGACAGTTGCACAAGTTTTAGGGAGCTGTATTTTTTGTATCCATATTAATCTACATTGTTAACAGTAGTAACGAGAAAAGCTGAGTGCCTTTGTTTTTATTCAGAAATTGTGGGAAATATAAAAGCAGCTTGTTTCTAAATAATGATGCAATGTATAAAATTCTAATCTAGTTGTAATCATAAAATGCAAATTAAAACTAGGGGGAACAATTGCATATTTGCTCATTTTATGTGTGAGGAGATGGAGGTCTTCTTAGAAAAATAAGTTTTCCTCTGTAAGAAAATAAAAACGTCAAATCCCAGCAGACCTTCCTAATGAAGCTGATCTTGAAACACAGTTCTTTTATGTGGAAAAGAAAACGATTGCAGAATTTTAACTAAAAAATCTACCATCTTGAAATGTGCCCTATTGCCAAGGGTACTCTGATACTTCTATAAACACTGCTTAATAATAATGTAGATCCAGGGATTTGCTAGCAAGTGGACAATTCCCTGTTGAGGCAGGGCAGCCAGCAGTGTCGTTATCATGGTTTTTCATTAAAAGATTGTTTAAAAAAGTGTCACTAGCTTTTTTAAGCTGTGTCAAATAACTAGTTTCCAGTGACTTAGCTCTATTGCAGAAAGCCAAATTCTTGGAATTCTTTTTTCTCTTTTCCCAGTAGAATACTGTAATAATTTTTTACATTTAGAGAAGCTCTTGTGGAGAGTTGTCTGTTGATTTACATGGATGTATTGTTTTATAACATTCATGTGAAGTAATCAAAATTACTCAAATAAGTAGTTGACTTGTGTAAGCAGGAGGCAGACATCTAACTCACCAAAGCTCCTGCAAAATATTTAAATTTTATGCTATGTAGAGCAGCTTAAAAGTGAAAGGTAAAATTTATAAAAACACAGTAAAAGGCATAAAGGCATATTTGTTTTCAGGGGCACAGGGGTCTTGAATATTTTTCTCCATTCCCTAACCTTTATATACATTTATTTCTTCATGTGACCCACCACTAGGTATGCATTGTCACTAGATTTAAAATGAATAAACAGTAAGTTCCTGTGGTTCTGAGGAGGGAGAGAAGTAATGGGAGAGAGAATTGCATGTCTGGGGAAGCTGGTATTATAGAGGATTGAGGAGAGAGGGACACTGAGCTCTGAATTTGCCTGATCTTCACTTGCTTGCCCCACCTTCTTCACCTTTGTGGAAGATGGCCGGTTTGTTTTCTGCTGCCTGGAGTCCCCTTGGCCCATCTCTTCTTCAATATTCTCCTTTGTTTCCACTAAACAGAATTTTGCATGCAGAAGATGAGGACAAAATGTCTGATTTTGCCTAACACCTCTGATAGCTGATGTCCTTTGTTAAGGATGAACAACATGTTGAAGAAACACTAGATTCTAGCGTTTCAAAATTCTCTTTTTCTTTCACTAGGCAGGGAGGGTGGTGGGAGGGGGTTGTATGTTTATTTTTTGTTTTGTTTGATATAAAAATGTTCCCTCATTCTTTACTGCAAAATTAAAATCTCAAACATTCATATTAGCAGGCAACAAATTTACAATGTAAATAGACAGAATATTAATTTTTCAGGTTACTACGCACTGCAATGAAATCCTAGAAAATGGCTGAGTACACATTGAGTGTAAAATATGAAAGCAATAAGACTATATGTTTTCCTCAAGAAAGACATTAAAGTATTTTTCTGAATCAAACCAGAGAATTCAGCTCTTCATGCAATCAAGTGCTGAACGAGGACTTAATTAAAAGAAAATGGTTTTTGTAGTAAATGTGGGCCACTTCACAGTACTCAAACCTCTCATCTGTCTCTGTTGCTAGCTGATACAATAAGCAAGGTAGCAAATCAATTCCCAGAACTGTATTCTGCTGCTTTTGTGGACCATTGCTCTTATTGAGCTAAGAGATCAATTTAACCTATCACCACAGCACTCCTAATGTTTATGTGCTTTCTGCTTGTATGAAAGATTTTGTGCCGTGAAATGTGAGTTTCATACATAGAGATTTAGTCACTTCAGCCAGCTCCTGACTTTCTTTTTCATGCTTCTGGACTTGTCAAATCCTCCAGCTGAATTGTTAAACATGGAATTCACACTGGGGTTCATGCAGTTCAAACATTGCAACTCTTTATTTGCTCAAGAAAAAATTTCCTGTTAGCCACTAATATGCAAGCTAACTCAGTTGCTGCAGTTACATGCTGCTCATAGCTTAAGAAAAGATAATACTTATCCGTCTTTTTCTTGAGGGAATATGGTAAAACCTCCCATCAGAAATAGTTGGTAAAAGGTAGGAAGACCATTCAGGATGACAAAATATGAGCTAAACTGATCAACTGAACAAGAAAAATATATAATGTTTACTGTTCATTTTTGTGTGCTTAAAAAACTAGGCAAGAACATGGCATAACTATCCCAAATCTGCAGTGCTAATTTGTTAATAACTACTGATATTAAGCTTTTTGCTAATGTCAAATCTTAAAAATAGATCATAAATTTTTAATAAACGCACTTTTATCCAGACTATTACAGTGCGATGATAATCTTGGGTAGACTTCCTTTAAAAAAATAATCCACTGAAGTGGAAGTTGGGTGATAGAATCAACACTGGAAAGATGCTGGACAACAAGAGAATTGAGAGCTGTAATTTTTCAGCATTTCACACATCTGGCCTCATTGATAACAGAAACGTGGAAATTGCTTAAGAAGAGAATATAAGGAATAATAGAAAAAACAAGTCTAGGCCTAACAAAATATCAAAGTAGAACAATAAAAACATTTAAATAATTGTAACTGATTTCTAGACATGAAATTTTTTTCTATATAAGCATAAAGAGTTAAAAAAATGTAGATCGTGTTTGAGGTTTTTGTAGCTGTATGTATATACATTGTTTTATTGTTAAGGAGATCATATATGCCTAAAATTCAAGTATTCTAACTTGATTAACAACTTGACCAAGGCTCATCTAACTCATCTCCGAATTCAGTAGAAAGAAACTGGAACATCTGTGGTTTAGTTTGCCTGGTTCTGAAGTGGATGTCTACAATAGGTGGGACAAATTACTTCCTGAAATGGCTTGTTTCTCTCTGTATATGCTTGGTGACAAGCTCAGGTATAGATACTTACCTACACTTGGTCTGACTCATGCCCACCTTTCTGGTGGGGCAGTTTTCTACTGGAAAATACCTGCATGACAGAGGCAGCATGTTCCAAGGGGAATGCAGCAACTCTGTTGAATGCAGTGACTCTGTGATTGCCCCCCAGTCAGATTCCTACCATAACCCTGCAAACCAAGCAGGTTTCCTGAGGATTGGAGGAAGGCCGACATCGCTCCAATCTTCAAAAAGGGAAAGAAGGAGGACCCAGGGAACTACAGGCCGGTTAGTCTCACCTCTGTCCCTGGGAAGGTTATAGAGCGACTTGTTCTGGATGTTATCTCCAAACACGTTGAAGAACAGGAAGTTATTGGAAGTGGTCAACACGGATTTACCAAGGGTAAATCACGCTTGACCAATCTGATAGCCTTCTATGGTGTTATAACTGGTTGGCTGGATGAGAGGAGAGCAGTAGATGTCATCTACCTTGACTTCAGCAAGGCTTTTGCCACTGTCTCTCATAACATCCTCATTAGGAAGCTGAGGAAGTGTGAGCTAGATGAGGAGACAGTAAGGTGGAT
>VYXH01002472.1:186409-206283 GCA_013397275.1 Burhinus bistriatus | reverse complement strand
GGAGGGCAACAAAGATGATTGGGGGATTGGAGCACCTTCCTTATGAGGAAAGACTGAGAGAGCTGGGACTCTTCAGCCTGGAGAAGAGAAGGCTGAGGGGAGACCTTATTCTTGCTTATGAGTATCTAAAGGATGGCTTGGAGGAGGATGGAGGCAGACTCTTTTCAGTGGTTCCCAGTGACAGGACAAGGGACAACGGGCACAAGTTGGAACATAGGACGTTCCATTCAAACATAAGGAAAAACTTCTTTATGGTGAGGGTGACCGATCACTGGAACAGGCTGCCCAGGGAGGTTGTGGAGTCCCCTTCTCTGGAGATTGTCAAGACCCACCTGGATGCAGTCCTGAGTGATGTGCTCTAGGCATTCCTGCGTCAGCAGGGGAGTTGGACTAGATGATCTCTGGAGGTCCCTTCCAACTCTGAAAATTCCATGATTCCGTAATGTGCAACAGCCGGTTCCCACCATTCATTAGCACAAATAAGCCGCTGGATAACCAGACCAAGGGCAGGGATGTTAATCCTTTGGGACTGTGGGAAACTGCCTGATTTCTGCCTCTCATCTATCTGTCTCCTTTGTCACCCCTGAATACCATAGCTCCAAGTTTTAGTTTAATTTGATTTTTGTATTAAAAAACCACCCCAAACCTCCAAAACAAAACCACAGAAAAAGCATGTTCTAATATTAGCAGTAGTAAAGTGAAAATCTGTATTTTCATGTTCAAAGTGGCTCCTTTGTGATGTTTGACACCTTGTTTCTCTGGAAAAAAATAAGATCAGCATTTATTTCTAATTAGAGTAGAAGCTGTTTTTAATATTTTGGAAACAATGGTCTGAGGTAACACAAAGATTGTGTTTTATTTCACTTTCCTGTTCAGAGAAGTCTCTTATATTTTTTGACCAAGGAGCAAGGAAGGTAAAAGAAAGAAATATATACAGAAGGTGAATTTAAGCATTTCTCTGTTTGTGGGGAAGAATGATGTCTTTTGGGCTGTCGTGAGTTACCAGAGATGTCTTACTGCGTATGTCACAGAATCATGTATTTAAACAGACAGTTTTGAAGGTGGCATGGTGTGGGACTAGATCTCAGAGTAAATGTCCAACCTTTTGACATATGTTTGACCATATGAATGGGACTATTTTCCTTTGTGGTATGTTATCAGTCTGTCTTAAGTTCCTACTGTGCATTGTGATCAGCACTGATAGCGTTTTTAACTGTTCTTATAAATCCTTCTACCTCTTCATATGTGGCCCATATGGCATAATATTTCTGTGATGAAAACTGGTATATTTGGCACATTCCTATAATGACATTCAGATGTGCGATTCAGCACTGACAAAGTGATTGTGTTTTGCAAAGAAATAATGGTGCATCAGAACCCATAAAAATTATTAGCTCATTTGCTGGTAGTGTGGTTTCAGGTGGGGCTTCCCCCCCTCCCCCCCCAAGACCTGTCATTAAAGCATGTTATAAAGAACAAGAATATAGATGCTAGGGAATCGAATGATATCTGTGGGTACTAGATGATAACTCCAAGAGTGTGCTGTGAGTCAGTTAATAAAATCAACTGTCTCAGCCATTTGTATTTTGTAAATATTCCCCGACTAATTTAAAGCAATAAAATTAGTAAATTTAGAACTAATTTACTAAAGAGGATCTCTCATGCAGATTGGTGCAAGTCAGGGGGAAGTGCTTTGGAGGCAACGGAAGCTGAATTGGGGATGAGCACAGCCAAATGGCCCTTCTGAGCAACAACTATAAGGTGTATTGTACCATGTTGGGCCTGATGTTATGAACTCAAAAACAGCACTTCTGCTAACCAGTACTAAACTACTTGTTCCAGAGCTATACACGCCTGCAGTAACAATCCACAACAGATATTGTTGATAGGATTGATTTAGAGACAGAAGGGTTTACAGGAAAAGAATTAGTGGGGTTTTGTGCATTTAAATTATAATACTGATAAGATGTGTATGAGTGGAAAAAGTTGCATATTTATAGCTGGTTTCAATCGGGACTTAGATCATTGTTCTGAGTCAGGGAAAAAGTAGGTGAAATTGTCTCACAGGTCTTCTAGTTATGGTTAAGACAAGGCAGGAAAGATGGATGAAATGTAGGTGGAGAGTACAGGGTAGGAAGAACAGTGTAATTGTTGCATTGGAAAAGTTTGCAAGACCGTTAGTTTGTCTCCTTTAAGACATAGTTATATAAAGGTCCATATTGATGATGTGCAAGAATTCAGTGAAGGAGAAAGATTTGTAAGATAGAAATGCTCTTGTGTTTACCTAGATTAGTTTATGCAAATTTAATGTCAATAAATTTCCCTCCCCCCTTCCCTTTCTTCCTGCTAGACTGCAGAATGTTTTAGTTCAAACATCACTTGCCTTCTGAGAATGATGTCTAAAAAGTATCTTTCTTTTAAATTTATAGCTAAATATGCTGAGATTAGGGAAAAATCTTGCATGTTGAAACTTCTATTTAGTTATGCTAGTTCATTTTGTATGTTAGTTTCTATTTTTCATTAAATTATTTTCCAATATTTCTTGTCAAGGTAAAAATTCACATATTTTGTTTAATTATGAGTATTTTTGTATGAATTTAATAATTTTGTGTGTCTCTAATCATTAGAATGATTTATACATAAGCCAGAATTGTCAGTGGAATCTAAGGAAATTGTGCACCTGACTTTTAATTTCCTTGGGTGCTCATTACCCAGTTCCTTTGAAATACTTTCATTAGGGAATCTTAAAATCACAAATCTTAATTAAAATAACAGGATAGCCTTTGGAGACCTCCTAGCGTAGAGTACAAAGCATATATTTTTTCTTATGAGAAGATTGCGTGCTATTCACTGTAGGATTCACAGAGAATGTGTTCACTCGACTTCATGTTTCACTGTATGCCTACTTCTGAAGTGCATGGGCTATGGGATCACTGCTAGGCTCTGCTGTAGGATTGATGTTCAGGGATGCTATTTAACAATATATAGGATAAATGATTCTTTAGCCTGTTTTGAATGATGGGTAAATAGCCATTTACGTTATCATTTTCAACTTTCTCTCCTTCTACTGCCATTGCATAATGAGACTTTTTCACTGTAATTATCATTTCCAGCACAAAACCCATCTAAATAGAAGACTATTCTTTAGTACTATCTCAGAAAAAGAATGAACAGCAGGACTCATTTTCAGTTCCCTGTACATCAAAAGAATTGTAATGGATTGTTAAAAATAATGTGAAAACAAGCACTTTTTCACAATACTCAACAGAAAATTATGATTTTTTCCTTTTAATGTTTTGCTACTGATTCTTCTCCTTAGAGACATTCTGAATTCATTGCAATCCATTTCTGTATTTTTTTCCTTTCTTTTCCAAACTTACTTGAATTTTCCCTGTGAGGGATTCACTGCGAGGAAGGTGACACAGCACAGAGGATTCCAATTCCTCTAAGAGTTGTCCACGGCGTACTGTTGCTGAGCAGCATGCCGCTGTCTGTCTGCTAGTATTCTGGTTGGGGAAAGAAAAAGAAAAAATGTAATTGGCAAGAGATTTATTGAAAGAATTCAGAAATAACTACTAAGCAGCATAAATGTTAAATGTTAGGAACTAGTTTTTAGGTCTTATTTTACAGTTTGCACTGAAGTAAAGTAAGCTCAGATAGTAGAAGATGGGAATAACTACACAACGTTTTCTCAGAGCAATTTCTTTCTATTATATTTTATAAGATCTTTTTAAAAAAACCCCACCTTTTAGATAAAGCCAAGTGTCCACATCAAAGTGGGAAGCTACTTTTAATGAGAAATTCAGTGAGAAATGTTAGATTTAATGGAAACAGTCACAATTCTGTCCCTTCTAATGCCAGACTTTCAGGAAAGTACCCTGTTACAAGTAGTTTCTGAAATACTACAGTGTCCTTCTTAATATTTGTTAATATTCAGTTCTCTCTCTTAATTAAATTATTTCATTGGTCTTGCATATCTTTTAAAAATGCAGACGTTTGTGTATGGCTGTCCATCTGTGTTTCGATGAGGAAATCTAGGATATGTGTGGAGAGTGATCCAGGTTAAAAACTGCACCTTTTTCAATACAGTAATCCTTAATGTTTAAACTTCTCTTTCTTAGTTTGGTATGGTTTAATGCAATGTCACTCAAAAAATGACACAAAAAAACCCCCAAACCTATTTAAAATTAAGCCCTCCATGATAGAAATCTGGTTAAATTTATACTCCCATCCTTGCAGTTATGGGAGAGAAGGGAGCAGCATTTTGAAGCATGTTTAACTGAATTCCTTTTACAGTTTGGAGAAAACTCAGCACTTTGGAATTGTTTGTGAAAACATAGAATTATTTTTTATTTATTTTAATAAGTGAATGGAAGAGGTAAGATCCAAAAAGAAATAAATATGGTATATATCAAGACTATGTGTGTCTAGCATTTTACAGGACAAGGGGAAGAAATTTATTCATTCAGAACATGCTTGAAATTTTGCTTGTTTGCATACCCACTTTCTCTGAAAAAGTAGGATTATAACATTTCACAAATCATACATTTAATTTTATTACCCAAATGCAGAGATTTTTATTATCTGCTTCATCCTTTCTGTAGTATTCTCATTTACCTTTGATACCTGTCAGTTTTGGCCACCCGTATACTATGGAGATTTGCTACATGAGTTCTTAGACACTGTTAATTCTATTGAAAAGAAAAAAAAAACCAACGTGCTTTACTTGTTCTGATCGTATTTCAGCTGCAAAACAAATTCCTGGCATATCTCACTGAGCAATGACAAAATCATTTCTAATTCTTATTCTTAGACACAAAATTGGGGCAGATTGTAACAAAAGTGATTGTATGTTTCTTGCTACTGAAATGTTAGATATGTTATCTGAGATTTCCAAACCATTTAACCATTTGGCCATCAAAGAGCAGGCTGTTATCTGCTTTGGCATTAATTTACTTGCAACGGCTACTTTGCAGCACAGTTTCAAAATGACAACAAACATGCACAATGCATTTTAATTATGTCCATTTCAGGAATAAGAACTGCAGAAATATTTCTTGAACTTAAGTCTTGTGTGTTTGCATCTCTGGGAACTAAAAATGTCCTTTTTAAAATCTGGTTATAAGGTATGTTTCCCAAAGTTTTGCATGGGGTTCACAAGTTCTTTTTAAGTGATGATAAAATGCAAAATCATATGTATGCATAATATGAGGGGAACAGTCTGTAAATTCAATCGAGAACAAAATGCTATTATGTGCAAACACCTCCTGGGCTTGTGCAGAGGTAATCGACCATAGGAAATAGATAAGTGACAGCCAAGAAGAAGATACGTGACTTTCGTTACAACTTTGTTTAATAAAGCTCTCAACATACATTGTGGATATAATATGTTGTTTTGTCTCCGTCCAAATCATCTTAGTTTTTATTCCATGTATTTTGTAGACTGTAATTTGGTGATAATGGCTTCTTTGCACAGTTCAGGAGTGATGAACAGGAATAACAAGTCAGTTAATAAGAGGACATGCGTGTCTTTTCCAGTACAGAGCTCTTTGAGTGGGTCAGGAAGTCATATTTTGCTTCTAAGAAATGTCACTAAGGATGTACTACTGAATATTTAGGGACAATAAATATGAGAAGGCTGATTTTAAAGCAGCTTGTGTAAGAGTAGGGTGAAAAGACTTACCTATTTTTCAGCCTTTCCTTAGTTGTTACAAGCTTATTACTAGTTTGAAACGTGTATGAAATCTGTAATTCTTGAAGTTTGTCTTGTGTGCATTATCGTTAGATTCAGTTGTTTGGATCTGTGTTGTAATCTTCCAAGCTGTACTGCGTGACCGAGGAGCAGATTTGTATTGTGCTGTCTGAGAAAGGCTGCAGCTGCAACATGATTCAAGGACTTAGGACGTGGTCTCTGTTTCCCCCTTGCTCCAGTTGGGAGCAATCTGTTCAGGCACGGAGAAGTTAGCCCTTTTGTTCCCTAGAGGGAGATGCAGTTGGATTCTCAGATGAACCATTCGTGTTGCCTCAACCTTGTCAACTTTCAGACTTTCTCATTTCAATTGAAAATTGTGATGACTAAATAATTGGAATATGATGCAGACATGGAAAGCATTTTAATATGTATCGTGTTTACTAATTTTTTTTTTCCTTGATTTAGATAAAAAGTCAAGTGTTTGGAGACTCTTCTTAGCAGCAGCTAGAAAAGATATTATGTATTAGTAACATAAATAATATATTATGCCAACATGGTAATAAATCAAACCCTTTTCCTGTTTACTACTGAAAGAGGATCTATTTATAACACTACAGATTTCCCTATAATTTAGAAAAAGAATGAAACATCTTGCATAGGATTTGGCATGAATTTGGATGAGGACAACATTGCTCTTAATAAATATTTTTAGTCTCACATAACTCTGTATTTGCCAGAGATCTCTCAGTGTTTTAGGTTGCAGAATTGGCATTTTATAGACCTACAACAAATAAAAGAATAACTAGGTTTATAAATGGGACTAAAATTGGGTCTCACCACACTTGAGAGCGTAAGAAATGCCTTACTGGGTCAAACCAGTGTTCTATCTAGCCCAGCAAAGTGTCTCTGGTGGTAACGTTAGGACAGGTTTGACAGGGAGAATGCACCAGCCTGGCTGCTTTCTGCAGACTGTTCCCCTCATACTGCCTGCACCCCTAGCATCCATAGCTGTTGGATTTGGGATATCAGAACACATTACTGCCTGTTCCTTGTAGCATCTATTTTTCAGCCTATTGTCCATGAAGTTGTCTAATCCCTCTCTGAAACTGCTGATTCTCTTGGCCCTCACAACCTCCTGTGGCAACAAGCTCTAGATACTCATTACCTGCTATGAAAATAAATAATTTCTTTTATCTGTTCTAAACCAGGTTCCACTACAAGAATGCAGCATACTCCTACCCATTCTTTTCTGTCTTTCAGCCAAATATACATCCAGGAGAGAACCTTTCATTTTATGTAAAGTTGCCAAGTTTCTTAAAACTCTCTTCTGAGAGACTTTATAAAAATATTTTGTATATGTATGTATCCTACCTAAACCAAACGATCCTTGACTCAGGAGAAGAAATCATTTAGTTAGTGTTCTTATTATTGTGAGTCAGTCTGCAGGTAGTGTTTCTCATTCTCCTTTTTTTTTCCCTCTTTGTTATCAAGTAATCAAAATAAAATTTGAAAATGTATTAGCTATAGGAAATGCATGTGATCATGTTTTTATGCAAACCAACATTTAAAGTTCTGTGAAAAATGACACTATAAATTTGCATAAGGCTCTATCTTATTCTCCATGCTGCTTTTTGTAGTTATTTTTTTTCACAAAGGAATGATAGGTATAATAAATAGGGCTTGAAGGAGATTTGAAAGGTTGTACAGTCCAGATTTCTGCCTCAGGCAGGATCAACTAGACTTAAATAAATTCTGACTAATTTATGTCTAACCTGCTCTTTAAGTAATTTTTTTTTTTTTGTAGCTTTGCAGATTTTTTTTTTTTTCCACTGCTTGGCAATCCTTGCAGTTCAAAAGATGTTTGTCTCCAACCTTAATATCCCCTGCTGCAATTTAAGCTAACTATGTCACCATGATGGAAATAGAAAATGGTTTACTCTCTCTCAGCAATAACCTCATACATTTGAGGGTTGATACTTACTTCAGTTCAATCTTCTCTAGACTAAATGAATCCTACTTTTTAAATTTTCTGTCCTTGTTTCTAGAATTCTGACCATCTGTCCAGTAATTTGCAACCCATTCCTATGTTCATCCAGTTTATTCAGCTAGTTTTTTAGTACTTTGCACTTATTGAATTGAATTCTCAGTTTTTTTGAGACCAATTTGAATTGTGTTCCTCTTCTCAAGTGCTTGCTGCTGGTTTGGTTTTGCATCGTTGTGACTAATAAATCTACCCTCTATCCTATCAGCAAGCAATTAATGAAAATTAATATTAGACATAGTACAAATCTGGATGTAGCTTCACTTGATATTGTCTTCCCATATATTACCTTCAATTTCTGTTTTCCCATCAGTTTCATTTCCATTTAAATCAAAATTTCCTAGCTTGTTTGCGGTAACATCACATGGGCAGCATCAGAAGCCTTGCTAAGGGCATCAGACACAACTTAGGATCATAGAATGGTTTAGGTTGGAAGGGACCTTAAAGATCATCTAGTTCCAACCCCCTTGCCATAGGCAAGGACACCTCCTACTAGACCAGATTGCTTAAAGCCCCATCCAACCTGGCCTTGAACACTTCCAGGGATGGAGCCTCCACAGCTTCCCTGGGCAACCTGTTCTAGTGCCTTGCTACCCTCATAGTAAAGAATTTCTTCCTGAGATCTAATTTAAATCTNNTCAGCAAACTTGCTGAGGGTGCACTCAGTCCCTACATTCATGTCACCTACAAAGATGTTACATAGTACCTCTCCCAGTACTGACCCCTGAGGAACACCACTTGTCGCTGCGCGCCACCTGGGCATTGACCCATTGACCGCAACTCTTTGTGTGCAGCCATCCAGCCAATTCCTTATCCACCGAGTGGTCCATCCATCAAATCCATGTCTCTCCAATTTAGAGACCAGGATATCATGCGGAACAGTGTCAAATGGCTTGCACAAGTCCAGGTAGATGACATCTGTTGCTCTCCCCTTACCCACCTTCTATCCAACTTCTACCTATTGTCTGCTATTGGTAAATCTTACAGCTCCAGATGAAAGGAAATACAGCTGACTCGTTATTATTTACTCTTGATAAATGGTTGGCTGGTACTTATTAATCATATGTTCTAGAACTGATCTCAGAATAATTCACCTAAAATTTCCTGCGTAGTTTTCTATCCATCTTTCAAAAGTGAATTATATTCATCCGTTGCAGGTTCTCAAATATAACTACTAATGCCTATGAGATTGCTTGAGCAAGTTCCCAAGTATTATAGCTGAAATTCGTGAGTTGTCACATCACAATTCATATTGAGCTAGATGAGTACGGTGTCATCCCAATAACAAAATTGGCATTGTTTGTTTATTGTCTTTCACACAGAGGCCTGCCTTGAAGCTGTTAACATAAGCATTAGTGCTAGAACAAACTTCTTCAGACTATCACTTCAAAAGTTTCAGTGACTGTTTTTTTTCTATTTGGGAAAAATATTGTGACAATATAAGATTACAAACTTCAGAGCATCTGCAAAAATAACCTCCATCTTATATAATGTTGCAGAAGAAAAATGAGCAATAGGTTTGAAACTCTTGTTGCTGATAGGGGCATAACACAGTGGATAATAGTACAAAAAGCTATGTAGGTTCTCTGTGATGGGTTGTATTCCTTACCTGAATATTGTCGACTGTTCCATATTACCTGTATATATATATATGTATGTGAGCATGTGTGTATACACACACATATATACATTTCAGATACATTTTTTTTTTCTCGTAGAAGATTTAGTGAAAAACAACAACAACCAAAAAATCATCAGGTAGCTAGAAGGACTAGTAACAGCAAGTTATGAGCAATAGCCTTCCTAAGCAGTGACTTAGAGGTTGAAATAGTTAACAAATATTTGAAAATATACTTCCAGTAGGAATAGCAGAAAATACATGCAAGATTAAATTATGGACAGTTAGTACAGGTATCCTCAGGTTGCTCCATGAAGTTGATCCACAACTACTGTACCTTTTTAAAAAAAATTATATGTAATATGCAACAATGAAGACTTGACTGACTTTTTTCTCTCTCATGCGCACATGTACTTAAACAGATGCTAGTAGTACTGCAATATTGTGGAGGTGCCTTGATTACAGATAGGCTCATTGCAGCTGCTTTAAATGAGATAAAGCTGGGGAGCAGATGCAGAACAGGTAAGTGGTTCTGCATTCAGTCAGTTGAGACTCATCAGGTCTCATTAACTCAGGCTGTTCCTGAAAGGCGCCGTACTGCTGAGCTGGCCCTAGAAATTACACAACTGTATTCACAGAGTGCTCTGCATGCATTAGTTAAGTCTGCCTGACCTAAGCTAGCTCTTTACTGAATCAACTGTAGTGCCCCTGTCCCACATTGTATTTAATCCAGAATTGAGTTTAAATCATCCATAGGTAATTGAGAATTGACTGCTTTTCTGGAGTGCGCAGCTCAAATATCAGTTAGCTCCTCTCTTGCATATCACTGCTTTTCCTCCATGCCCTCCCTCTCATGCTCCTATCCTGCTGTTCACTCTCATTCCTGTTTTCCCATCCTTCATGCACTTGCCTTCATGCACTTGTGCTTGTGCTCAGCCAGAAGCATTTGCCTCTGTCAAACAGGTGAGCTGGTGGGTATGGTACAGCTGCAGCTAAGCAGTGTGGGTGCAGCTGCCCAGGAACTACTATTCCCTCTTCCAGTGAATGTATGTCCAGATTGCAGTGGTATGCTGGGGTCTGGGCACCTTATGATAAGCTCTTGGGTCAATGCTGTTGTGGCAGTTGCTGATTTTTATTTTCTTTTTTTTTGTTCAGTGTAAGTGGCTATTTAGAGTTTGAGTGATTGTTAATCTGTGGATAGACCTTCAATTTGGAGATAATTCAATAAGCACGCTCTCAGCCAGAAATTCTGTACAATTGTGTGCATGTATAGAAATCTCCCTTATGAAGAAATATAGGGGTCATACTCAAAGGAGTTAAAACAACCTCATTTACACAGTAATGTACACCTGGAATACAGACTAAGAAAAAATGAAATTACAGCAGTTATTCCTCCGTCAGAAATCTGTTTAAAAAAGAAAAAATTCTGATCGCACGTCTTCTCTATTAGCACAGTCTTAGTAATGTCCTACGCTGCTGCTATTGGTCTTGCACTTCTTTGGTGTTCTCTCTTGGCATCACCCAATCAAAATGACAAATGTGTAACTTTAGGTGCCTGTACACCAACAACTGTCGTCCTCCATTCCTCACGTACCCATCTCCAGTAAAGCAGCCCAGCCATCTTGCATCTCCTTTACCAGCTTGCCCCTCTCACTTTTTGTTAGAGCCATGTCGCTGTTGCTTTTGTCCTCTGAACTTTCTAGCACAAGACACAGACTGAGAGCAAGAGGAGGGTCATGGGAGTAAGCTGGCATAGTGGCATCAGTGCCACCGCTACACCAACTAGAAATGATCAGCCAGTGGCACCTCCATAGCCCTTATGAGCCTTTCTGAGAAGGCAGCTGATGATACCGAGTAATAGGAGGAGGCGTAGCTCCTAAACTTGTCAGTGCTTCAGAGTTCTGTTTTGTTTTTAACTAGAATATATTATGCTGTCATGTATAAATAAACTGATGTTGCTTTTAGCTGGTTCATCAGGACTAAAAGATAATGGCATCTGTTCTGCTTTATGTGTAATATTTCTCTTTTATTTCTTAGCACAGTTGTTTATTCCTGTTTTTATGATCCTCAGCCCATGTTTCTAGAGAGTTCGTCAAATCCCTTGGACAATGGCTATGATTTACATCTTTGCATTTTCTAATGTTTGGAGTGAAGGTATTTAGAAGGGTACTCTGGAGGGATAAAGTAGAAGCAACAGAAATAGTAGCTTCCTAAACTCAGCTTTCTTTTGTTAATAATTAATAGCTGACAAAAAAAAATTGTTTGCCTTCAAATGTAGCTCTCAGGAAAAATAAATCTTACTTTTTTGTCTGGTGGAAAAAAACACTGGAAAGAAGCATATCTGCATATGTGCATGTGATAATTTTCAAGAGAAAAGAAGGAATAAGGTCAGAAAGTCAAATAAGAAAAATCTGCCAAGATAGATACATTTTTCAGCAGCATAGACTGTAAAATACCTCCCAGTTTTGCAGGCTGGTCTTTGTAAAAAGCCAGTGACCTCAGTCTGGAGTCCTTCCAGGATTTAGCTCTTGAAGAACTGCTTGTCACAATCTAGCAATACTCTCTTTTCCATAGGGAGATACAAATCATTAATTTTTAAAAATGTAACACATTTGGAAGCTCTTGTTTCCACCTCCCAATATGGCCTTTCAGTTGAACTGACTTTGTTTTGGTAATGCGGAGGGGGAGAGTGGGAGGCAGGGTCCAGACGCATTTTAACAGTCTCCTAGTTAATTTGGGTTCTACATCCCTCGAGAACTGACTGCATCAATCCTTAGCTTATCTTCTACATGGTACAACATTTTCTTGCACATTACTAGTTTAGTGAGTAAAAAGTGAAAATTTCACAAATCAGAGGCCAAATTTTCAGATATGTTAAACTTGAAAATGATTATTCCAGAATTTTATAGATATCTCTATTGTGCTTCATGTCAAATTGTGTGTCAGTGCTAGTGAGACATAGAAATACCTTATTGGCATGGAAAAAGTTAACAAGTAGTCAAAAGCTGAAAATCAAGTTGGATTAAACAATGAAGATGAACATTTTTTCCTAGTGAGTTGTTAGCAGCCAGTACCATCAGCCCATGGGTTTAGGAACTGAGGTCTGTGAATTAAAAAAAAAAAATTACCTCTCATGTTGAAAAACAGCACTATAAAAATGGATGATATACATTCATCCGATCTTCAGAGTTATTTTTCAGCCATGACTGATGCTGTTATGCAGCTGCATGTAGTAAATTTCTGAAATTTTAATGCAAAGCAATGTATAATATAGTTTGTTATATAGTTAAGATCTATCTTTTGTAGTGCAAGGGAGAGCAAGTATATGAGAACAGTCTAGCTAAAACCTGGAGACAAGCTTACTTCTTTCTGGAACTGTGGAAGTACTTTGTCTATAAATTGTTCATATTTGACAAAATATAACAGGAACTTACTGTAAATAAAAATATACTGCAAGAGACAGTTTTACACTAATTTTCATTCTTTTGTCCCAGGAAAAACTTGACTGGCTAAAAACCAAGTTCTGTTTCTCTAAAGCAAGGGAATTACATCAACAAAGTAGTATTTTGCAATGCACAGAAAATCTCTGGGGAAAAATGTCAGTATTTCAAAACTACTTTACAAAGATAATATAGAGAATGGTATTTTCATTTTGACTTTTGATGGTGAAGTTTATTCAAAGATTATTTTAATTTTGCCAGGAACATTTATGATACCCATAAGTGTGTTGTAATAGTATCCCAAGAAATCCTCCTCCTCTGTTTTGACCAGACTCTGATGCTCACGCTCATTGCCCCTCAGGCCTCAGTTAGTCTTCAGTTACAGAAGAGAAATCAGAGGAAGGCCATTAATTTTGAAATTTGCTTTCTTTGGGTTCCATCTTTGTTATTGCAAAGGCCCACTGCAAAATCAGTGTCTTTATCTATATATACTTATATATAGCCATGTATGTGTATATATAAATACAGATTCATACCAAATTATTAGTTCCTGCTTTTATTATAGTAGTGCCATTCAACTTTAACAGTGATTCTTTATTTTCTATTTATATCAGTTATATTTCTGAAACTGTCATTCAGATAATAAAACTGTATTTTCTGAAAAAGAAAAATACTAATTTTCTTTCCACTAAAGTAGAATTGTGTGGCTCCTCTGCAAACTACTAATCAATGTCTGCACCTTCTGCCTCAAGCAATGGTTACAGATGAAATACATTAACTGATCGTAGTAAGAGTTCCCCTTGTCTGAGCAAGACATAGCTCCAGTTTTATGCTTAAACACTGCTCTCAGTCAGGAATTGATTAAGTATGTTTAAATTACATTATAACAGTGTGAGGGAAGGGGAACCAAGTAGGACTGATACTGATTTGAGGAAACAGGTGTTGAAAATTTATCTCAGATAACTTGGCATTACAGAGGAGTTGAAATTCAATTCAAAATGTATTTTTAATTTTGTATAGATTCATAGATTTTAAGGTCAGAAGGGACTGGTATGACTATATACTATTTATGAAACCATAATCCATCTGATTTTACATAGGGATTCCTCTTCCTGCTCTTCAAAATTGTGTCTGACTATCTATTAAAAAAAATAAAATAATGTCATCTTGATTTACACAATTCTATTAATTAAGGATCTCTTACATTCTCTAGTCATCTGCTTTGATTTTCAAATGGACTCACTAGTAACAATTTACTTCTCTCTGTTTGAACTTTGCTCTCTTCAATTTCCAGCCAATACATCTTTTTAATACTATTGTTTCCATAATTAATAATTACCATATTATCAGAAAACTGTCTTTGGTGGCCCTTAACATGAGCAAATTTACCCTCTGCGGCAAGCTGTATCACACCATAAAATGACAGAAAAGTCTAAAATGAGGCATAATTGCATAACATAGGCACCTGTCTCCCAGCGTTGACACCCCTGCCCAGCTCTGCTGGTGCTCAGCTCTACAACAGTGCCGTTTGCTGTGCTCCTTCTCTTTGGCTTTTGCCTGTGAATAGAAGCTCTTCCAACCTGCTCTGCAAAAATTTAAAATCCAGTACCCATCCTCAGAGTAAGCCCTCCTTCACCTGCCTCCCAATATGTGCTTTAGTCTGTCAGATGTTCTCCATCAGCATATCTAAAGGGTATTCATTGGAAATGCAGGAGGAAAAACTGCCTTTTTCTTTTCCTTGGTACATTTTCTAGTGGATAAAGCATCCATCCAGGCAGTGAGCCACCTGCTTTCAGTGCCTTTCTTATCTCACACTTTTCAGAAATGTCCCTTACACCAGGCTATTCTGGTTGGTGTTAGTCTGTGCCTCTTCTGTTGAATTGGCACCGTTGCTCAGAGTTGAGGAGTCCCAGGATAGCAAAGACAAAGCATGGACCCGACCCTTGTCACCAGGACACCTATCACCTGTGACAAGGCAAGGAGTGCTCGTGTATTTTTGCTAGTCATGCAGTGGCTTGGCATCTTTCCACACAGCCTATGCGTGGCTAAGCCTCCCTTCTGAGGCATTTGCTCTCCACCTGCTTTTCAACTGCAAAGTAACTGGGGGACCTAAACCAGCTACAGCTCCTACTTTAACCACATGTAGAAATACTCAAGTGCGCAGCACTTATATCTGTTTCTCAACCTACCCCATAACTTCTTACATCATGAAGGGCAAATTATACTTTTTGAGTGTTAAGTATGGTATTTTCAGAAGACTGGTGTCTCTGTGAGACTACTGAGACAAGATGGTATTAATAATTTACTAACTCCTGCTGGCAGTTGAGAACTTGAGATTTCCTCTTTGAAATTAGTTATAAACGTAATTCTTGCCCAGTCTAAACTTTTAATAATCCATTTTTACAGTACACCACTGTTTTGTCTTCATAATCTCCACAGTCTTTTAAAGGAAATATTTTTCCTGGAGTTGCAATATCCACCTTATATACATTTTCTTCCTTCACTGTTAATGAAATATGAACAACATCAGATTTTTTTCAAGTTTCTACCTTTACCTTCTGTGTTACTGTCGGCCTTAAGTACATAGCTACTGAAATACAGAGGAATAAAAACTAGAAGTAAAACAAACAAACACAACAAAAAGCGAAAAAAAAAAGAAAACAAAAATGAAAGGCAGAAGTATAGCTCTAGGAGTAAAACCTTTCTGAATACACTGGAAAGTTTTCAGTACCAAAACTAGGCTTGTTACTTTGTATGGTTGTCATCTTTCAGAATGGCAATGAGATATGAATAAAGATAAGGATCCAAGTTACCAGATTTGGGCTAAAGTTATTCCAGAGTTATTCCAACATATCAGATGTGGTAAACATAAAACACCTCCCGCCCTCCCCTTGATCTAAATAATATTAAGTTCACTGTAAGAAACAATTGATATACCAGCTTCTGTTTTCTGTTTCAAAAGCATATCCAAACAAACCAGGTGAAATCCTCTTTCTTCATTTTACCTTGTTCTTGAGAAAAATATCTAGCGTCGTAAGTTACTAAAGAAAAACTTATCTGGCAAATGATGCTGTGCCAATCCATTTTATTCTTCTTAATTGTTATTCACTTGCTATTACTGGAGAAAACTTCCAGTAAAAGTAATCAAAGATTTCCAGAGGCTGTAGCAGAAACTGAGGAATTCATTCTGTGTTTTTTTTCACAGCATAAAATTGATTCAGGCTAATCTTTTCCCTATAAAATTGAATAATTTGGGGAGCGTCTTTAGTCAAGCTGTTAGCTTTCCTTTTCACGAAAATATTTTAGTTATTTTTTTATATTTTAAGTAAGGAAAGCTAAAAATACCTGCTTATTTTGCTTATATTCATAATATAATATTACGTCTATTCAATACTGTTTTATGTTTTATCTTTTGTTTAAAAACGTGGCAAGATAAAGAACCTATAACTTTGCTTTTGAAGTGCATTGGGAAGTACATTTTTCACTGGATCAGTCTCAGATAAAAGTTCACTGCCACCATCATCCAAAAAAAACAGTAAAGAAAAAGCTAAAGCTGCAGCTTTGAGAAACAGAACAGCTGTCCTCAGTTTTCTTGGTAAAACACATTTGTAAGTGCAGTGGAAAAATGCTTAATCTGAAAACATTAGTTATATAGCAGAAATAAAATAGTAAATTTGGCAAATTCACGTTCCACAAATGGTAACTACGTGCTGAGAGACTTTGGTTCTGCTGACTAATATAGAAAGGGGGGAAGCTCTGTAGCTCCTAACACTAGTTCCCATCCATTAAGTTATTTAGTGTAATTGCTTGAAAGGACATGATACCTTGGAATAGTTTTGCCTGTTTGTTTAGGTGCTCATACTTTATTGGAAACAAAATAGTATTGAACAGCCACATTGTACAGGGGTAAAAGGCTGTAATTCCATATGCAGTTCATGTATACCCAGATTTACTGTTAGAGTTGTAATCCTGTTTCAGTCGAGTTCTTACACGTGATTTATTATTGTGTTCTTCTAGTTGAATGGATCTCATTATAGCGAAACACCCAAATTTTTAAATGTTGTTTCAGTTGTTACAGATACATCTTTAGCTTTATTCCTTTTTTTCTGGCAATGACTATAATAGAGTGAATTCCTTTTATCTGAGAGTGATTCATTCACAAACCATGTTAAGCTGTAATCTTTTCCTAGTCTCCTCTCCATCTTCTCTCCATCCTGTTCACTGGATGGACTCCAGTAGTCCATCAAGACATCTCAGTTAGAATGTGCAAGCTGCTGATGGTTTGACCCTCTTCCTGCATATGCGCCGTATGTGCAAAATAGCATAGACAGTATGCTTCCTATGTAGTGTCCCTCTGTTCGGTGCTTGTTTTCCCATAGATAGTGTCTGAGATAGTTGCTAGTGTTCATCAATTTTGAACATGTTACTATGCATTATTGTAAAAATTACACAGTCTGTCAAAAAAAAAAAATCTTATCTGGAGATCTTATGTAGCACATAGTAGCTAAGCTTTCCAAACTACTTGGCATTTCTGAAGATTCTGCATTTTTGTTTACCAATTATCCAGGAAAAGTTGGTAATTCAACCACTGCTGCTACAGTCCTTCCTCACTCCATGTATTGTAGTGTAAGGTGCCATAGTAGCTGTTAAGAACAAATCAAATTCATTTTTCAGATGCTTATTTTTAGTATAGCATTCTTGCAACTCCTTGTGATATTGCAGTTTCCTTGGACCATGTGGACAACTTGCATCCTTTTGGTGTCTTAAACATGTCTTCTCTGGGATACCAGTACAAAGTGGGGGAGGTACTGAGTTACAGGTTAGCTCAGCAAAAACATGACATTGTAAATGCCACTAAACACACAGACAAACTTAATATATTATTTTTCTTCTGAAAAAGATAAGGCTTCTCTTGTCTAATCAAGCTCCTTTGGTCACTTCCTTCATCTTAAGTTGGTATAAACTGATCTCCATGTGACAGATTTTTTTCTCTTTCTTTTTTAATGTTGACAACAAATAATGGATAGTATGAAAGTTTTAAATGAATGTGAGATGTCTACAGCATTATTAGTTCGTATCTTGTACCCAAATTCAGTCTTATTTAACTTCACATCTGGGTAGCTGCCTCTAACGTGCATTAACTGGAGATCCCTCTACAGGAGATCTAGTGCATTGCATCCTTACGTCTCTACAGCCTACCTTCCTAGTCTGAAAATATTTTCAGCTGCAGGCTGAACTTTTGTTTGCTTCCACCTTTTTATTTCTAAGTGTAGGGCACATCCTGCCTTGCTGAACCTGCTTCAAATCATATTACCTTTGTCTTGCAACCTATGTGTATGCTACCTTTTTCCTAGTGTTGGTACCCAATTTGGTAGTCTATCAGGATGACAAAAAAACCATCTCAATGGGCCCTGGGTGACTTTAAGCCTCTCAAGAAGTCTCATTCTTGTACCCTACTTGTGATTCTGACCCATGCTGCGTGTACTTCTCCTTGCTGACTACTCCGTTTGTGGATGAGTAGAAGGGTATCTGCCTCCTGCAGTTCTGGAGCAGTATAGTTGATTTCCTTGTGAACTCAGATTTTTAAGCTTTTTTTTCTCTTCTACAGTTCAGTCACCTTTCCTTAAAGATCTGGCAATACCTGTTCCCAAAGTCCTTTTCTATAGACAAATGGAGAGTGAGGGAGGAAGAGGGAAGATGAGAGTTATCCCAGCTCCAGCTATCACCATGACATTACATTTTTGGGAAAAGCACAGAGATTCAAATTAAGTAGTCCCCATTCTGCTTGGTTTGGTTAGTGTACATCAACAGCATGCTGCAATTTTTGCCATCATAACTTCCTAGTATGAACCAGAATTCCTAAGTTGTAAAGGAACAGTCCTCAGACATTTACAATGGCACCAACATAATTTTTGAGTGTCTGTCACAAAAAGCATACAAAAAGGTCTGGGATGCTTTTTCATGCATGTAGTGAGACACCTGATAAGCTGTCACTGGTGGCTTTCCCACAGTATCACTGATGGAGTTGATATATTCACTAAGACAGTGGTGAAAGCTACTTAGGCGGTTCCTGAGTGGGTCCTAAGTGGGCATAAAAATACATGCTTATGAAAACTTAAGCTGCATAAGTCACTCAGGCAAAATCAAATCATAGTATCCTGTCTGTTAATGTTTTGATTTCACTGACAGGTCCCAATCAGCTAGCAACACTGCTAAATAGTAACTCTAGATCTTCTTATTTTCCTAAAATTATATGTGCATTGGAGAGAAAATACAAAACAACTAATAGCCAAAACAAAAGTTGTTTTAAAAAGAAAACTCCACTGCATTATATTACTTTCATTGTTTCATAATGTTATGATTAAATGTAGAGTGTATGTAAATGTTCATTTTCTCTCATATTCCCTTCCTGCTTAGTGACAAGAAAACAAATTCAAATTGTGCTTGGGAGGAATAACTTAACAAAGCCAATTTTATTATGCAGATGAATTGTAGGTGTTGCATATCTGCAATCTGAAATTGTTAGCAAGCTTTTTTCCAAAGCTTTCTCTCTTCTAGGTGTGTATATAACACATTATATTTAGAGAACCAGCCAGCTTTAAGAAACTCAGTTGTTTTAAGTAAAAGTTGTCATGGCTATTCATTTTGCTCAGGAAGTAATTGCTTCATTTTTTGTTTAAATTTAAGGTTTAGAGTCTGAAGTTTTTCAAAAGATGAGCAAATAATTTCCTCAACAACTGTTTAATGGCATTATGATTTTTCTAAGAATATCATGGTGAGTTTGGAGGAGTGAATAGGTTCTTAAGAAGAAAAATGTATCTTCCTTCTCTCTTACATTCCCATATTAATCATTCAATTGTGTTGTTGTGGTCCACTGGTTCATTTCATTAAACAAGGTTGTGGGTGGGCCAAAACAAACCATCCCAAAGAGCTGGGAAGTTTTAGCCTTCAGCCAGGGGTTGTTTATGACAAAATGGTGTTTCCAGTTTGCTCTTAATACCGAATATCTGCTCTAGATCTCTTTTTTGACCAAACATCATGTTTTGGATCACTCACTGTTATCTTTTTCTTATCAAGTAAAAA
>VYXH01002472.1:170269-182707 GCA_013397275.1 Burhinus bistriatus | reverse complement strand
AAAAAAAAAAAAGGTATAATTATTTAGAATAAAGGCATTTTAGGGGGGTGAGGGGGAGACTGTTAAGTCAATAAAATACTCAAGACAGCTATTCAACAGCCAGGTGAGCATGCGAACCACTGTCCACATAAAAAGCCTGAAAAATAAAAATCCTTCACTGACCTTTGTTGTCAGCTTGATAGCTGATACACTGTACTTATTAGTTATCTGACAGCTTTCTGTTCTGGTGACTCAAAATTGTGGGCAGAAAAAGGTCATTTGTTCATAATTTGGTAATAAATATCGCTACTTCCAGCTCTTAAGACTAGGAAATCTAACAAGCATCTTTTCTGGAAGCTACATGATAGGGACTTGAAGTTGCTAGATTTGGTCAATGTCTTTTAAATACATTCTTGGATGCTTCTTGTCTGGGAAACCATTGAACTGATTCCTTGTTTGCTCTTCCCTAATCCTTCAAAATAAGTTAAACTAATATAAGCAGAACTCTTGTATGCCTTACTTTCCTTGAGTTCTCATTTTCATTATATCTAAAGCTATTGTATTTTAGTTTTTATTGCTTCCTAAAGACCATGAGTCATTATTTTGAAGCCCATCTTTTTCCCCATGAGAAACTGTAGATCCACTTCTTACTTTCTAATCAGATTGCCTGGGCTTTGTGTATCTGCTTGACTAACATATAAATTGTTGTATTAATTACTTTTCTGCTAGGTAAGGTTTCAGGACAGAAAAAGCAACATTAACAGTCTTATATTGGCTTTAAACCAATAGATAGTAATTAAACAGTCTTAAAATATTAAGTAACAAATATCATTAATTAAACTTCATGAGTTACTAGGAAAATCCAGGCTAATCTGGTAAGAATGTAAACCCTTATATCTTTTTTTAAAATACACTGTAAAATCTAAAAGAATATAGAAGAATAGTATCCTTCTGTAGCTTCAGAGAGGAAAATAGCTTATCCTTGCATAATTTGATGGGTTAAAAAATGAAGAATGATTGTCATTTTATATCTAGTTTTATAGGTTCCTTTAAAATTATTATTACAAGTTATACTTGGTATTTTTATGTTAGGAATAACAATATTTGGAAGGTCTAGACCAAATTCTTCATATTATTTGAAACAGCAATCAATCTTTCTGCTTTTAATCAAGCCTGGCACAAAAAAAAGTCCCTGTACATGGTCTTCTCAACAGCTCTACATGCTTTTTTTTTTATTTTATTTTTGTATTTGTCTGCAACTAGGCAATACTACAGGATCTGGAGCAAAGACGTCCCCAACTGGATGAATTAATAACTGCAGCACAAAATCTAAAAAACAAGACGAGCAATCAAGAGGCCAGAACAATAATTACTGACCGCAGTAAGTGGTGATTCTGTTATCATATGATGTTTCAGCAAATATGGAAAATGTTTTAATACCTGATAAGCATAGCATTTTTCAGACACTTTATGGCTTTGCCATGAGAAGGAGGGTTCCATCAGGAGACAGTTCTCACACAGATTTTCCAAACTGCATATAGAAGAAATTTAAGGGAAAGTCAGTGATCATATGTTTCAAATTTTTCACCTTAATTTTGTATTGCTTGTCTTCGTAGCTGATGCACATTGTAGAAAATATAGAATGCGATCACTTTAGGTAAAGAAATACATTTATTCTTAAACAAGGAGGAAAAAGGAAGAATTCACAGAGTATAGCCGTAGGCTTGTAAGAAGCTTTCAATTCTATCCCCTGTAGTACAGCCGCAGCCTCTTCTTTCATCTCCCCTCAGTTGATGCACAAGTCAGATGCTTTGTATTAGTCTGTATTAATTCTTCAGTTCTGCTTTCTCTTTCCAGAATTAACCAACTAGCTGTGTCTAAGGTGGAAATATTAGTAGATTAAGTTTTAGAAGAAATCTATAGAAGATGTAGTCTTGTCACCCTTGGATGCTTGCACGTCCTTATGCCCTTCACTATAGAATGAAATATACCGTCAAAGTCATACTATATAAGCGGCCCTCTCTTGTGGACTGTTATATATCTTCAGTTATTATTTTGAGTACTCAGGACTAAAAACTACAAAAAAAAAAAAAAAGAATTTCTTATGGTCCTAGAGGTGTCCTGTGGAGCTTAGAGAAGACTCAGGCCAAATGTTTTGCATATGGACGCAGCTAATTCACTTTAAGTGAATGCAGACTGTTCTGTATGTCTTTGCCTGGAGACCAGGGATTGCTCCCTGAAACTGATGACTGTGAAGGTCATCATAGCCTGAACTTCTCTATCCCTGTAATTTAAAAAAAAAATATATATACACACACACACATTACCTCTTTCTTTTTATTCCATCAGGTAAATACTTTCCATAATATGTCAAAATCACATTGCATATTTGGACTGCATTGTTATTAGTAGCACATACAGATACTATTTAGAAAATATCCTATGTGAAATAATAGTATTTAACAGCTATTCTCTACCTGACCTTAAAACATATTACTGAGAGAGAGAGAGAGAAGCTGTATTTGTTTTATTTGAAGATCAAGAAGAAATGGATAGCGCTTATATATTACATAAGAACCTGTTCCTGTTTGACATGCAAATAAATTTTAGAATCACATACTCAGTTGAATTCAGATGAAGTGTGTACACATCGCTTATTCAAAGCCAACATATGTAGTACTCCCATCAGTATTTTCTAGTATGTTTTAATTTTTAATTCTGAGACAAGTCCTCTGAAGATAAGAATTGTAGACTTTACATGAAATGCAAGCATAATTCCTGTACGCTCTCATGTGAATTGTATGCATGACTAAATTTTGTTCTGTTGGAAAACTTCACTTCACTTTAAGTGAAATTGCCTTCTAAGATAGATTAAATGCTTCTTTCTCATACAGCAAAAAAAGGAAAGCAAGCTATCAGACTATAAATCGTGAGCCAGTATGTGGTAACCCAGCTATATTACAGCTTGCATCTGTGGCTAGCGGTGTGGTGAATATATTTTACATGATGATTTCTCAGTTTTTATCTATAAGAATTCCCAAAATGATTAGCTGGTTTTGAACTTAAAGTATACAAGATTAATTTTTGCTGTGATGTAGCAATTAATTTTCTGTGCTGAAACTGTCAATATCCTTGACCACAGAAGTGCAACTTACAATGCAGTAGATCCAGGTCATGTCCCTTTATGTTCTTTCAAGTACATCTTGCTGTCGATAGCGTCTTCTAACGTCATCCTGTTGTTGCTAATGAAATAATTTTAAAGTAAACCAAATTTTTATTGTCAGAAATATACAGGGTCTGTGTTTCTGCAATGGAGGGAGATAAAGTATGATCAAGGCCATTTTTGATCCAGTCTTCTGAGGTGGCAAACTAGGTTCATGAAGGTTTTTTCATGCTTAGTTAGTTTATATTTGTACAATTGTAGGTAGTACTAAACACTATTCAAGAGGTATTTTTTACTTTTGAATTTTAAGGAGAGCATGATACTTCCAGGGGAAAAAACAAATGCTAGGACTTCACAATGTGACACATAAGTTTTTTCTGAATATATGCCATATGTGGCATACTGTCACCCAAAGTACTTCTTTAAAAGAACAATAGTAATTTATATATTTTTAATTGCTTGATTTTTTTTCCTCCCATGCGTTGCATGAAGAAGATGGAGATTGCTCTGTTTGGTTTGAGTTAGGCCTGCTAAATACCTGTATAGACAGGATACACTTGCTGCAGCTACCATGGGGGTAGTTCAGCCTTCCCTCCCCTTCACGGTGCTGTGCTGTCCTGAACATAGGAAGACTCTCCGTACCCCTAGCAGAGCTGGGGTGCTCTCTGTGTCCTCTTTAACACAGCTCCTCTGAAGCTTGCTGTGCTGTACAGTGCTCCCACCCAGTGCAGTTGTTTTGCCTTTCAGTCCAGCACATACTGAGCCCAGCCTACTGCACGCAGGGTGTTGTCCCCAAGTCCATCCCCGGGAATCTTGCTTGCAGCCAGATCTGAACCCTGGACCAGACAAACTGCTCCGCTTGCTAAGGCCTGCTGTTCCCCACTCTGCTAGAGACCATCCCCTCCGTTATACTTGGACCTTGCACCAGAGTCCTGCTGCAAGTCCTCCCTGACTACCTCACCCGCAGACAGTTTCCCATTTTCTGTGTTTTTTTCCCTCTTCATGAATACAAGTAGGGTACCATGGTTATGTCTTAGCAGTTATTGGTACTCATTCAAATCTACCCAGTTTCGTGACCTGAGCATCAGCACTGTGCCATTCATGCTCCTCTGCAGCAGCTGTGTACCACTCTCACATGCACCTTCTGTAATGTCACAATATCAGCTGCCAAGTGCATTGGATCCCATCATGAAGGGAGTGCAGGGCTGCGCTGCGCCGGTCTGTCACGTAGGAGCTGATAGACTCGACTATGTCCAGTGCACTACCTCTTCCCGGGCTGAAGCACAGGATCTCGTGCTTTGAGAAATAAAAAGCTGAGAAGATGAGCTGATTTGTATGAATACATTGTTCATTGCCTTTTGCATGAAGGTGCTAGTAAAAAACCCCAACACAATCATCTGGCCAATATCACTGAACAGATATATTATAAATACTAAATGAGGCTCGTAGCTACCCAACAAGATAGCTGTGTTCTTGGTCACAGGATGGGTCAGCGTGCCATCAACTGGAATTAAAACCCTGAAGGTTCTGGCTTCTGTGCTAACATTGGTAACTCTTAAGTCATTCTGCTTGCAGAAATATGTATGTTATGCTTGCTAAAGTCTAACTTTGAATTATATTTAGAAGCCAATATTGCTTTTGAAAGTATTTATAAAAACAAACAGGGTAAACATTTTATACAAAATCAAGGAAATCAAAAGATTTATTAGAGATTTTATTTTTTATTTTTAAATTTTATTTATTACAGAATCTCTATGAAGAACTGCAAAAAAAGTCAATGATCATGAGATTATTTTTCGATAGAATTGTCATAGTATTGCATAGGTTTAGTCTTTCTTTAGGAAATAAAACCAGAAATGAAAGATAAGCTCATACAATTGAATTATTTCCTTTGAACCTTTTTTCCCCACCCTTACTTCATTATCTGTATGAAATTGTAGGAAATACAGTATGTAAAAAGCACTTGCTATAAAGTAAACCTTGTCTTATGTTTACGTAATGTTATACTCAAATTTCTGTTTATTCTGCATAAATTATAGTTTGTTTACAACTTATACATTAAAGAATACATAAGAATAATAATTACATTTAGTCTTGAGGAAAATTTGGGGGAAAAAGCAAGATATCTCTCTGCTCTTTTAATGCCCTCCATAAAGCATTCTATTCTAACAGAACCATATGCTGTACAATAACATTTTCCTCTACATAATGCACCACAGCTCCAAAACACTCTGCTTTACTGCTGATGAAAACGTTGTTTCTTTAAAGTGAATGAGTTTATAAGCAACTTTGAATATAGTAAAGTGATTAAACTTTGAAAATTCCTTTTATTTTCTATCAGTTCCTATGTGTAGAATACATAATGCCAGTAACAAGTCAATATAGAAATATACTGAGAGATAATAAAAACAAATTTACAGTCTTAGAAATACCAAAGTAATTACAAAGGCTATGTTAGATCTTGCTAGATCCTGGAAATGTAAGAAACTTTAAATAGCAGGCCTTCCTACTGCTGTGTTCACACACATGCAAAAGATAACGGTGAATAACCTTTCTGCAGTTTTACTTTGCTAGTAATTTACATGCCAATTTTGTAATGTGGTTTCTGGCTGTGTAAGCGATAGAGGAGGTATGAAAATGAATATTTATAGAACTCTATGAAGAAATAATCTCTTACTGACCAAGGAATCTCCCTTTCAAGATTATAAGAAGCCAAAGTAACACACATCTTTCCTCAGCAATTGTGTGAAATGTAGTGAATGTATCTCAAAATATCACTGGAGAGGTTAATTAAGTTCTATTACATTAAATACATAAATAATAGCAATAAATACAAGCATTTCAATGAAGACTACTTTGATCAAGAATTACATGTTAGGACAAATGATTCCTTTTGAAATTTTATTTGGCTGTTTTTGAAACCAAGTCCACAAATGTATGAATAATTTATAGAAGATGTCTTCAGAAGAGCTATTTTGGTTTTGTCATTTGTTTTTTGTTTGTTTGGGATTTTTTTTGAAAAAAGAAAAGCTATAAGTTATAATTGGTTGTTAGGAGAGCTGTGCTTGAACTAATCTGAAAAGAGTCTGAGTGTCTCTGTGCTACTCCATAAAAATGCCTTTATTGAATAGTTTGCTGTATTTGACAGTTTTATGGCAAAATCATCAACTTGTCATCACTTTCACAACAAAATATATGGAAACTCCAAAGAGAATTACAGTTGTACTGTTGTTCTCGACATCTTAATAAAATAGCCATCTCCATTGTATTGCCATCCATGTGTTTTTTCTCTTAGAGCTATTGAATACAAATAAAGAGTTTACCACTTGAAAAAACAAATTCATATAATCTGGAATTTGTCATCCAGTAGTGAAACTCCTAGTTAGCAAGACTGTAAAAGAAAAGTGTAGGAGAAAACTGTACTTGTATACAGTTTGCCCAGATATCTTGTTGATATTCTTAAGCTGAATTATTGAATAAACTCCAGTATTCTCTTCTCTGGATTCCATGTATTTCAAGAACTTCTCAAGAACCTAAGTAATAGCTTCCCTATGTCATAAAGATTTAAATTTTATTAATCATCCTGATGTACTTTAAAACGGAAACCTTGTTTTTCCTGTGCGAATTCTATGCCATGGAAATGAAGGAAGGGAGAAACCGTTTGTTGTTAAAGAAACGTCAATAACAGGATAAAACTGTAGCTCTGAAAGGGATAGCTTGTTACTGAGAAAAGCGCCTAATTTGAAACCGCTTCCTTGGCACAGATTTGCTGCTACAGGATTTTTAAGAAAGTTATGGGACATTTTAAGAAGAAGTAAGAAGTTATTTTGGAACACTGGGGAGGCTTGCCCTTTAAGAATGGGGAATAATATGCCCCAGAAATGTCTGAGTGATCGGGGAATTACAGTTATACATCACTTCTCAGGCTATATATACTGAAAGCATATGGCGCAGTGGACAAAGGGCAAGATCTAAATTGCCGACTTCAGGTGTTGCAGAGCTCCCAAAAAGGATGTGAGACTACAAGGTGACCTTCCTCCATTTCTGGTTATATTCTTGAGTAAAAGTGGCACAGCTTTTTTGTAGCCCCAGAGCTGCTAAGTGTATTAGGTGATATCAGTGCTGGTGGCTTGCTCAGAGCTCACTTACCTTCTCAAGCCTGTGAAGAGTTAGATAATTACTAAAATTTGTGTTGTGTGGTAATTCAGGTGGGACGTAGCTGGCTAGTTCTAGATCAGATAATTCTATATAGATAAGAACGTCCTAAGTTTTATGTTCCTAGAAATCAGTCTGTGTTGGAGAACAGGCACCGTGGATTGCTGTGTTGAACAGAGACACTTAATTTTGCCCAAATCACTAGTATCAGTAAAATTTTGTCATCTATCCTCCAAAATAGCTAGGCAAGCTGAATGGTTGACCAAATATCTCATCGGGAAAATATAACCATAATGTGAGTTCTCTGCAAATTGTAAGCTTGTGAGCAGCTAAGATAAAGTCCAGTGAGGAGTTTAAGGCTGTGCTGCAGGAAGAGACCTTTCAGAAAGAGTGACATGGGAATAAAAATTTTTTAAAAACCTTTAAATAATTTTGACTAGGCCCAGAAAATTGAAAAAAAACCCCCAACACCAAGCCAAAACCCAAACCCACCCTGCATAAGGAAAGCATAGTTTGGTAGGGGGATGCTTCATACTAACAGGTTACGCATTATTGTATGATATAGCCGTGGGCATGTGAAGTTAACTGGTTGAAAGATTTGGGCTATACCATCACCTGATAGAAGCAGAATGTACTTCCCACTTTAGCCTAGGGAAGGATTTGGTGTGACATTGTGGGAGAACTGGTGTTTGAGTCTCCTTTGTGTCTTTATTTAACCTCTTGATCATTATTTAGAGACTGAGTTAATCAATAGAGGTGGTCAGTCAGAATACAGACAAATAAATTCTTCTAATTTATAGTTCCAAGAAAGTTCAAGCCTATTTAATATTCTGCAATTTATTCTGCTGTTCTTAAAAAGTTTGGAGACTGATGTGAGAGAGGTGATTTTAGTAAAAGGGCCAAAGCATATAAATCTTCAGCCCCTCTGACCTTCAACCAACCCAGTCACTAGTTAGACAAATGTAAGTGTTGCCCAGAACCATGAGCAGACATGAAATGACAGAAATTCTTGTTTACAGGCTGTCAGCAGGCAGTTCCTTTCCCCAAGTATTATTGTCTAGTGTTGATCTGCTTGAGGGTAGGAAGGCTCTGCAGAGAGATCTGGACAGACTGGATCGATGGGCTGAAGCCAACTGCATGAGGTTTAACAAGGCCAAGTGCCGGGTCCTGCACTTCAGTCACAACAACCCCAGGACATGCTACANTTTTCACTGAAAGAGTTATCAAACATTGGAACAGGCTGCCCAGGGTGGTGGTTGAGTCACGACCCCTAGAGGTGTTTAAAAGTCGTGTAGATGTGGTGCTTAGAGACATGGTTTAGTGGTAGACCTGGTAGAGTAGGGTCAATGGTTGGACTAGATGATCTTAAAGGTCTTCTCCAACCTAAACGATTCTATGATTCTATATCTGGTCTCCTACTACGATGAGTCCTATTAATAGTGTTGTTAAAGGCATCTTTTCCTTCTTTTATGCTCAAGGGCAGTCATATTTTAACAGACTGGTTTTATGTAACTGCCTGCCTTTGTTCCTAATGTCTCTGTGAAAATCTTTAACACTCGTAGAATTCTTCAATTTGAAGGAGCTTTCTTTTTTTAGTTTAACGAGACCAGTGTTTCAGTAGCCTCAGAAAGAAGCAGACTTGCAAAAGTGTTATAAGCAAAATGTAAAGGGAAGGTAAGGAACTGCCAAACAGGATGAGATTGCAGGTGCTATTCATTTACTCTGTTGTCTCTGAAATTGTTAGTACCGTGTCCTTCTGAAGAATATTTAAGAATACAATAGTATGCAAATGTGAAGTAAATTGAGAGTACTTCTCAGGATACAAAGTCTTTCCTTCATAGCTTAAACAATTAGAGAAGCATTAACATAATTTTTTGAAACATTTAACTGACTAAAACTGCCAAGAATTTGCAGTTCTTCAGGAAAGCAAGCACTGACATTTTAGTTTCCAACATTTTTAACAGTATCTATGTGAGACTTCCTATTTACAGTGTTACAACAGAAAATCTGGTTTTAATTACATTGGATTTCAAAATGGAATTCAATCTCATTTTACAAATGTTAATTAACATTTATATAAAATACTTCAAAATCTGAAAATAATAAATGCTGAAGAGGTTTAACTTATACCTTGTCAGTGGTAGAAGAATGTTACATTGACTTGTGTAGTGGCCAGATAATCAGAAAAGAATACTGAACAATACTGGAAAGACTAAGTCAATTTTCTGTGTTAAGAGGAGTAGTGTTAATAATTTACCATTAAAAATATTTATACTACTTATACCATACTTGTGGCCCATCTCCATTGTAAGTAAATATCCAAAATGATAAAGGTCCAAAAGGGAAAGAGGGGGAAACAACTGCCTATTTTTTATAACTGTATCAGTGTTCTACACTTTAAGAATTATTTTTCAAAGTTAAAGACTCTTTTTATAAGCAATTTAAATTCCCTGCCTACTGATGAAATTCCATCACTGTGTTTATATAAGGTCCATTTGGGCAATCAGTAAAATAACTGTCTAACCTTAGAATCTATGAGTGTGTAGTTGCTCAAGATTATGGAAAATTATTTAGTTTCTTTTTAGATAGGACATTTCTATTTCTTGCTAAATGCTAGGACTACTTCATATGTTTGAAATCTGAAAGTCTCAAAAATATTGCATCATATGGTTTGGATGGATTCCCTTTTTTCTTTAAGGGAGTTATAAAGCTCAATTTTTAACAAAAGCATCCCATTTACCCAAAAAAGACTATTATCTTGCTAATTTTCACTGTCTTTATAGAAACTTTTATTATTTTTAGTTAATAACTTTACTTAATCATTTTATTTTAATTGGACTTTTAAATGTTGGTGTTCAGTCAGTTTATACAAACTTCAAAAAATTACTTTCAAAAAAAATATTAAATTGCCTGGATTTTAGCTATCTTTTTATTGTTTACTGGGATTTACTTTTTGCAGGAGTTCTCTTTGTGAATGTTGACATTGCAATGCTGACAGTCTTTATTACTGGACTTGACGATACCACATCTTTGAATATAACTTTTGTCAGAATAGATGTCAGCAATTGATTAGAAAGTAATTTGGATTTTGCATTTGTTTTTAGATTTGGGCAAGATGACAGAATTTAATGAGTGGTTAGCACTGTTGGGAATTATAGATGTTTTATCTGGCAGAAAACCCCTGAAGTACAGAAGTTGCCAGAAACTGTGCTGTTGCACATCTGCTGCCATCTGTACCAAAACCACTTGATCGATTTTTCACAGTTACACATACTGTTGCATTTTCATGTTTGTACTTCTATGTATTTTGCGGGTGATTTTAATAATCTATAAAAACACTGGAAACCTAACCTTTTGTATTTGCAACTGTGAAAACCGTTTCAAGATGCAACGGGGCATTACGAAAAGACACCTGTGCTACCTCTGAGACTAGAAGCTGTTGAGGCCCTTGGCTGCAGGGCTTTGCTCGGGGTGGCAGGACATGCGGTGAGCACCTTCTTCCAAGCGTGCGCCTCCAGCCGCGTTCCCAACACCGGCCCCTTCCACCCATCTTCTCCGTTTGGTTTCTCCAAACGTGCCTCTTCGTGCTTCTCCTTGCCTCCCTCCTTTCATGTTTCCTCACCAAGCCTTCCGCTGTGCCTGCCGCCCCTGCCTGCTGCTGCCCGGTCTCCGACACATTGGAGCAGAGGCGCTGCTGGCTCCTCTCTTTGGTGGGAGCTCTGGCAGGCACTGGCTGCCCCCATGGGACTCAGAGCCGGCTGGAACCAGCTGCAACCGGCACAGGGCAACTCATGGCCTCCTCCGGCTCAGGCACCCCCAGGGCCCTGGCTGGCTCCACTGCCCCATGGAGGCAGCCGGGGCTGCGCTGCCGGTGCTGCCCGAGCTGCCCCAGCAGGTCCGGCGGCTGCCATGGCTCCCAGGCAGCGTGTGGCATGAGCAAAGCTCACGGGCTTTTTTCTGAAGGTCACGAGGACTCCTAGAGGTGTATTTTCATCTGCCTGCCTGTACTTCCTCCATTTCCTCTCCTCCTCTCTCTGTCCCCCATGTGGAAAATGCTGGTTTATATAATCTGTTTAACGCATTTCTGTGTCGCTTCTTCCCGAAGTGTTCTGTTTGCACCGTGGCATTGCACTCATCTTTTCAGCCTGGTTATGCCCTACTGCTTACCTCCTCTTTCTAGGACGGGACTTGTGAAAATTGCTGTCATAGCTCAGACCAGGGCTCTGTCTGTTGCGTAGGTAATGCAGGAAAACTGCATCGAATTTAAAGATGGTTACACAGGCCTATTCAGAAGCGTTGTTGGTGTTTTCACGGCTTTGTACAGGAAGCATCCCATTACTTTTCTGGTTGCAATGTGTGAGATCTGGAAAAAAAAATAGCCAAATACTCGTCTTTATTTTTAGATGTTAACTTCTTCTCTTAGACTTGATCTTATCAGCTTCTCAGATACCATTTGAGAGATCTCTGAATTCTCAAGTTTAATAAACTCCCAGCTGTTTGCAGCAGCAGAAATGGAGCAGGTCTGTGCCTCCGCCTGGCTCGTTTCTGCTTGGAAACACTGTCCGTGCATCCAGCACCACATGCTGGAAACATCTCGGAGAGGATCGAGAGGGATGCTGCCATTGGCAGTGAAGGTGCTGTACTCTGATAGCTACCCACACAGGGTGACTTCTGTCAGTGAGAAGTCACAGATTGCTTTGAAAGTGATGGAAATGCTTCGTCCTTGGAGATAAAGTGGGGGAATGAGTAATCATGTTTTCATTTAGCTGGAACAGGACCTGGCACCCAAATGCTAATATAAACACTTGGACTAGGGATTACTTTAGTTGCATCTGTAATTTTAATCGGTGAAAGAAGAGGCAAGATAAGGGTAACAGAAAATTCCAGGATATCAAGAGAAACCCTCATACACATGATGGAAAGTAGAAATAGAATGCTTGCAAAAACTGAGACAGCCTACTGGTAAGGCAGACTACCACAACAAAGAAAGCAGGATACTTTTTTTATTCCTTCATTGCAAATATATGATTGCATCTGAGGAATACTTGCTATTCTTCATTCTTCTTCCTAGTGGAAGCCCCCTGCCAAACACTAAGCACTGACTTACTCCTTATGCATCAGGTCAGTTGTGTGATGGATTT
>VYXH01002472.1:84141-170236 GCA_013397275.1 Burhinus bistriatus | reverse complement strand
TTTTTTTTTTTTTTGCCTTTAGGGATCAATGAAAATACAGTAAGAGCAAATTTCTTGTATCATCAGAGGTGAGGATGTCCTCAATTTAATTTCCAGATCTGCTACAGACTTTCTTTGCAATTCCAGAAAAGTGTTTTAATTTCATATGTTCAGTTCTTTACCTAGATAAGGTGGGATAATATGTCTTCTCTCCCAGCCTTTGTCTGACAAACGTGTTCAGAAGACTGGTTTTTTTGACCTGTTTTGTTTGAATATGACAAACCTTAGACTTTGTTGTTTTGACCAGTGTTTCAAGGTAGTACTGTGCTAGAAATAGTAGCTTGCACAGAATGTTGTAAGTTTGACTAGAAGCAGACATGTAAACAGTAAAAATACCTATTTTATTTTATTGTTATCCATGATGATACAAACAGAAAAGCCATGCTATCTGTGTTGCAACAAATTAGTCAAAATGAAAATAAATGGAAATAACAAAAAAGGAATTATTCAGAAATGGAGTTTTCAAAATGTGATCAAATTACTCTTCCACTGACATTTCATCCAGAGTTTGATGGGCAACTTTTAATGTCCACTGTTATTTTAAAAACCATGTCTGAACAGTATATATTCATTTATGCCAGACCGTAATTTTCTGTAGTAATTACAGAGCAAACAGGAAACAAAGGTCCTGCTCTGCAGAGAATACAAGCTAAATTTAGATGCCACATAATCAGTGATATCAGGCAAATGCAGATTTTGGTGTACATTGTGTCCCATCTCTTTTTCTAAAATGAATGCAATACACAAAGAACATATATTGGAACCTGCAGTTGTTCTCAATCTAGTTAAGCACCCTGGAGTACATTTGGCCTATGGATTTTACTTTGGCTATCTTCAATGTAAATTTATCATGGTTTTAGTTTTGCTTGAGTTGGGAATAAACCAATAACAAAAAGAGTGTTTTGCACAGCCCCAAAGCTCCTTTGCAAGCCCAACCTGGATAAATACTGGCTTAGCCTGTGTGAGAGAGGTCCTAAGGTGGGTGGTTGCACCAGCTGGTGGTTTCATTTTGTTATGTATACAAAACTATCATTATGGTGACTTATAAAGTACTGTAGATAATTCAAAGAATTTAATTTTATTACTTATTTCAGGACCATAAGCATATGAAAATAGTGACTCTGAGGCTTTTCAGTCTGTGTTTAGTGGACAGCAATGCTCACAGGCTTGTGTTAGGCTTTATCATGCCAAAAAGGGAGGGAAGGGGAAATAGCATAAAAATTCTGGAGATCGGCTGCTCATATTTCACCTTTCTTGTCAGCAGGCCTATTACATGATAGCTGAGAAAGTGACCCATCAGACACTGGTCTGGACAATCCGTAGCTGAGTCACAGCAAAGGAGAGTAGATGTTGAACGGTCTGATATATGGTGAGAAAGTGGTGGCATTTGGGCTTGGTGGAACTTAGAACCTGAAACAGAATATTTAGAAAAGGTTTTATTTCACTATATTTTAATTGGATGGGACCCTGCGTACAGTAGAGAAAACGCCTATGCCATGGAAGTTTTTCCTGGAAGTGTCAGACTGTGTTTATGTCTGCTTTATCTTCAAGTGTAGAAATGAGTGCAGTATTGCAGATGAAGAGATATAACAATTTTGCAGAATATTCATGACATTTCCAGTGTTGTTATACTCCCTGAATTTTTGAGCTTTTGACACTTCACTGCAGCATTATATTAGGATGGCAACAGTAATGGTTTAATCTGTTCATTGGATACCTTTTCTTTGCTCCATTTTATGTGTTTTCCTGCAAGCAGGATGTTGAGCTTTGTAGTAAAATACGGAAGTGAAGAGAATAGGAGTATTTTGGTTGGAAGGGACCTACAATGATCATTTAGTGCAACTGCCTGACCACTTCAGGGCTGACCAAAAGTTAAAGCATGTTATTAAGAGTATTGTCCAAATGCCTCTTAAACACTGACAGACTTGGGACACTGACCACCTCTCTAGGAAGCCCTTTTCAGTGTTTGAACACCCTCTCGGTAAAGAAATGCTTCCTAATGTCCAGTCTAAACCGATGTAGTGTGTTAGGTTCAAAATTTGCTAAGTTTCAGCCATATTGGAATAGTGACTTTGAAGTATGTTGGTTTGTCTAAAGTTGAAAAAATAAATGTGGAGCAGTATAGCTACACAGAAAATGCTCAAAAAGTTTGAATGTTTTGGAAATTTCAGAAGAAATATTTATTCTGCAATGCACGTTACTTCCTTAGTTGACTCTGTTGGATGTTTACTTTGACGTGTATAAGGTCATTTTAAGTGTGAAATTTAACTATTTGTTTGCTTTTTATTTCAACAAAGTCCCAATACTACTTGGCCACATAAGTGGAGAGTACTCATTAAAAGAAGAAGAAAAAAAAATTCATAACAACCTGCTCACAAAAGACTCTCTGGGTCATTTTTCAGCCTGTTTTTAAGTCCTGGAGTATTACATTTCAGGCCATTAAGGGTTTCAAGTGTTGGGGAGCTAAGATTGTTTTTATCTGCATAAAAAATTATGGATTAACCAATATCAGACTGTTAGCATTGTCTGGAGTATGTAGAATATAGGTGCAAACGTGAGAGGGAAAACAGAACGGGGTATAAGACATGGAAATGCCAATCTGAAGTAGAAGCAAGAGCTCTGAGGAACTGACTCACCTTTGGAAATACTTAGTTCAATATTAATATAATTTTTCTAAAAGACTGTAATTGTAAATCTAAAAAAAATAAGTTTGTTTTTGTCTTGGCCAGAAATACAGTCTTTAATTTACAGTCTTGTGATTTCTGATGCTTTTCTCCTCGCAGGAAGATTATTGTAAGAGAAGTAACTATTTTACTTTAAATCACCAGTACACTTTAATAATCTGTTGTGTAAATGTTACTTTCTTTTGAGTCTATAAGCTTCTGTCTGTACTGGAATTTCTAGCCAGCTGTCCTTCAAAAAATATCATGGAGGAACCTATATATCTGATATTTCCCTACGTTACTGAGTACTGCACCCAGCTCTGGGTTCCCCAGTACAAGCAAGACATGCACTTCTTAGAGTGGGTCCAGAGGAAGGCCATGAGGGCTGGAGCACCTCTCCTATGAAGACAGACTGAGAGAGCTGGGATTGTTCAGCCTGGAGAAGAGAAGGCTCCGGGAGACCTTGTTGCAGCCTTTCAATATAGAAAGGGGACTTACAAGAAAAACAGAGACTTTTTACCAAGGCCTGTAGTGACAGGACAAGGGGCAACAGTTTTAAACTGAAAGAGGGGATTTAGATTAAATATTAGGACTAAATACTTTACTGTGAGGGTGATGAGACACTGGCAGAGGTTGCCCAGGGAAGCTGTGGATGCCCCATCCCTGGAGGTGTTCAAGGCCAGGTTGGATGAGGCTTTGAGCAACCTGGTCTAGTGAGAGGTGTCCCTGCCCATGGCAGGGGGGTTGGAACTAGATGATCTTTAAAGGTCTCTTCCAACCCAAACCATTCTATGATTTTGTGATTATGAAATTGATAATTTGTAAATAAACCAAATTTATATTTTTCCATTTCTGTTGTGAAATAACAAATTTATTAAGTTAACTCAGTTCAGATACAAAATGCCCAAAATTTATGCTTCAAGTTGAATGTAGAAATATTGTAGAAAGAAACACTTTTACTTCTTTGCTTTGAAATAAATTGTTTCTCATTTGGAAGTTTTCTTTGCTTTCAAAGGTAAATATAAGACTCAAAGCTATGATGTTTTGATTTGGCCCACTGTTTTTTTTTTCTGATGCATGCATGGCAGTTTTTGGTTCATCCACTGAACTAAGCTCGGTATTGTTGCCAGCACCTTGCTTTCTGTGACTGTTGTGTAGGTTAGTGAACAGAGCTCTAGAGTCGTCTCCCAGCTGACCTCCGGGGGGAAAAGCACATGCTGTGGAGGTACAGCAGTTGAGTCACTGCGTAGATTTGGCATTGTCAGAAAAGGCACAGCAAAAGATTCACGATAGTCTGTGATCATAATTCCCAGTCATGGAATACCGTAGAGAGCAATTGTAGCCCAGCAGATGGTCTCAGAGTTAAGACCAACAAATGGGAGCCACTGTGTTGCTCACTGACCATTGCACAAAGTGTGCCAGTTTACCCTTGCTGATGCAGCTTAATTAGTAAGTATTACAGTGGTAAGGATTTGGACCTTGAGAGTTATAGAAAGCAAAAGCTTAGCTTTTAGATGATGTTACCCTGACAGCTTATATAATATTTAATGTCAAATAGCAGAAGGAAGAGTTTTGCTGTTTATCCATTGTAAAATGAATCAAAGCCAGTTGCAGTCTTTGAATTTTGGATTTATGGCCTTTGTGGGGAGTGGAGGTTCTCCTGAGGAAATGATTTTGCTTCTTGAAGAAGAAAATAGAAATATAAACAGTATGCAAAACTTTGCTTCAGTAACTTGGAGCCTGCTATTCACATATTTGCAGAATTCCTAAGTCCATTTTAATTTTCTAGGTATTTTGGTACTCTAAGGTCTCCCACAGTCTTGCCCATATAGTTAGAGCTGGATCTATTAAATCAAAACCAAAGCAAATCAGTGAACAGATTAACAAATGCAGGTACACTTGAAGAGGAAGTCTCAGCCTAAACTCAGTAGGAGTTAGTAGGCCGATGACATTAAAAATATACAGTGTAAATATGAATGTAGTATGGCAACACAAAGTTATGTGGTACTAAGAATTCTGGAATTTATTGCCCGTATGCTTCATTAGGTAGGTAATGAATTTCACATATTTCAGGACTTAAACTGCCAGACCTACCATTATGTTTTTGCATCAGTAAGTATGCAAGTCTATGAAAGCATTAGTATGTGAAAGCTGATGTAGTTTAATAATGCTAATAGCATTCTTGTTTATGTTCAGACAAAGTAGAATATCATTTCACTAATTTAATGTCCCATTTTTAAATACAGGCACAGATAAGTCATATTTCTTCTGAAAAAAAGGTTTTCTTAAATATTTTATAGGTAGATTGATTATTACAAATGCTATCATCCATTAACAAAAATTAGATTCATAATTATAAATTATTTTACCTCCAATAGCTTAAGTAACCAAAATCCTAGAAAAAGTATTATGGGACATTTGGGCAAAGATAAAGACTAAAATACCTAGTCACTTCTAATTAAGAATTACATTCCTTAAAAAAGATAGAAATTAATTATTTTTTCCTATTAAGTTCTTTGAAAACTTTTCTATAAATTTAAAAGTGAAATGATTGAATTACATATTCACTCATCTAGTTGATCAGATTATTCATAATCCTGTGGCTTTTGTTTGGGTACCTTCCGTCTGTCTAAATATCATTTATAAATCTAATGTAAGTCTTCATAACTATATGATGAACATTTAAGAAAGTAGCTAAATTCAATAATACAGTAGCTATTTTCTACATACAACAAAGGAAATTGAATAAAACAAACATTTTGAAAGATGATTAAATCATTCCAGCAAGGGAACCCTCTGGTTTTTGCATTAGTACAATGTTACTAAAAAGTTATTTTTTTATAGCATCCAAATATGTGAGTCTCTGCAGAAAAAAATAAGTTAATTAACTTCTGGTGGCTTGTCCATATGCATCCTGCTGCTGGAGTTGTGGAAGAATCATTGCTGACTCTGGCATCCTGCCTGAGCAGTGGGACTGATTTTAGAAGTCCATTTCTCCATAAATGTCCTGCTCTATTTCCCAAGTCTCTGACAGCAATAGAGAGGTATCAGAAGTTCATTCCCTAATCTGTCTATCCATCTCCCTAGTTGATCATAGAATCATTGAATTGTTTAGGTTGGAAAAGACCTTTTACATCATCTAGTCCAACCATTGACCCTACTCTACCAGGTCCGCCACTAACCCATGTTTCTAAGCAAATACTTGTGTATATATGCATATACATATTTTTATTTGTTTCTGTAGGTTTCTAGCAAAACTACACTTAGGTCTGTTACCTATTTCATACTAAATCCTGAAGAATCTTACTTCTCTTTAGGGTAAGTGTTTATTTCTCACATAAAAATTTTATGGATTGTATAACATTTTAAAATGCAAGGTAAACTCTCTTCCACATCATAAATGCCATCATCTGTTTCCTTTTTCATTTAGTGAAAAAATGATCATGAAAACTTGGTTTGAGAGGTGATAAATGTTATATACATAAATACTTTTATAAAAATTTGACAAACTAGTGAATGCTTTCTGAAGGACCTGTTTTCCAAATAATAAGCTCTTGCATGCCCTTCTCAGTGCTCAGTCATGGAAGTTGCTTTTTGCTTGTTATAAGAAACTGATTTCTTTAGATGTGCTACCGGCTTAGTCTGGTCTCTAACTCCCACTCTTTATAGCAAAGTGTAAAGCATGCTTCACAGTGCTGAAGAGTTATTCACTTGATGCTTAGCGGAAACCACTTGACAGTTTTCAGTTCATTCTGTTTGATCTGACACTTCCAAAGGAACAGAGTGACCTTCATCAGTTTGATCATATGGAAGTGATTTTTAGATAAAAGAAAAATAGGCTTACCCTAGTGAAAAAAAAAAAAACAAAATCAAATCATAGAGTTGCAATACTTGGAAAATTAATTACCCCCCGAAATTATCAAACTACAAAATGAGATGATGAGTGTGCATGTTTTTAAAAAAACATTTAAGTCTGTTGAAATCTCCCTTACCACCTATCTTTCTTAGCCTGAGAAGCCAAGGAAGGTAACATTCTTCCTTCCACGGCTTTTATGGGTCTTTCAGGTGCATTTTCATTGCTATTCATCACCCCAGATAGACAACTGAAGGCTCTGAGCGCTTTTTCTTCCTGGTTTCCCTTGTAATACATTATATCTCTTCTTAGAAACTAGAATATTGCACGATAGCATAGGGGATTACCGTTCCTTCCATCTTCACAAGTATTATTCATTCACTTGTTTATATGCAGCTTAATTTGTGTATGTACTTTCTGTTTTGCTTAATTTTTTTGTAAGCCATAGGTTTTGGTTTTTTTTTTCTTTAAATCTGTCATTACACATTATGATACATATATGGTAAGGAATAATCTTTCTTTAAATACCTTAATAGACTAATGGTCCATAAAAGCCACATCTGATATTTTATTGGCAAAAGTGAGAGACTTCACATTAAGCTAGATATTCTATATTGCCACCCCACCATTAATTTGGGGGTTTATTGGCTAAATCCTATCATCACATTACTGACCATCTAAGGCATGCATAAAATGTCTTTGACGACACATTATTCGTGTTTTTACATATTTAGTTAGTGTTACCATAACTTTCTAAGGTCATTGTTTAAGAAGTGTGACTTCTATAAGGCTCTGAAAAAGGTTAAGAGAAATACTGCTTTACAAGAAAAAATAAAGGACAGATGAAGCATAAATTACTATCTGAGTAGGCTGGCTCCAACTGTTCTCTGCTGTGTACTCTGTCCTGTCCAGCTCCACTCTGTAATGATAGCCTACAGGCAGCAACTTAGTAGATGTTATAACTGTTCCTGTAACTCCTTAAGTACTTCAGCATTTTAAAAAGAAATGGCTTAAACTTATCCTCGTTTGACTCTGCATCTACTATCCAAATGTTCTCCCTAGTCTCTCACAGATTCGCTATTGTTTATAAGAACAGAGCCAGCATCCTTTTGACAAGGGATGTTGTATGATAGACTTTATTAGAGTGATTCCTTCTTGAAGAATGACACTCAGGTCAGACACCTCCTGTTCTGGAAGGCAGCAGAAGAGAAGGTAGGGCACTTTCAGCAAGAAATAGCTGACAAATGGAGAACTTTAACTGAATCCTTTTCCTAGAAAAAAAGAAATGTTAGTTTAGGTTTATTTGCTTAGAACAGTACAATAATGAAAAGTAAGGTAACCACAAGATAAGAGAAAGCTTAAATGATGTTTTAACTGTGATTCCACTCATGTGGTTTGCAGAAAACTGAGCCAAAACTGGAAAGCATCAGAAAGCCTGGCATGCAGTGCATGGTGGTTGTGCCTTCAGAATGGTCTTGTAGCCCTATGAAAAACATCTCTTTTTCCTCATAATTTGTTTATCCCTATTATGCGGGAAATTGTACTGCTTTGTGGCAGAAAGGGAGAAGTGTAAAAAAAGTGCAGTAAGCTAGTATGTTTATGTTTAAATCTATATTTTCTAGTTTCTCCATCATGCCTCTCAGAAAACCTGCTCACTGTTTAGTAAGGCACACTTAAAATTTTTAGGGTTGGAAAAACTAGTGTTCTATACAGCCAAAAAAGTTTAATGAAACTAAATTTTGCATGGATAAATGTATAGTTTATTTAAAAGCATATGAAGTAAGATGAAATACATAACAACTAGCTATGCAGAACATTCAAGGAAAAGTATGTAATGGGACTGCGGCTCCAGCAGAAATGAATTCAACCTGACAGACTAGTCTAGGTACAAAGATGAAGCTTAAAATGTGTACGTATCTTTGAAGACAACTTTGTAAAGGACTTAAATTCTAGGTAGATGTAGGTGTAGTTTTTGGGATAGCATATATTGACAGCTTCGAAGCTGAGGTAGTATGCTTCCTTGGCAACCAATGACAACGTTGCGCTTGGGCTGTTTTTAAACTGTCCCTTGCAAAAATCTACAGTTTTTATGTTTTCAGCATTTTCTAATATTATAGTCTCTAGGTACTCAGTGTAGCTCTGCATACTACCGTGTCGTGCTGTCTTCTACTTGCAGTGCTGGCTGGTACATGCACTGTCATATGAAGTGTTATGCTTGCAGTCCTATGACTGTGCAAACCACATTCAGACCAGGACTGCATCCAGTTCTGTAGCAAGATGTTGTGAATGCAATACAGTGACCTCACCCATGGATTTCTTAACCTGTTATACCTAACATTGACAACTGAAGTCGTTACTATTGGCAGAGGATGTAAAATTTTTTCTTCCTTATGCTTTCATTCTGTTTACCAGTAACAGCCATTCTGTACAGTGTTTAAAGGCTACTCAGTACCCTTAGAATGAAGATCTCAGTTACTCCTCTTTCTTTCAGTATATTGGGTGTTTTGTCTTGCTACAAAGCAGAGGGGGGAAAAAACCCTTAAGTTTCAAGAGATTACAATAAAAATATGAAACTATTCACACGTCATTTTTCAGAATTGGCTAGATTTCAAGCTCAATGTGTCTTTTCGTCATGATCATTGTTGCAAATTATAAGTAAATTGAAATACTCAAAGATGCATGTAAATCATTTTTCATTTTTCAGCTGAAGAACATCAGTGCATCAGTAGCTTCTTTTGGTAACATGAATTATAATTGTTCATAATTTTGCTGTTCTCCAGTTATATTCTCCAGCAGGTCAGATTGCATTAGTCCCTCTAGTCTTCAAATCTATGAACCTACAGTAAAACATTACTTTTATAGGAAAATGTCAATATATTGACAATAATGCTTTTCAAAAACACTCTCTTGCAGAGTGAAATGAGTGCAGTTTAGGTCATTTGTTGGAGAAGGTAAGTGGAGGTTTTCTACCTCACAAATTCTGTTGCTATTCATTTACTCTCACTTTTTTTGGAGCATGTACTGGATTCAATGGATTTATCAAATTGGCATGGAATGATTGCTTTTTTTCATCTCTGCATAGGCTAAATGTAACTTATAGCAACATGAACATTATTTTTCCTGTGACTGACAGCTTCTTCTCAGATTCCTTTTCTGTTGTTTCCAGTGCTGTTATATTATAAACAGCAGAGAGTAAACTCTCGCAGTGAAGAGAGTTATATATGTCTTATCAATGATATGAACTTTTAACAAAGAGATTTATTTTTTGTTTGTGGTTTCTCTATTATACCTGGAGTATGAAAAAAACAGTGTAAAAATTTTTGTTAATGAACAAAACTGCATGTTAAGCCAGCAGTCTCCTTCACTGAGATTATTCCTTCCTCAGTGTACTAAATCAATAATAACCAGATTGGAAAATAGTTATCTTGTGTTTGATTGTTTAAATGCAGTTTTCTGCTTTGTTACCACTTCTAATAACTTACTAAATCTGCGGTCAGTTCAGTGGAATTTCTTTTGTCCATCTTAGTGATATAATCACTATTGAACAACTAGGGAATAGTAGTGATGAAAAAAAGAAATTGAATAGCACCCTTGAAATTACATACTGGTAGAATCTCACACGCCCCTAAATTACTCATTTAAGAGAGTTCAGTGTTGAACTGAGAGGCATGCTGGGACACTTTCCAGTAAGCAAGTGCAAAACTTGTGTAAGTNCCTCCCCCTCTGCTCGGCACTGGTGAGGCTGCAACTGGAATACTGTGTCCAGTTCTGGGCTCCCCAGCTCAAGCGGGACAGGGAACTACTGGAGAGAGTCCAGCGTAGGGCAACAAGGATGATTGGGGGATTGGAGCACCTCCCTCATGAGGGAAGACTGAGAGAGCTGGGACTCTTTAGCCTGGAGAAGAGAAGGCTGAGGGGAGACCTTATTCTTGCTTACAAGTATCTAAAGGGTGGGTTGGAGGAGGATGGAGGTAGACTCTTTTCAGTGGTTCCCAGTGACAGGACGAGGGACAACGGGCACAAGTTGGAACATAGGAAGTTCCATTCAAACATAAGGAAAAACTTCTTTATGGTGAGGGTGACCGAGCACTGGAACAGGCTGCCCAGGGAGGTTGTGGAGTCTCCTTCTCTGGAGATTGTCAAGACCCACCTGGATGCAGTCCTGAGTAATGTGGTCTAGGCATTCCTGCGTCAGCAGGGGAATTGGACTAGACGATCTCTAGAGGTACCTTCCAACTCTAAAAATTCCATGATTCCGTGATTCCGTGAAGTACAGTGAGGACTTCTACCTGGAGCACCATGATTAGGAAATGGATGGGGTTTGGGTTTCACTTCAGGAAATACCTGTTGTGTATATTTTTTCTTTCTGATACTCCTTTTAGATTTGTTAATTGTCAAATATTCTTGTGGTTTTGTATTCAAATAAAACTAGTTAATGGCCACATGGATTGATAAAATGATTTTAAGTTAGTTCTTTTCCTTAAGTCTATAAAGAAAATGCGGTCCTTTTTTTTCCAGATTGCCCCTTTGCACATTGTTTGGTAAATAAATTCTATACTGAATAATTAACAATCCTCCTGAGGTAATATAAAATACTGATTCTTACAATAAAGATATTGTGCTGTTGCCAAATTTAGAAGGAAAAAAAAAAGAGGAAGAAAATGGGATACAAAGTGGGAGTGCCACAATGAAAAAGAGATTAGGTTTTGAAATGAAGAAGGCACAGGACTTAATTGTGATGAACAGTGTAAACTGAGGTGCTTCAGAAACTACTGAACTATGGGGAAAAGAGGCTTTTGTCATTGTTACAAATAATTTAAAAATTCCTGTGCTTCAGTGATATTAATAGTGCGCATGGAGCCACATTGTTCTTTTTATCTAGGTGTTTTCAATGGGTAGTCATCACAGTATGTAGGTGGAATGATCTAGAAAAGATAAAGATCGGAGTCTGATCTCAGTAATATGCTATTATAATCCAGAGTGCAGTAAGGACGATTACATTACTTTTTTAGCCATATTAAATGTTCTTACTTAGGTTTCAGGATATTTTGTAATCTGTGCAATATACTTTTGTCTATTTTTGTTTTATATAGTTTTTTAAGTTTATTGAATATTAGTTATTGAAGGCCTTAAATTCAAGTGATAAAATTTTCTCTTTAGTTCTCCAAAACTTGGGCAAATCCTTCTCTGGAACAATTACTTCACATTCTATTGATTCTTCTATTTTTCTGGTTTTGGAACTCTATTTCTTATTTCTAGGATTGTCTCCCTGGTTCCAGGTAAGGGTGATTGGACTTCAGAAGAAATTAATTTTCCATCTGCTGAATCCCATATGTTCATTGTAACCTTCAGGATTTTACAAAGTCCTGGCAGCAGAAATAACCTTTCCAAGGCTATAGGCAGAGTGTTAGCCTGAAAGAACTTTCTACTGATATTCCTCATTGCTATCTTATAAAACGCTCTTAAATATCTTCATAAACTTATTCCTCTTAGTACCCAGTCAGAGAAAGCCTTTTATATGTTCCAGCGCCCTTGCGCAAAACTCCTATGATGTTCAGAATACTTTAAAATTTGTCTTCTACTTTCCAACAACATTATTTAATAGCAATTCTCTGACCCTTCTCATCTGCAGTCAGTAACTCCTTAGCTGCAAGTTAGGGGTTCGTGGGTTGCTGGGATCAGTTCTAACACAATATACACTCAGGTTGGATTTTCTGAACTTTTTTGTTTGGCATAAATCTTCAAGTGGTATTCACCTTTCCTTCTGTGGGAAATATCCCACTAAAGAGTATCCACAGGTGCAAAATACATCCTTAAGACACACTGATTTACACGGCGGTTTTCAGTACATTTTGGAAATGAATTCTCATGTTTTAAGCTTTAGAGGCTTGGGGTTTTTTGTTATTTAAAAACCAATCAATAGTCTGCATTCAAATGGAAGCATCATTTAGAAGGTGTAAATTAAGGGATTTTTATGTTGCCTTAAACTAGATAATATTGTTATAATTATAAAGGCCTCTCTAATAAATTATCTCTACATATTTTGTCTCATATTGTACTGCACTGTTTGATATATTCCAGCTCAGAAAGGCCAGATTAATTAAGTAGATGTCACAGTGTGCTTATCCCCAACTGAAATACTTTGTTAAATGGGTTTTGTCACTCACCAGTTCAAAAAAACAGCGTTTTAATTTTTTTTTTTTTCAGATTACCTAGTAACTTCCTGAACTCTTCAATTCCAGTTTGTAATCAAGCAAAACTATTATGTATGTCATTTTTTAAGTGTCCACATCAGAAGCTTTTCTTTTCCCTTTTTGAGGGAGATAACCCAAGTGTTTTCACAGGGAAATGTGTTTCATACATTTGGAGCTCGTGTATTCGTAGTCACTTGTGTAAGTGGGCTCCTGAGATGTCCTGAATACGTCTTTCATTAGGCAGCCTCATTCCCCTCTTGGGTGGGAGAATTGGTCATCACGGAATTCTAGGACCACAGTATGTGATGAAAAACTGTCTTGCTGCGAAAAGCACAGTCCCTAAAGGACTACCAATATGTCTTACTTAGATAAAAAAACTCATGGGACATTATGGAACAGATCCATCTTTAAATATTTTGATTTTTTTATAAGAAGTATCAGCATTTCTTATTAAAAGCAGCTATTATGAAAAATTCATATAATTGTAGACCCCGTTTTCTTTTGAAGCAGTTCTGCAACAGAGTTTTCGTTCATCTCTTAACCTCTGCCCTCCCCCCGAAAAAAAACCCCAAACAAACCCACACCAACAAACAAAGAAACTTATAATAAAACAAAAATAGGTGGAATTTTTGTAGTTTTTTTCATGGACATCTGACATAAGCTATTATACTTTTGTCAGCTACGTATTAAAATCTCCAGGCTGTCAGGAATCAAAAGATAATACACTGAATGTCTCAGAGTCTCAGGGGGAAGGAGCTTGAATAGTTATTTGCAAGAAATAGGTGACAGGTGTTGCCCATATGCCACTGTGTTAAGTGTTTGGGCAGTCTTTTTCCCCTAGACATCCAGCACAACCCTTGAGCCACATGCTGTAGCCATAGCACAGAGATTTTACTTGAGCAGTTCTGGAACACTTCTGTTATTCACCCTTCCTGTAGACCACAATCTCTTTGTTGTTTCAAGTATACACTAAAGCTTACATCAGAAATCCTCATCTAGATAGGGAACAGAAATGAGTTGTTGTTTTGCGACCTTCATGTACAGCTTTCTAAAATGAGGGTTTAGATTTCTTCAGATTAAGTTTAAGTATTTGGACTTTAGGCTATGCTTGCTTTGCTGTGATTGTGCTTTGTGTTTTCCCTTTCTATTTCTTCAGTTCCTTTTGCATTTCCTTTGACCTGAACACACTGCTATGCGTGCTTGCTCACAGTTTTTCTCCCTAGGCTTGAGCAGGGGATACTGAAAGGTTTTCTTCTTTTTCTCTAAATCTCAGCTGATTCCATACAAAGATCTTTATCCCTTCTTCTGGAGGAAGGCAGAGCACCGACAGGTAGAAGTCTCCTTTCCCCACTGAAGCATTTCTCACCTCTTTAGTCTTTAGCCTGCACCATTCTGGAATCAGTCCTGCAGTGAGAGATGCAGTGCTGGAACTCGGTGATAATTTTGGTTGCTTTCTGAGTACTCTAGGAATCTCTGTACCCCTGCCTAGATGGCCTGTGAATTTTCAATGTAGTGAGGCAGTCTTCAAGAAAATATTGAGAATGTAGTTTCTGCTAACTAATCTTGGGGAATTAAAAAAAAATAATTAAAAAACCACTTTTTTCTTCATGCAGTGCACAGATTTTATTGTCTGTGGAGTTTTGCTTTTTTTGGTTTGGTTTTGGTTTTTTTTTGTCAAACTTTGACTGTTTGGATGACTAGGTCTCCTGATGCTTTTATACTACTATGGATGAGCCTGATGCTGGATGCTAGCCAACACTTATCGGTGATTTTAGTTATTATTAAGTCCCACAAATCACATTTCTTTCAAATAGTGGATAAAACTAATTGTTATTTTATAATTAACATGAACATATGAGAAAGCTTTTTAGACAGCCTTTGCAGTCTGTTAACATTTGCTTTAATGAAATAAGAAAGTATGGCCATTAATTATATCTTGCAATAAATCTTTAACTAATATTAATGAAGTCCCTAAAGGACTTGTTCTTCAGAAAATAATAAACCTTGTGTTTGTTTGGTAAGAATGAAGGGTGATTGCTGATGCTTTTTCTCAAATATGGTCCTGTTTCATAGTGCTTTTTGAGGCATGAACCTGGCGTTTCTACATATGCATTGAAACACATGCTGTGTGCCATAGTATCATACTGTGTGACCCAGAACAGTTTATGTGTTCTTCTTTATTATACTAAACTTATTTGCAATTGCAGCTGAAAACAGACAAGAGCTCTCCAATATAGTCAGTTCTAGAAAGATTTAAATATTACTATTTACTCCCTTAAAAACAAACAAAAAAAAAAAAAAAAGAAAAAAAAAGCTTTTGAGTGACTCAGCTTTTGTTTTTCCTTTGTGTTTCACCAGTTGAAAAGATACAGAACCAGTGGGATGAAGTGCATGGACACCTCCAAAGCCGGAGACAGCAGCTTCACGAGATGTTAAAGGATTCAACACAGTGGCTAGAAGCTAAACAAGAAGCTGAGCGGGTTCTTGAACAAGCAAAAGCTAAGCTTGAGTCATGGAAAGAAATTTCCTACACCGTGGAAGCTCTGAAAAAGCAGAACACTGAGCTTAAGGTTACTACTGAGAACCAAAATATTTCTGCTTGAGTTAATTAGATTGTTAAAGAAAACGTCCTCTAACTGTTGGACAGTGCACATTGAGAATAACCTCCTTATCCATTATTTTCCACAAAAAATTAGAAAGAAATTAACTTACAAAGTCTAAAATGTGTCACATAATCCTTGAATGAAATTGATCTTAACTTATCAGTCATAATAAATAGCTGGCTGTTCTTGGAGGAAATATACCTAGCTTTTCATCACAGGTATTTCTGATCTGTTGTGTACAACAGCCTCAGCTGAGGCACTGGTACTGCAGACTGGGAAATCCTGTCATATTGGTACGTCTGTCTGTGCTGAAATGAAGCTGTATAGGTTGTCGGGAAGTAGTTAAGAAAAGGAAAAGAGAAAAACAGTGTAATAAGCTATATTGAGATATTTCGAAAATCAAGCATTTTAGAGTTGCCACAAGATAATCTTGCTGGGTTCAACCTTGGCAAGGTTATTAACTGCAGAAAACCTGAAATGGCTGCTTTTGTGATTTTAGCACACGTCACATTCTAGGTGCTAAAATGTGCACTTCAGTTAACTTATGTAGCTGAGCTATACCTCAAGTAGCAATGAAAATACTCTCTAACTGTTGCATCAGGTTTTAAGTTTCCTGTTATGAAAATAGTCATACTTTGGTGATATTATCATAGAATCATAGAAAGGTTAGAATTGGAAGGGACCTTAAAGATCATCTAGTTCCAACCCCCTTGCCGTAGGCAGGGACACCTTCCACTAGAATATTCTTCATTAATAAATTTTGAGAATGGCTGTTTCAGAATAATAATATCTCATTTTCTGGTTGGGGAAAAACAAGATGGAAACCAACCAGTCGGTCAGCCTCTTAAAGTGGGTCCTGCCTCCATGTTAATGGAGTGTTACATTTTAGTTATTTGGGACAATAGTTACACAAATATTTTCTCATGTGTTCTCCTCTTCTGCCCACCCAATTTTTAGGTTTTTTAACACCTACCACTTAGCTGTTTGGTTAAAGTTTGTGGGCTTAAAACAGTCTTATTTGCACAGCTGAATAGTAATGAACTGCTGTGAAGAATAGTAGGGTGAGGTCCTTATCAACTGATTTTGCTGCTGGAGAAAGTATGTCTATAACTGCATGATTGGTCTTCAGCTATCTTCATCATCAGTTAGTCATTGCCTTTCTGATATTTAGAAGTAGATATAAAATCTGTTGGGGTTTTTGGTTGCTTTTTTTTTTCTTTTTTTTTTTTTTTTCCCTCACCTTTAAGAGGCATAAAAACTTTCATCAGCCCATTGTTTTATGGCTCAGAAGTGGTTAATTTTTCTCGTTTAAGATTATACGATAAGCGTCATTGCTTGGGAAGGGTGGATTATGGTAAACAAGGGCAACCATGTATTGGAAAGATTATGTATACTACTGTCATTCAGCATAGAGGATTCCCATTTGTCACTGGCTTTCTGCAGAGACAGAGTTCTGGTTTCTGCCCAGTGTTTGTTTTTTTTTTTAAAAAAAAAAAAAGCTTCAACAGTCAATGTCCCGGCTCTGCAAAGACTTAATTAACAAAAAAACAGTTCTGTGCAAACACAGTCTTATGTCATTGTGTTGGAGTGTCTTATGTCTTGAACACAAATTACTTAACAAGGAAAATAATTGAAAATATTGTTTTAGAAATGGATTTTATGTCCTCTTTTTTACAAGAATATATAAGGTTCAGATGAAGTTCGTCTAGGAGTATATGCTTTTTGAAAAAATTGTGGGTTTTTTGGATCAACATTCTCCAAGGAGAGAAATAAGAATATGCCCTTCTTCTTCACCATCCCCAAGTTATAGAGGAAGTATACTAGTATACTTATTCACAGAATGTATGTCTATGTATAAATAGAGGTTTTTGAAAGGATACCTGCAGGTTCTTTTCACTCCTTCTTTAAAAGATATGAAGCACTTGGTCTATCAGTATCTTCATCGATTTTTATCCCAGTCTGGATTCAATGTGATGTGTTGTGTCAAGTTACAGACATTAGTCTAGAATTATAATTTCAGTGTCACAGCTAGTCCATCTTAATTTGTTGTGCCCTCGAGATGATACGAACACCAACAAGCTCTACTGTTCCAGGGTTGTTTACTTTCATTTGTTTGGTTTTGCCTAGCCTTTCTCCCACTAAGTCTGGAAGAAATTCATCTCTCTCTTAGAGAATGTGGGTTTGGTTTTGTTTTGTTTTGTTTTGTTTTGTTTTTTTCCCTATTTCTTTTGTGGCAGCCTTCCTAGAGGAATTATCTTTGTCTGCCATTAATTCCTATTGTGTCAAATCCCTCCTGAAAGCTTCTCAGATGTGACAGCATCAGCTGTTGTGTTCATGCTTGAGATAAGGGGTCATGAATTCTAAGGAAAATGGAAATCTTTTAAGAGTTTAGCGGCTTTATATTTCTTTTGTATAGTATTATCTAAACTGAATGACCTAGAAATACATCAAGTCCTAAAATAAATGCTTTCCAGGCTTCTGTGCCAAACACATATATTTTGATGTTGTCCCCTGAATATGTAGAGTAAGTATGCTGTCTTTTTGCTTGCTGTGGCACTGATGAAAATAAAGCTGTCATTTCTATTCATTTGTGTTGAGGGAAAGAGGGAGGTCAGTGTGAGTCTTAAATAAATTCTTCAGGCATATTAGTTTTGTCAGCTTTGTATCTCAACACAGCTTGGTGTGAGAAAGTAGTCACCAAGTGTTCTTCTGATTTGTTTGTTAAAGATTATAGGTTTGCCTAAAGACACCTGAATCAATGCAGAAGTTCCCCTCTGTTCTAAGTGAACTTTAATCAGTGTTTGTGTTAATGCTTTTCTGTTAGTGCATCCTTACACATGAGGAAATCGTAAGCTCAGCGATACCATTCTTTTGATTATTTATATTTTTACAATGCCAACATAAAATAAAAATCTTTAACTGGCTTGTATTTGGCCAATGATGTTTTTAATAGAATTTGACACATTTGTTTCTGACATTTAAAAGAGAAGTAACCGAGTACCATGTAGCTGATAATGAAAAATATTACTCCTTTGAATCAGAAGTTAATTCAGAGCTAATTTGCTGAGGTTTAAAACATTTTTTCATTCTAATTTTTAGTTTGATATTTGACAACTAAATTCTAAGTACCAGGTACAGAGAATCAGAATACGGCATTCTGGCCAAAGAGATCCTTTACCCATTAGAGCCTTGTTATTGTTTAGTAAGTGAAGACTGCAGATGGTTAACTCAGCAGGCTGAAGGTTATAGATGTATAAATAGTACGCTGTCACACTTCAGGTCCTTTCTATCCACAAGTCATCTGAACATAAGCTAGTGTAAAACTAGTCTCTTCTTAATATAATACTAAGCTTATGTTAAAAAAAAAATAAATCTTCTAGGATTGCCAGTTCACTCCTTGGCTCCTTGTTTCGGTAAGAGCTAGTGAGGCATGTCTTCTCCCTCTGTACCAGTTTAGCTGGGATGGCCAAAGTGAAGAGGAGGAAGGATGGAGACAAGGTTTCCTTCCTTGCCTTCATTGACCGACTATTTCTTTTTCATCTAAATACGAAATTAAATAGCAGCCTGATTACATCACCTGCTCTGTCGGGACTCAAGAGGCCAGGCAACTTTCCACTGGCATAGCCTGAAGGGTGAACTTTATGCCCTGGATTTGTGGATAAGACTGAGGCTATCTTGCTTACTTTTGTCTTCTTCTTGCAGGGGGGTAACTTACTAGGTACTCTTTTGCCAATCCCTGTGTACCAATGTAGGATGAAGTACAGTCTCAGCATTTCTGGATTTTTATTATTTCAGGGCTGCCAGCATACTGCTTTAATTTTAGTAACACAATTAAAAATTAAGATAATGTTATTGAATATGATGCAGACACTGAAATAGAATTTCCTTTTATAAAAAAAATAATGCCTTAAGAGTATAAATAAAACGTGCTGTGGATATACAGAAGGACAGAAAGACAGTCTGATTTTCCAGATTTGTGATATATACACCTGCTCAGTGTGGGAATTTACATGCTGAGAATTGGATGATGCTGTACATACATATTGCTATATTTGAACTTCTGTATGTCATTTATATTGTTCCACTGGGCAATCCTGGGATAGAATAAAGCCCAAGTCTAATTTCCTTACCTGTTTTTAATCAAGGATCCTTAATTATCCAGACTTTCTTCCTAATAACATCAACTAGTGTCTTCTAATTAAAAATTAAAAATAAATTTATACCTAAGTAACATGATAAATGCACAGCCTTAATTCTTTAAGCCTTTTAATAAACTCAGCAAATTCCAGTGATGAACGCAGACAAAACAGGGAATGCTTTAAAAAAATGTCAAAATGAAATTAAAGTAATGAAGCATTTTCCTTTTAAAAAAATTCAAATGTATTCTTAAGTAGCTAAAAGATAAACGATGCCTAAAAATATAAAAGGAAAAAGAGAAAAAAAAATAATGCCAAGAATATAATTCTAAAATATTCATTATAGTAATGTAAGATAGGAGTTAACGGGCTTCTGGTAGGACAGACAGTTAAAACATTTACCACAACGCTTTGTTCTCGGTGTCTGTGCATAGAGCAAAGTTGAAGCAAGGCATGCCCTCCTCAAAGTTGTTGAAAAATTACATACCAATTTCCAATAAAGTAGAAAATACAAATTGTTTCTGTCGGCAAAGCTCTCTATATTCATCATTTCTTTCCTGAATGATGATCTAGTGTTGTAATGTCAGGAAGTTAATGGATTAATGTTGAAGTTAATGGTGAGAACAACACTTTTGGAAATAGCCTTGTAATGGTTTTATTATAAAACCGGGTTTGGAAGGTTTTATAAGGTCATTTATATTCACATGGGACTGTGCAGAAAGAACTTATTTTCAAAGTAAAGTTTACAGACCATTAATTTACAGTACAGAAAAAGTGTTATGGTAACTTTTCTATGTAATGCAGTGAACAGTCTGCTGTGATTCGTTGGCTGGAAAAAACTAGCTGTATGCATGCATAATTTTAAACAAAGAGAAAGGTAGAGTATAATAAAGAGGGATAGACCTAAATGTAGAGTAGATACTTGTTATAACAGATCAACCAAACTGAAAAGATAATTACTGTAGATTATTTTTTTTTGGGGGGGGGGTATAGTTTTTATTATATGTGTGTAAATATTAACATTTATATTTATTGTATATAATTCTGTCAGGAAAAGAGCTCAACTAGGAGACTGTTTCCAAAACAACCACCTGCCTATATCTTCTCTAAAGGAATGGTAGTGGTTTTCTACAAAATTACCACCTCGCCTGACTACATCTCCATACTTAATACAGGAGAATCACTTAAAAAATTGTTTAGGCAGCTTCAGCTTAAGTGAGCTTAACCATAACATGTTCAGATGATTTTTGGAAGGGGGAATTAGTAGTCTCCTCCTAATGTTGATGGTAGAAATAGGATCCCTTGTTCAAAACAGATAATCAGGTTGCTGTCTTAATATCTGAGATTATCTGCTGCACAGTAATTGGGTGATCTTCCCTCTCATGAAGGAATAACACAGGGAAGAAAGGAAATACATATTTTCAGTTTTAAATTATGGAGAGAACCTAGAGATGTTGAAGCAGCTTTTTAACAGGTAAAAGTTTGGGGGAAAAATCAAAACCCCCCAAAAACCCACCTGGACTCTTTTCAAAGATCAAGTATGTTTCAGTCCCAATCTCAACCAAAATCAACTTATATACTTTCTGAAATGAAAGCATAAGTGCACAAAACATTCAAAATGTATTTATTTTTACGTAGTATTTAGAATCTTTAAACAAGGATTACATACTTAAATTCAGCTTTGTGTGGAGAATTCCTTATCTGAGTCAAAACAAGTTTTCAAAAGTAACACTGCTTTGGAAGAATGAGGGGGGAAAAACTATTTTTTCTTCACAGACATTTCCTGATTTGTGTGTTAAAGCACAACAATAAAGACAGTCAAACCTTACTGTTTGTTTTTTGTTGATAGCTTCTAATGTTTACATTCAACTTATTGCTTCTATTTACAAATACAAACTTTTTTTTTTCTACTTATGTTGTCCCTTTGATGGGCTAGTTGTAGTCTTTGCCTAGTACAAAAGTACAAGCAGACCATCGATTATCTTTGCTCTTTCATTTTGTTGTTACACATTATGGATTAACTATGCAACCTCAGTGCATTTTTATGGAAATTTGCTGTGAGAAAAAGGCTAACTGGAAAGATGCATGGAAGCTGGTTGCTGGCTGAATGAGTGTTCTGGATTTCCTGGCTTGCTTGTGTAGTGAGAAAGCTGGCCCAGGTGGAAAGGAGAGGGAAGAGGAGAGGAGAAGAAAAAGAGAGGAGGAGAAAGAGGAGAGGGAAGGGAGGAAAAAAAGAATTACCAAGATTTAAAAAGGTTTCTTAATACAAAGAAGCATAAATTAGCATTATAAAGATACATGATAGGTTTACCAGTATGTTGCTGTATTGCAGATTAAGTGCTGTTCCAGTAGATGGCACTAATTACATAAACAATTCCCTAAAATAAATTTAAAAAAAAAGCGAAAGCACAGGTATTATTTGTCCAAATCTCAGTATTATTTCAGAGTATAAAAAAGAAAATTAGATATAACATATTATTTCACTATATTTCCATCTCAGTATAATTCAACATCACAAATAGTGATAGTTTGCATAATGCATAATAATGCATCAGTTTATTTGTGTCTCAGAAAAGAATAATCAACATTCTAATCAGTGTTTATCAATTTGAGCTGTCATGTTTTATCCGGCATTTGGAATTTTGTTGCTTGGTCCTCTCAGAGATTAAAAGTAGTTCTATGGTCTTATTACTAAAAGAATTTAAACATTTAAAAAGACTCTGACCTTAGTTACCAGTAAATCTGAGGAAGCCGTTTTCCTTTTTTTTTTAATATTGATGGTATAAGTTGTTCATCTCCTTCTCTAATAATCATACAATGTGTGTAATCATTTTATGGTGATTTGACGTTTATTCTTTTGCTTTGTCTTTTTACTTCAGCAATTTTCAAAAGAAATACGACAATGGCAAATAAACGTAGATGTGGCAAATGACATGGCACTTAAGCTGCTCCGTGATTATTCAGCAGATGACACCAGAAAAGTACAACTGATGACAGATAACATTAATGCATCGTGGGCTGCCATTAATAAGAGGTAGGATATAAATTCTGCTATTAGATTTGTTGTTAATCTTCATTAACATTCATTGTCCAGGTTTGCTTGGAGACTATAGAAGATGTAACTTTTGAAAATGACATGATTATAGTGAGAAAGGAAAGAATGACGACTACTTTTCTGTCATAGTTTTTGGAAATGTGTCTTTGTAATGCCATTTAATTCTCTTAAATAAAATTTTGCCTCCTGCCAATTGTCCGCTGCTGTAATCAGTTGCCAACTAACTTCAGTTGATAAGTTATATATTTTAAATATGTAAAATGAAGTGTATCATATTTGTGTGCTATGTCTACCTACAATCACTGTACTGATTCTGAGTCATAAACTGAATCTGAAAATGACAGACACATCCTATTGAAGCAGCTTCAAAGTAGAAATGTTATCCTATACCTTTGAAGCAAATCTCTAGTCAAGAAAGTTTTTATTAGATCCTTGATCACATTCTTGATTACATTTCAGTCTTGCAGTGTTTGGTTTAGATACCAGTTCCTTACTAAAAGCAATTTTTGCAGCTTGCCACCAAATTGTGAATCATCAAATACACAATCTGTAAGATTAGAACATATTGCAGAAAAAAATTTACTTTCTTTATAGTAGTAAAGGAGTTTTAAATCATTGCACGTTAGATGAGATACATAAAAATTAAGTCAAAGTTGTTTTAATCAGTATCTTGGATTAAGTTTTATAGCTTATAACTGAAACTAAAACTGAATTAGATCTTAACATGTTTTTAATTAAAGTCTATGAACAAGGGCAGAAAAGTCAGTGTAGTTAAATATACAATAAATTCAGGAGACCTTCTTGTATAATGCAAGTTACTTAAATCACTGATGAGTACAGAAATTTATTTCCACTCTTTGATTAATTTTTTATGAAGTTGATATTCATATGAATGAGTCACTTTAACAGCATTTTTTCTGAAGCAGACTTGCCAATGACTTAAGATTCTGTTCAAATGAGAGAAGAGATGCTACTGATGTCCACTAAAAGGAAGCCACATAATACTTTGAAAGCTTTTTTTTTTTAGCAAGAGCAATAACTAAACTGAGAAATTAGTATAAACATTCAGTAAATATCTGCTTGCATTTCTCCTGTTATAATAGTAGCCCTTATAGCCTTATTAGTAGTAGCCATATTTTTAAGAAAAATTTTTTTGCTCTCTGTGGTCTGAGACAAAGACTGGGGGGAACATGTCTTCCTGGATGAGAAAGGCTGGGTGTCTACTGCTCAAAACTGTTCTCCATGAGTAGGTAAAATTAGTAGCTCTAAAAGGTTAGATGGGAGAACCGAAGGAAATTGCTTTTGTCTGTATGTAGAATTACAACGCCCATTTGGTGAGATGGTTTTGTAATCCTGAAGTCCAGGGTATCTCTGTAGCTGCTGTGGATGCTCAGGAAGCAATTGCAGCTAAGAGTGCATCTTTAAATCCGTTAATGCTTCAAGCACAAACCCAGGTATATCTAATGTTGCCTAAATGTGAGAATTGCCGTTGCTGCACAGACTCAGCCAGGTACTCGGCTAACATAGAGTACAAATTCTTCAGACACTCCTTGCAAGCTTCTACGAAACCCACAAACTTGTTCACAGCTTATGTGTTAGATGAATTACTGTAGTAAATGCGTTATGTCTTAGAACAGAGCTGTTTAGGTGACTGAATTGACGTTTCCCATTAAGAAGTACAAAAGGATAGGATTAGGCTTGAACAGCTGACTGTAAAACTACAATTTCCTAGTTTTTGACTATATGACTTTCGTACCTTTCTAATTTTTTTTAATTCATTGTTTTGTATCTGATTTTTGTAAGACTTCTCATGATTGGGGAACTTGAAAAAGAAGCATGCTGCAAACAGTAGTTTGTAAGCTTCTCTGAGGGCTGTATCACATTTCTATCTGTCTTTTGTGAGACATTGATAAATATGGATGTACTAAAGCATCAAGTCAGCAAAAGGCTTGTACTTCAAAGATGTTCTGTACCTGTAGATTTTTCAGGTTTGTTTGACACAGTAGCCAGGCCTTTTGCTTACAGAGCAGCTCCTGAGTGATGTCTTGAAAGATCCTCCTAGATTTCTTTTGTTAAGCAGCTCTGTGGGAAGAGAGGATGGAGTCCATGGGCCTTTGGATGACTTAAATGTCAATTTGTTCTGGGTTTTTTGTGGGGGTTATTTTGTTTTTCCCTCCCTCTATGCTTCAGCTTTCAGGTTGTTGTACAGAGCAAAACAAATTGTTTCTTTATCGCTTTGGGGTCCTTTTGAATTTTAAGAGAATATTTACTCAGTAGAAAGGAGACACATGAACTGTTTGTCACAAGCTCCAAGAAAGGCTAGTTCTCCACTGAGATGCGTATGCAATGATTTCAGGTATATCCATGAGTGTTATTTTCATCTAGACCATGAGTATGTAGTGCTCTGGTGACTCAGTGACCTCGCAGTGATGTAAAAATATATTCCAAATAATGGTCTTAACCATTTCTCCAGTATTTTAGAAATAGTTTTATCACTGTTTATACGTCTTGAGTACCAAGAGGAAATACTCTGCTAAAGATTTTGAGTTCTTCTCCGTATATGCTTAATTTAAACAGCCTGATTATTTTGTGGATATTTTCTTTTAAAAAGAAAAATTGAGTGGCTCGCATTGGTTTGAATTGGTTTTCCTCTAACATACCATTAATATCAGAATTGTGTGCCAGTGTAAAAAATGTGAAACCTTGTTTTCTATGAACCAGATTAGTAAAACAACAGGCAGGCAAGCAACTGTAAAATTCCACTTTGCCTGTTGGTAGTAGTTCAGCCAAAGCAAGTACTTTAGTCATTAAGGCAACATCTGCCAGCTTGTGTTTTGTTTTGCTTAAGTAGATTTGCAGCTGATTGCTGTGTGTTTACCCTTTGCCTTACTGTTCTGTTTTATAACATTGAACTATAAGGAATAACATTCTAACTCCTTTAATAGCCAAGTTGGTGAGTGCTTGATGGGTGCTTCACGTCTTTCACTCGCCACTTTTTAATTTCTTTTTTGTTGTTGATACTGCAAAGATACACTAAAAAGCACACAAACTGATCAGCTGGGCAAAAGCCAGTGACTTGTAAACAGTTTTCTTCCTCTTCTCTTTAGAAGCGTTGACTTTCCAAGAAATAACTATATTATTTAAGCTGAGGCAATTAAGGAAAAAGCAATCTGTATTGCTTGTATTAACAAAAATAAATCTAACAGATGAACTAAAGTGTTCTCAAGAGAAAAAGATACAATGAAGGAAGCAACCATTAGAAATTGACTATATATAAAAATGTTTGTTATGGTAGTATTATGTTATTCCCTCCTTTTGTGGGCACCCATATATAATGTGAATTATCATATAAAACACTTGCTTAAATTTGTTCCTTTCCTGGGAATTCACCAAATGTGTTTAAATTTCACTAACTTAAATATTAAGCTAAAAAGGGACTTAGATCTTTCTTAAGTGAAGCATATATTATGGCAATAATTACATAGCATACTCTGAGAATTGGCTAGGGCTCCAACCCATCATTGTCTAATAGACATCTTTAAATATTTGCATTGCCCACCAGTTCCTACGCTCGAGTTCAATGGAACTCAGGCTGCACAGTAGGTGTTAAGAGCTTTCACTGCTCAAGATGCTTTTTTTTGCTCCTGAGAAAAGATACAGGACACACACATTACTCAAAACATAAAAAGTAACTTTTTTTTTCCCCACTAGAGGGTATAGGCAGTGAAGAATCAATATATAATTAGATTTATGTTGTTGTTATTGGTTTAAGTTGTAAGGAGTTAGAGAGGGAGTGGCAAGAAGCTGAGTTTCTAGACAACCTCTTTGAAGGTCTGAGATACCACCTCCCCTATTTATCTAAGAATAGTGTTAATTCTCTAATGCAGCTGGTTGTACAAACACCTTGATTTTGCACATCAGCTGGACAGTATGAAATGCAAATAACCAAACAAACTAAGGGCATAAACAGTACAAAAGTATGATGCATATCTATTTCCTATGTAAATGCATAATATAACAGTAATTTTAAGCGTGAAAAAGGTCATAATCTAGTTTTGGTCTTTGAGCAGCAAATCTTTCCTTATCAGTGGTTGCTTGTTATAAAAATACAATTGTTAGAATGTAAACTTTATCTGTACATAATGTTTGTAAGCATAATTTTATTGCCTGCACAGAAAGAGCTTGACCATTCTGCTGGAGACAGGTTTTCTTAATATAGTGTACCTGTCATAATACTACTTTGCTTTATGGCACTTGTGGAAGTAATCACATTTGCGTTACAGTTGGATTGCTTTCTGGGTGAGAAAAACTGCATTCACACGTCAGCAACAGCCAGCAGTATGAAGTGTGTTAAGTTATACTGAAGATTCATAGTTGGTTTCAGTAGCTAAACCTTTCTGGTAGCCATCTCTGAAGAGCTTCTTTGCTCATTTAGGCTTGGACTGCTGAAGTCAAGAAGGAAAGAATTAACAATATGTTTTACTTTAAAGAACATTCCCATCTTCTAGGTCCTCCAAGCAAACTCAGCCTTTTCCTTTCCATTTTTCTATTGCTTTGAAGGTTGGTCTGCATTCCTAAAATTGGTAGAATTCCATGCATATGAACAGCTATTATAGTTCTTTCTGCAGGCACATGTTATTTGAGCGTAGTGAAACAACTAAATTAAAAATGTAAGTGGCCGTGGGAACCTTTTTTATATGGGAAGTTTGTTTACATGTCTGTGCCTGCAGTTGTTGTCCTGGCTACAGAGCTGCATTCATGTGGGTGTGAGCAAGAAGTCATTGCAAATGTAAGACTTCATATGAAGATGACTATGGTCAAATGTCATTTTTGAATTTATTTTTTTTCTTTTTTTTCCTAAAGAAACCATAGTATGATACTTTTTTATTTTTATCATCATGTTGGTGATTTATTGGTGGTTGTTTGAAATATTTTTTGCCAGGCTCAAGAAAGTAGATATGCAGAGTGACTGCTTTTTACAACCCATATGCCACGCTGAAGCTTGTTATTTACACCAGCTTAACAATAGATACTAATTTAAAATTGCAAAGACTGCTGGAAAACATTGCAATTGTGGGGCAATTATTTTGTTTTGTGAAAGATGTTGATAATATACATTTATCTTTGTTGCCTCTATTATTTAAAAAAAATAATTTTCAGTCTAGGTGTTTCTCATATGCTGTCTTTGAGAACTTTGCTTGCTTTTAATTCTATAAGCACTTAAGTACCTTTACTTAGTAGAACTATTCATGTTGAATGAAAGTGAGTCTCTGCAGTCTCAGGTATCACACCCAAGATTTTGTTAAGGAGCAAATAATTGCATGTCAGCATGTTTTTCTGATGAACTTATGTAGCTCTGTTGACTATTTTTTTGAATAGGAGGAGAAACAAAGTTTTCAAAAAAGCATTTAATCCAGAGCTCTTCCGGAAAGTCTGAATTTGATATGGGGTTCTAATGTCTTTTCCGTTAGACAAAAGAGTACAAGAATCCTCTAATTTTCATGAAAATAATTTGTCTCACTTAGTCAGTACAGCACTCCATGCTTCTCAGAAGTTAGTTACTCTCCCGCAGAGTTAGTAACATTGGCAAATTCTAAAGAAAAACTCTTTATTAACTGCTTATGATGCAAGAATGTTAAGCCTTTTGTGTTTAATATATGGGTATCTTTGAAGCTTCCTAACAGTTGTTTTTAGATAAAGGATTAAAGTAATTTTTGTTTTCTTTGTTCCATTCTGTTGCTATTATTTTTGAACAAAAAAGTGCACCCTCAAAAAAGGACTATAAAAAGGGTGCAAATACTACTCTGGCAAGGTTTAGATGCTCTGAGTTTAATCTGAGATATTTCTTGTTTCATGTTTTACTTGGTTAAATATCATTCCTTAACATATCCATATTTAAAAAGTACACCTAAAAGGCCATTTGAGGGAGAGGGATTTTTTTTTTATGATAGATAAAAGATAGGTTACCTCTTTGAAAGATATTCTATGAACTGCCTCACTGTCAAACAAGTATTTGTGTACAAAATATAATCTCAAGCTTATCAGCAATGACAGCAGTTAACATTACTTTGTTATTTTTTCTTCCTAATGCCCCAAAGAATGACAAAATTGCAGCCACATATAGGAAAAAAAAATATATGAAGTCATAAATAAAAATGCCAGATGAAGCTCCTATAAATAGGAGATTTGAAAGTCAACTTAGCTGCTTATATTCTAGTTTTCACCTTTGTTCTCCACTCAGCTGACTGTACTTTTGTGGAGTACTGACACCAGTATGTGGATCCCAGATGAGAAGTCAACTGAGGGTACTGAATATTTGTGGTTTACTTTGTGAGAGGATAGTCTTGGATATGCAATACTTTCAAAATGCTGGTAGGATGAGCTGAAAAAGCAGTGTTACCCAGAATATGGTATGATTCATCATTTCCACCTTTGTGAACACATCCTTGTGATTTTTGAGAAACTCTTTTAGGATTAAAAAAAGGAAAAAGTTCTTGAATTATTTCAGGAGAAGGTAGCATCAATAATACAGTACTCAACTAGAAGAATCTGTGGATCCTTGTGACTTCAGGGACATGTTTCTTAAAACTCTTCATATCAGTGTGAATAAACTTAACATTCCCATCACTTGGATACATCTGTAGGCTAGTACCTTTATCACTTCCAGAAAGGCAATAGATCACCTGTAGGTCTGCTAAGTCCTCCCATGGAGAAACAGAAATGACTTCAAAGAGAAAAGTGTTGTTGTTCTTAAATTAATTGTTTTTTTTCAACTTGTCTGTCTGCCAAGTGACTTGCTGAGGTTTTTTAGACACCATGAATTCATCTGAATGGTAGCTTAGTGGTTTTGATTGTTAACTGTAATGTAATGTTAATGATTTCATTATAGACAATTAAAAAGGAGGAGAGCACTGGCATTTTGCAAAGAGGCCTTCAGCTTCAAATACTGAGAGCAAGTTAATAATTAAAACTAAGCAGGAAAAGTGAAAGTAGTACGTCTAGAAGGCTATTCCTTACTGCTCAGACGGTTGCTATTTCCAGTTTGTTCTCCTTCTTGGTTTATATTTTGGTCTTGAGTGAAATAGAATTCTGCTGCTTTGTTCATATTTACTATGTGTTAAATGCTGTTTATTCTTTTCTGATGAAAATGAGAACCGTTCTCGTGTTAGAGTGAAATCAAACTGGACAAAATCATTAAATAGTTGATGGCATAGAATTCTAAAGGGAGAGCAGTTTCATGGACTAACTTGAATCATAATCAGATCTTAATATGGACATTTCAAAGAAACACTCTGTTGTGGTTTAACCCCAGCTGGCAACCAAACACCATGCAACCACTCACTCATTCCCCTCTTGGTGCGATGTGGGAGAGAATTGGAAGAGTAAAAGCAAGAAAACTCATGACTTGAGATAAAGACAGTTTAATAAGTAAAGCAAAAGCTGCACACACAAGCAAAGCAAAACAAGAACTTCATTCCCTACTTCCCATTGGCAGGCAGGTGTTTGCCCATCTCCAGGAAAGCAGAGCTCCATCATGTGTAACGGTTACTTGGGAAGACAGACGCCATAACTCTGAACATCCTCCCTTTCCTTTTTCTTCCCCCAGCTTTTATTGCTGCGCACGATGTCATATGGTATGGAATATTCCTTTGGTCAGTTGGGGTCAGCTGTCCTGGCTGTGTCCCCTCCCAGCTTCTTGTGCAGCCCCAGCCTACTCGCTGGTGGGGCAGTGTGAGGAGCAGAAAAGGCCTTGACTCTGTGTAAGCACTGCTCAGCAGTAACTAAAGTATCCCTGTGTTATCAACACTGTTTTCAGCACAAACCCAAAGCATAGCCTCATACTAGATGCTGTGGAGGAAATTTCTATCCCAGACAAAACCAGCACACGCTCCATTTGAGAAATCTCACTCTTTTGCGTCTACAGGAGGTGCAGGAGGAGCAAGGTGCTAAGGAAGACATAAGTAAGCCTGATTTTGTGAGAGAAAGAACAGAAATGACAATTTTTGTTCTTACTCCATTAGAAGATTAAGACAAATGCGTTGTTCTTTTTCTTAAAGGTGAGATTTTCTGAAGTAATTAGAGAGTTTTAGTCTCTGTTTGAACGAGAACAGAAGCTAATGCTTTATGCCCTGAAAGTTCAACCTTAAATCTATTTCTTATTAGTCTGCAGATAAATTAACAAACTGTAGCAAACTGATTATTGCTCTTCTCCAAAGCTTATTGCAACAAATGAATGTCTTTCCTTTCCCCTCAATAGACTTCTTATCTGGCTTCATGTCCTTTAAAACAAACAACTGAACAGAAATTAATAAAGCTGATGAACTAGCAGAGTGCCAGCACAAAGGAATTTGACCTTAGTTGTCATTTTTTGTTTGCAGTATTGTTCTTGTGTTAGCCTTGTTTTGTTTTCCCAGATGTTTTCTATAGATTTTTTTTTTACATTTCCTTGCTATTGCAAGCTTTGGTGCTTCATGATTGTTTAGCTTCTGTTCAGCTGCTGTGCAGGCAGTGTAAGCTTCCCCTTCCCTGGCTTGTCAGTCACGCTTGAAACTGAGAGGATAATTCAGTCTGCCTATTAAATTTTTAGTCTCTCTTTGGAAGTTACCACCAAATGTGCCAATTTGACAACAGTGGTGCTTGCCTTTTTTTTGTGTGGCTCTGTTTTAACTATGAACAAAACTTCGACCGCACTTTGTTTTTATATAAACTCAAAAAGAAATTGACAAATGACAACAAGTCGTTATCATTCTGGGTGGGGATTGGTGGCACAAGAGGCAAATGGTTGTGACTCTTATTGACCAAGGCTGGGACCTGGGGAAGTGGCAATACTGAGGGGAGATGGGAAAGCAACAGTATTAGCAATGTAAGTTTTGTGCATGTCCTAAAATAGGGGTGGTGAGAAATCATTGAGGAAATGTAAGATTAAACTGGTAAATCTTGAGGACAGAGCTTTTAAGGTGTATCTCATACAGGTACATAGAACGGGAAACAGTAAGCAAAGAATTTGTGAAAAGATCAGTATGTTCATGTTGCTTTGCATCCAATATCAATCACATCTTGACCAATACCCCACATTTAACTGTACTGTGCTACATCCTCCGACAAATTTAAAAGATGTAGAGCTCTTCCCTAGCTACTAAGCATTACATCTCCTGCAAACTGTAAGAAATATTATCTCCTGCAAATGATAAGAAATAATAGCTCTTGGAATCATCACTCTAGCTGGCATATCTGCAGATTCTTCCTTTGTACCAGATACATAATCGGTTATGTATCTGATACATATCTGCTTAAGCACAACAGTGCCTTATGGCAATGAGTTATACAGGTCCACTTTTTGTTGGTAAAGAAAGAAAAAAGTATTATTTTTATCTGTTTAAAATGTGCTACAAATTTTTGAGATTCCATTTGTTTACTTGACGCAGTATATGGTAAAAACAGTGGCAAGCTTGCAACACCTGTTTCCCACTTTCTGCATTTTATCTTATTAGTATGTTATGTCTTCTTTTCTATTTTCCTTATTTTCTTTTTCTTGTTTGCTTTCCAATTATTTACATGTTTTCTTATTTTTTAATTCTGTCAAGTTAGACTTGAGTGTAATTTAATGTTTTCGTTTTTTTTAAATCTAACTTGGATACATTTTCTGTACCCCACAACGTGACTTATATATGCTGATTTTGGCTATTTTTCTCTTCTAAAATTTGAAAGAGATGTTGCTGTTTATTATCAGTAATAGTAAACAGTTCAGACATTTCCATGAGCTCTTGGTGCTTATAGCATGTCTGGGGTTGGTACTTCAGCTATGTTAATTAATTGCTAATAGTGTCTATTGATCTATTATGAACCATATACCTTTACTGATTCCAAGAGGGTAGGTTTACTTCTATGGTAGTTGACCTGTAAATTTAGCAGTGTGGTTTTACTCCAAGGTCCAGGAGGCAATTCTTCCAGGGCTGACCTCTGTCTTTGCTTCCGTGGGAACACTAGCAGGATAGACTTATTCAAAGAAGATGGCACTAAGAAACCATAGTTCAGATCTGCCTGTGGTGACACCCCTCCTTTTTATACTGTGCCCACCCCTTGGAGCTGTGGACACTTGTCACTCTTACTTTTTTTCATGTTGAGGAAAGTAAAATTAGAAACATTGAGCATTTTTATTAAATTTTGCTTTGGCTAAATTGGTTTTCACATCATGTCACTGCTTTGGTCATTTTATGTCTGACGTTACTTTCCTTTGTGCTGGTTGGAATGAGGTACCCAAGCCAGCATAAGGAGAGTGAGTTAGAGATGGACATAATATTTATTCCTTTTTTTCTTCTTTTTTTTTTAACTAGTAATCTTTCAGGTGCTAGTATGTATTGACATCTTCATTAAGCTGTTGGTCTTGATTTTAAATACTAAACTCCTTCAAGGCTACAGCTAGTTCAGAACCCAACAGTGTATACTAAGTTTAAATCTTCCTTGTAGTGTCTGGTATTTTGGACACATCTATATTGAATCTTTCTGCTATCACATTTCTGATGATTTGTTCCATTTCAAATTATAGAGCGTTTTTCCTGGGTTTGACTATCCTAATAAAATTTACCATCTTGCTCTTCACACCCTTTTCCAAATGGTTAATTAATGCACTGAATAACATCTAGTGCTGCTCCCTTGGGAAAGACTCCTAATGCTCAGGGTTGAACGTTATTTACATTGACTATATTATACGTTCTTAATCTCAGTTTTGTTTCATTCAAGAGGTTTTTGTAACAAAATTTCACATCCCTGCCATGGTTCCTAGAAAGCTCTTTGTATAGGGGCTTAACTTGTGGAGAGTAAATAGATTATATTGCTTTATTGTTAGTTTTCATCTTTTGTTTCAATTAATTCTAAGAAGTTAGCAAAATATTTTTCTCAAAGACACAGATTTTTATTGATCCATAATACACTTATTAAAGCAATGTAGAATGATATTTACACATGAAAGCAGAAATCTTGAGTACCCATTCCCAATAAAGGGCTTCATTTCTGTTTCTGATTGAAACATAACACTTTAGTATTTGTATAGATGTATATATAGTCTTTATAGATGGTTTCTCCTTGTAGATATATATTTGTTTGGGTACGCTCTGATTATGGAGGGGCAACACTTAGCTAGTCATAAATATTAAATATTGTTGAACATAATTACATGTTCATGTGGTGTCATCAGCAATTTACTACATGTATAATGTGTTTAGCTTGGACTGGGTCAAATGAACTAGTCATATTAAATTTGCTAGAATAATATTGCTACTTGATACTTGGGACCACTAAAATTAGTAAGATAAATAAGCCACTCTTGTTCAGATTGTCATTCTGAATAAGCTTCAGTGCATTAAACAATCATGTAGACATCAAATTTGAACAGACAGTTGTCATAAAAAATATTTTATAATTTCAAGTAATTGAGACAAACTATATTGCAGGTATTGGATAGCATGCTGATGACAGCCTTTTTTTAGATCAGAAGTACAGATAATCAAGGAAGAATTACAGAAGTTAATATAAGAAATCAAAATAGCACATAAGTTTATTAAAGACCTGTAAAAACAATATGTCACAACAATGCCATGTGGATTTAAAAAAAAATATTTATTTCCTTGACTGTTCAGTATTTTTGTCCTTTAAATAAAGAGAGATTTTACACTATATATAAATCACTCAGTAAAGTATGGAAATGTAGAGATCCGTGGCTACTGCAAAACATGGAATTTGTGAGAAAGACTTTTCTAATACTGCTTTTCTGCATAACATTTTTATGAATAATTTATACGTAGTCTTGTGCACATACCTCACACTGCAAGTGTGAGGAGAATCACATGAAGTGCATGAATGAATGAAGTGAAGGAGATCAAGTAAGTAAAGCTATAGTTTTCTTTGTTTTACTAATGCACTTATACAATTAGTTGTTTGCAATTTTAATAGGAAGATTAATGAGTTGTCTGTAGTCCACCCGTGCATACATAATAAATGTGTTAATATCAGTTGAACTTTACTTCTCTGAAGAAAGAGGAAAACATGAAATAGAGAATCATTTAGTGATTCAGATATTCTTGTAAGAAATCATAATGCAATGCTATAGTGACAGTGTAACAGCTCAATACCAGACCTTATGGGATAGGAAGATGGGTTTTATTTTAAACGGTTTCATACACCCATGTACTCTTGGATGTGTCTGTCCCAGCTGTCTGCCTAGCATTTAGGCACCAAGATGTTTGTATCTAAGTTTTTCATCCATAGGAATTCCTTGGGATAACACAGAGCACAGACAACATCACCTTATGATTTGTTATCATGTTCCCTCTGTTCTTCTTAGGTGATCAACAATTTGGGTTTTTGGGATGTGCCTTCCGTGAACCTGGGCAAACGGCACATAACTCACTGTGAAATACGACCCATTTTGTTTGCTGGCTTTTGCCTTCTTGAAATGAAGGGTCTGAGCAAACTGGGCTTATGTATAAGTCCATGGGCACTGATGGGATGCCCCATGACTCTGGAGGGTGCAAAGAGGACAGAGCCAGGCTCTTTCCAGTGAGCCCACTGACAGAACAAGAGGCCATGGGCACAAATTGAATCACAGGAGGTTCTCTCTGAATATCAGGAAACACTTTTTGACTGTGAGGTTTCCTGAGTGCTGGCACAGGCTGCCCAGGGAGGCTGTGGAATCTCCATCCTTGGAGATACTCAAAAGCTGTCCCACCCCACATGATGGATAAGTTATTTGTTGCATGATTATTTGAGTATATGTGCTGCTACTTTTTTTTTTTTCCCCCTTAAATCTTGTTTACCAGAGATGGATACATGAAAAAGAGAATGGCTATCAAGTTAGTATTTTAGAACGTGTTGCCATGCTTTTCCACTTGTGAAAAACTATAAATGTAAACATATTTCCTGGAAAATAAGCTGGGGTGCAATTTTTCAACTAATTGGAAAAAGCAGAACTAAGTCAAGGACTGCCAGCCAGATTTCGGTCTTCAGATATGATGATGATTATTGTGTCAAATACAATCATGAATGTGAACCTTGAGCTGACAAGAGTTCAAGTTGATTTAATGAGGCTTCTATTTAGATTTAGGCCTCCTAGTCAGATATAACAGCAGCTAGGTGGGAAGGATGGGTTTTAAAAAGTAAGCTTCGTTCCTTCTTCAAAAACACCAGAATTGAAGAACCTTGATGTTTCAAAATCTCATTGTGTTGCTACATACAAGCCAATTCAGTGTTCATTAACACATCTGTTTATACAAGACTGTTTTAAATGTATCTTTTGGTTAAATAACAGAAGTTATAGGGGTATGTTTCCTTTAAAAACCTTATGGTATACTTCATGGATTTATTTGCATGAGCTGAAATAAAGTTGAATCATCTGTTAAACTGATGAATGAATCAGTTACACATTTAGAAAGTGATTTGAGAACAGGTATACATATGTTAAGGAAAAGAAATGCATCTCCCCAGACCTTGGATAAATTATCTATCTAGAATATATAGAGGATACTTGCATGACAGTGAATACAAAATGATGTCACAAGCCAAATCAAGTGTCTTTTTAATGTAAACACCTGATACTTATTTCACAGTTTATTGAGGAGGAAGAAAACATTGCAAATCATACAGTATTCAAGAGTTACATTTGGATGAGTCTGCCAGAATTGCATGTAAGCACACAAAATTTCAGGTATATCAACTTTTGTTATGGCTTTTCTTAGCAGGATAGTCAGACCTCCTCACTCCCAGACTTAGTGTTTTGGTGTATTTATGCCTGTCTCCACTCTGTTAAATTGTCCAGCATTGTTGTATGAAGGGTTACATTTTCTTCTGGTAAGAATTTTTATCTTTGAAATTTGTCCAAAAAACAATTGAGGTAAAACTATCACAGAACATCCTGTTCCCTTTGAAGGCAGTTGAAGGTTAGTCATTAATCTCAGTGGAGTTAGGATTTTCTCTGTAAGGCTTTTATATCAAACACATACTGAGTTCTGTTGAATTGCGTGTGAGTTGAACACCTTCTGAATCTTCACACCACTCTTCAAAAAGGGCAAGAAGGAAGACCTGGGAACTACAGGCCACCTACAGTCAGCCTCACCTCCATCCCTGGAAAGGTGATGGAACAGATCATTCTGGATGTCATCTCAAAGCATGTAGAGGAAAAGAAGGTTATTGGGAGTGGCCAACATGGATTCACCAAGGGGAAATCATGCTTGACCAATCTGATAGCCTTCTATGATGGCATGCCTGGCTGGGTAGATGAGGGGAGAGCAGTGGACGTTGTCTATCTCAACTTCAGCAAGGCCTTTGACTGTCTCCAATAACATCCACATAGGTAAGCTTAGGAATTGTGGGTTAGATGAGCGGCCAGTGAGACGGATTAAGAACTGCCTGAATGGCAGAGCTCAGAGGGTTGTGATCAGCAGCGCAGAGTCTAGTTGGAGGCCTGTAGCTAGTGGTGTTCCCCAGGGGTCAGTACTGGGCCCAGTCTTCTTCAACATATTTATCAATGACCTGGATGAGGGGACAGAGTGTACCCTCAGCAAGTCTGCTGATGACACAAAACTGGGGGGAGTGGCTGACACACCAGAAGGTTGGGCGGAGAGGAACAACAAGGGCAAGTGTAGGGTCCTGCCCCTCGGGAGGAATAATCCCTGCACCAGTACAGGTTAGGGGCTGACCTGCTGGAAAGCAGCTTTGCTGGCAGGGACCTGGGAGTCCTGGTGGACAACAAGTTGACCATGGGCCAGCAATGTGCTCTTGTGGTCAAGAGGGCTAATGGTCTCCTGGGGTGCATTATAAAGAACATGGCCTGCAGGTCAAGGAAGGTCATCCTCCCCCTCTACTCTGCCCTGGTGAAGCCGCATCTGGAGTACTGTGCCCAGTTCTGGGCTCCCCGGTTCAAGGACAGGGAACTGCTGAAGAGGGTACAGCAGAGGCCTACAAAGATGATCAAAGGACTGGATCATCTCTCTTATGAGGAAGGGCTGAGAGACCTGGGTTTTTTTAGTCTGGAGAAGAGAAGATTGAGAGGGGATCTCATCAATATTTATAAATATCTAAAGGGTGGGTGACAAGAGGAGGGGGCCAGAGTCTTTTCAGTGGTGCCCAGCAACAGGACAAGGGGCAACAGGCGCAAGCTGAAACACAGGAAATTCCATCTGAACATGAGGAAAAGCTTCTTTCCTTTGAGGGTGGCAGAGCACTGGAACAGGCTGCCCAGAGAGGTTGTGGAGTTTCCTGCTCTGGAGATACTCAAAACCCGCCTGGACGCATTCCTGTGCAACCTGCTCTAGGTGAACCTGCTTTGGCAGCGGGATTGGTCTAGATGATCTCCAAATGTCCCTTCCAACCTCTACCATTCTGTGATTCTATTAATTTTCTGAATTGGGCTCTGGAATTCCATTATTTATTTATTTATTTATTTATTTATTTGTTTATTTATTTGTATTTACACAATCCCAAGGAACAGAACTAGAGTTATAGTTTCTTCCCAATGTTGTAGTAACTCCATAATAGTTGTAGTAATTCCATAATAATGATTTATTACTATTACTCTGTATTCTCTGTATTACTATTACTCTGTATTCTCATGTTACCTCCAATTATAGTTCAATTATATATAAGAATTATATATATTATATATAAGAAACAGTAGACAGTCTACCATCTCTCCATCTTACCCAGATGCTAACCAATTTTGATTACCAGCTGCTTCTGAGCTGAATATTACAGAGCTGGACCTTGACTATCATCTTCATTTCTTTTCAGCAGTTGTATGCTTCTTAAAATATATTGACATATTGGAATAGTTGTTTTAAAATATTTTGAGTCAATCTGATCTGTCAGCATCTTTGTGTGAGTACTACTTAAGGCCCATGTTTTAGAGGGGAAAAAAATAATGTGTGCGTTTATCTAAGTGTTTATTTAGTGTTACTCTCACTTACCTTAAGATGATGCATGGTAAAATAAGAACTGTAAGTGCTGCCAGAGAAGTTTTCCAGTCTGGAAACTGAGGCTTCTTTCTCTTGCATGGTAGCAAATCACTGTTCTGTTAGGCCACTGAGCCCAGCCCTCAGAGGTTGCAGCTTTAAATGAAAACTACACTAACTGTTTAATGGTATCCTTTGTGAGCCCTAATTGATTTCATGTAATGCCATCAGTGCATTCGCAGTCTTATTAAATTTAGTTGTTTCTACAGTAATTAAGGGTAAGAAAACAAGTGCCTTTAGAATATAATTATTTTCATAATCAGTTTTAATTAGACTTCACTGTCTTAGAAAGCAAAGATTTAATCTTAATAAATTGTATCTGAGTAATTAATATGCTGTTTATTAGATGGCACTCTTGACTGCCGTGGAATCTCAAAAGAATTATGTTTTGGAATGCAAGGAAAAACTTAATTCTGCATATTATAGACCATGAAGTGTGCAGAAGACTTAAACAGAACAATAATCTTTTTGCTTCTTTTAGTAGAATAAGAGACTGCTTTTGTCTGTTTTTAGTTTTGATTTCAGGATTTCTTCTTTTTCCAACTTCTCTCTTTAATGGGAATACCAGAATTATTAAATGATATCTTCCCATGTTTTGTTGGGGCATTACTTGAATGATACAAGGGTTAGACTGGAATCTGTTCCATGAGTTCAGAGAACGGGGTGGTGAGGTGGTGGTCGTGTTTGTGGGGTTGTTTGGTTTTTGGTTTTTTTTGTTGTTGTTGTTCGGGGGTTTATGGTTTTTTGTTTTGTTTTTTTAAGATAATTCTGTTAAGTTTTGACTGAGGGCTATTTAGAAAAACCTTTTGAGTGAGTCCATCAGAACATTATTCTGTATCTACAAGTCATTTTTAATGATACATCATATGTCTGTGATTGCTGTGTGTTGTTCAGATTCCCTTTTCTTTAACCTGGTAATTTTTAAGATTTAATCTCTGGAAAGTGATTGATTTTAATGGAAATCTATCAGAAGATTAGAAATCCCAAGTAAACATAAAATGTTATCAATAACAAAAAAGATAACCTGTAATTAGTTTTAATAACAAAGGAATTAAATGATCCACTTAGTTTCATTAATGATTTTTCTGTAGTTCACAATGTAAGTGTAATATATGGTTATGATGAACACAGGGAAATCATAGAATCATACAATCATTTGGGTTGGAAGGCACCTTAAGGATCACCTAGTTCCAAGCCCCGGCCATGGGCAGGGACACCTCCCACTAGATCAGGTTGCTCAAAGCCCCATCCAACCAGGCCTTGAACACCTTCAAGGATGGGATCTCCGCAACTTCCCTGGGCAACCTGTTCCAGTGTCTCACCACCCTCACAGTAAAGAATTTCTTCCTAATATCTAGTCTAAACCTACCCTCTTTCATTTTAAAACCATTACCCCTTGTCCTATCACTACACTGCCTGATAAAGAGTCCCTCCCCATCTTTCCTGTAGACCCCCTTTAGGTGCTGGAAGGCCGCTCTAAGGTCTCCCCGGAGCCTTCTCTTCTCCAGGCTGAACAACCCCAACTCTCTCAGTCTGTCTCATAGGAGAGGTGCTCCAGCCCTCTGATCATCTTCATGGCCCTCCTCTGGACCCACTCCAACAGATCCATGTCCTTCTTATGTTGGGTGCTCCAGAGCTGGATGCAGTACTACAGGTGGGGTGTCACCAGAGCAGAGGGGCAGAATCACTTCCCTCGACCTGCTGGCCATGCTTCTTTTGATGCAGCCCAGGACGTGGTTGGCTTTCTGGGCTGTGAGCGGCACACTGCTGGCTCATGTTGAGCTTCTCATCAGCCAGCACTCCCAAGTCCTTCTGTTCACAGCTGCTCTCAATCCATTTTCCGCCCAGCCTGTATTTGCACATGGGATTGCCCCGACTCATGTGCAGGACCTTCCACTTGGCCTTGTTGAACTTCATGAGGTTCGCACAGGCCCACCTCTCAAGCACACAGAGCTTCCTAAATGATGACAGTCTCTTCAGATACTAGAACTAGAACATCCTAAAGCATCTCCTGATTATAGTAATAAGCCCTTATAATTTGTCCTTTTTTAAAAATCTGTTGACACAAAGGGGGAAATGCTTCAAGGAACACTTATTCACTCAGCTAAGCAAGATGTATATTTTTTTCCTGACCAGTTTTTCTATTGTAAAACTCTGCAAAACCAGAAAACAAGTACAAACTACTTCCAGCATTAGCAGGAAGATGTACGTAGTCCAAATTGTCTGTAATAGTTGGCTCCAGAAAAGGGAAATTCAGGTAACCTTTTTTTTTTTTTTAAATTGCATGGATATGTAATGTCAGAAAGGAGAAAATACAGTTATATAGAGAGAACCACATGAACTACAGAAGTAAAATCATTTACTGATACTTTGTCAGCCAGTAGTCCAGGTTATTTTATTTCACATTCAGTGTGAAAACATTAGATTATCACAGTCTGCAGGTGGAAGTGTGATTTAGTGATCTATTGATTTCTCCACTGTTACTGCCCTTAAAGAAATACCTGTGGAACATAAATTTCTTATTTTGTCCATTAGGAATATTTTCTGTGCTTACTTTTCAATGTATTTCCTTACGTATTATGTATTCTGTGTTAATACAGTGTAGTGCACCTTGGTATAATGCTCTGCACTTACTGTGTATCCTGTTGTCTGAACATCTCAAAGCATTGTTTAAACACTGACCCTCACAATGTATCTTGTAATGTGAATAAGCATTACAATTTCAAACAGACAAACATACTCAGAAAATGTGAATGATTAATTCCAAATTATGTAGAAATACTATAGCTGAAGAAAAATCTGTTATTCACATTCATGGAGCCTCTCCAAACACTGTATTCTTTCTGTTGTATGGAATTGAGGGTTGTTGAATGAAAAACTCTTACAATACGTTTAATGACACCATGATTCCCATACCTCAGCACTTTCTCTTCTTGTTAGATTCCATTACAAGATGTTCAGTTATGTATATTTTGTATTTTGTTGTATATATTTATTTTGTGTGTATATCATGATACAGACACTGATTTTTAGTTAGTAATACAGTACCTTGCTTATAAACTTAAAGATCACACAGATTTCACATAACTATTTTCCCCTGCTTACCTTCCCAAACATTTGTAAACAGCTACGTTTTAAAAATACTAGCTTTAAAAGTCCTCAGCATCACAGCAAATTCTTGTAGCAGAGACTGGTATTTTTTTTCTTTTTTTTGTGGATTTTTTTTTTAACTCTTAAAAACTTCTTTCTGTGAATATAAATGTTCACACTTATACACGTTGTGTGACTCACTTCCTCTGATGTGCCTCCATTTTCCCTCAACTTGCAGCCTTCGGCTAACACATTCTTAAGAGAGTACCGTAATTTCTGTCCTGCAACAAAGCTTGTATGACAACTAGAGTTGGTCAGTCCTCTGTCACTGATGCCACCAGTTCCTAAAAATCCATCCCCACACTAGATTAGGGACCATCTTACCTACCTACCTTTAATTGTCTAAAATTTAGGCTTTTGTAGAATTAAAATTGTGTAAACTTTAGATAACTTACCATTGTAGTCAAGAGAAAAAGATTGATTCTGACCTTGAATTTGGTTCAACAGATGTGTACAGACAAGGGAGGAGGTATTAAATTCCAGAAAAGCTTGTCTCCATGTTTGCAGAGGGAGTGTAGTTGCCTAAATTCTGGGTGTCTAGGTGAAAATAAAATTAATCCTACCTTTAGTATTTCTTCCATGAATAATAAGCTTTTGGTTATAACACTGCGTGCTTATTTTTATATTATAATAGAACAGAGAAAAACAGGATAATTCTATTGAAAATAATTTTTTGTTACAATTATCTTTTAGTATTTCAGCAGTGTTTTGTAGTGTTCCTACTGTGCAGTTTTCCATTTACACTAAAACAGAATGATACAGATGATGCAGAATAAAAAGAAAGCATTTTTGTTTTGGTTTTGTACAAAAATTTCTAGTTCAATATACGTATTTTTGTCTCCCTTATAATTTTGTTCAATTTATCTTACCACATGCTGGATTTGATACTCAGTTTTATTCTTCATTTTTAAACCTTCTTTTCTCTATTCTAACCTCATAATTTTGAAATAATTAGAAAGCTAAGTAGAGTGAAGCTTATTGATATGCTGCAGAGCTGTCAATGTAGTTGAATGTTTATTGCATGTTAGATGTATCAAAATTTAAAATGCAGAGTACTAGATATTTTCTGGTGGGTGTATTAGTATGCTGATAGATAAGCAACACATTTCTGTAGGCTGAAAGAATTATGTGCCGTAAGATTTCTGTGCATCATAGAATAGAAGTACCAGAAGATTCTTCATGGCTAAAACTTCATTCTTTACCCAGATCAATAGAATACTGTATTTTTTCATGCAGTCTGGAAGTTCCTCTCAAACATAAATTCTGATTTTGAGTAATACTTCTAATAGCTCTCCCTTTTAACATATTGTTCATATCTGTGCTTGTGTTCTTATTTTTTATAGATTAAAAATACACTAGGTATTTACATAAGTGGATGAATATAGCTTTGGGTCCTACTTCTCAGGATACCATGCAAAAAGTTAAATATACACGAACAGACTTAGGCCTTTTTTTTTTTTTTTAAAAAAAAACCTCACTGTGTATTTGCAGAATGCCTTTATTAGAGCATTGCTATGTATTTATAGGAATTCACGTGGATTGTAGTTAAAAAGTGCCTTTGATGTTTTGAAGAACTGCATGTCAAGAAAGTGTTATACCTAATTTTGCAAAGGCACTCATACTAGTTATCATGTTGCACTCTGAAAATTGAATTAGAGTAATGCTATAAAGCATATCTTACAATAGTATTATGCTCTGAAGAACTGGATCAAATGTTTTTAGTTTATGTAAGTTTTTTCCGTTTCCAAGTTCTATTGAATAAATGTGGTGCTATTTTTGAGCTAAAAGTGATAAATAGGTCAATACGGCATTTTACAGGTAAAAGATTTTCTCTTTCTTACTGTCTTTTTTCTAAGTTTATTCTGATTTAATGTATATTGCTAGTATATTTAGATGTGATATCTATGTAATTATTTTTTAGTTTAACAAAAGAACAAATTCTTTCTTTGCATTTGTTTAAAATTTGAAGAGTGGCCTAACCAGAAGCCATGTTTTTGTCCATGTAGAATAAAGTTAGGCTGATCACGTTCGCTATCCTGAAGCTACGTGTGTCTCCCTCTCCTCCTAAGAAGCCCTTGGGGACATATTCTAATACAGGCTAAGCAGGGCCATGATGTGGAGAATTCTTGTAGGTGGCAACAGGTGCATCTGAGATGAAAATCCAGTCCATTTTTAACTTTTAAAAAAATTGGTGGATGACTTCGTAGGGAGGCATTCAGTAGCTTTCTCAGTTTTTGAATCAAAAAAAAGATCCAAGAATAAATTCCCTTTTTCACAAAATGATTGGGAAAAGCAAGGGAGATGTTAAAGGATTAAAAATATGATAGAAATATGGTCGCTGTTGTGAGATTTGACTCTTGGGAAGGATTTTTTTTCATGAAATGGTTGTCCTCACCTGTACTCTGACTGAATTTTTCTTTTCTTACTGTCCTCTGCTGCAATCTACCTATATGCTTGTCAAAACCACATGGGAAAACTTGTGTTAATTTTTTGTTTCTTTGCTTTCTTCACCTCGTGTACTAGGTTTTATGATGATATTACTTATCGAGGAGTACAACCTCTTGATGACAGGAAACAGGATTTGAAATACAGATTAGCACTTAGAAATTTCATGACCTCCTCTGGTAAAGTTATGATAAATGACAACTTGAGAATTATATCTGCTAAAATGTAGTATCTTAATCTCTGCCTAATAACTATAAAACTAGACAGGAAAGCTATCTCGAAATATCCAGATCAGCACTGATTTGCAGACTAAACACAGATGTGCATCAAATTGCATTCATTCCACTTGAAGTAATATAAATTATCAAATGACTTTACTATATATTTTCTGAGCTTAAAAAATTACTCAGTTATCATGCTGACATTAAGCAAATATGCATGTGATACAATAGCTAAGTAGCCTTGACAGACTTGTGTTAGTGAACAGTATGTCATACTTACCTGCTCATATTTCCAAATCCCTATTTAGGTAAAATCCAATGTAAAAAATCAATGAGCACGTGTGACACCTACATGGCACATGAATGCTGATAGGACACAGATATACTTTAATGTTTTTTCAGCACCAGAATTGCTGGAGCCTTAAGTGTTCTTTCCCAATCTATGATTAGATCTTCCCCAAAGATAAGATAGCCTTTGTATTTAAAAATTGTATTTTATCATGTAACTGATAGAGAGCTTTCTTGTAATTTATCACATTTGTTTTTAAAAAAAAACAAACAAACAAAACACAAAAAAACCCCTAAACTTCAGTGTTATTAGGGTTTAAGGTGTTGAATGCAATCTCCAAAGGTTTCAAGTCAGAAAACCTGTTAAATTCATCATACTATACAGTGGCCAGGAACTATTTCATGATTTCTAAAAATAAACAAGTTTTCTCACTGTAGTGTTAATGACAAATAAGAAAACAATCTTTGATTAAAACAAATCAGGGAATTACTTCTGGTTTGTTTGGGTTTTTTGTTGTTGTTTTTTGTTGTTTTTTTTTTTTTTTAATTGTGCATAGTACTTTCAAAGAAGTACTCTTGCTTCATTTTCTATGAGATGCATTCTAGTTACTACTTCCCAGGAGAGAAGATAAAAAAGGAACCTTACCTGCCAAGCATACAGTGCAAGTTCTGTAGCTAAGGTGTCTGCAAAGTTACCTTGACTTGTACATGAAAAATATATGGTGTGTCTTTGTTATATTTTGATTTAATGATTAAGATTTGTTTTCTTCCTAAGAGTTCTGCATCTGACTATTTGTACTTGTGCAGGGTTTGTGACCGTGAAGCTGCACTGGAATCAGCCCTAAGAATGTTGCAGCAATTCTACCTGGACCTCGAAAAGTTCCTTGCTTGGCTTACAGAAGCTGAAACAACTGCGAATGTCCTGCAGGATGCTACACACAAAGAAAAGATACTAGAGGATGCCAAAACAGTTCGGGAGCTCATGAAACAGTGGCAGGTAAATCAAGTGCTTCAGTTTAGAGACATGTTGGGTATCCAGACTGGTGGGATTTTTTTTTCTAGTGGCCAGCTACTCAACAAAACTGAAATTGTTTTGAAAAACAAGAACTGGTTCTACTACTAACTTTTAAGTATTGCTTTGGAAATTTTTACAGGGATCTAATGTGAGTCACATCATGATTCTGACATCTTCCAGCATATTACACATTTGAAAAAGTGTCTTGAAGTATAGCCTTAAAACATACAGAAAGGAAACATTGCTGGAATAAGCGTTCAGATTTTTTTTATCAAAAATTAATTACTCTGCCAAGCTACAGTCTTGAATTGAGCACTTGACAGACATGAGAGTTTATTAAGCATTTCTGATATTTATAGAAGTTATATAAATTGCATCAAGTTTATTCTCTGTAGCTTAACTGAATTAGTTTTCCTCAATTACTTTCAAATATATGAAAAATGTTAATTTGGTATTTGGCTGATTATTGTCAACATGCTCTCTTGTGATAATAAAAAGAGATAATGATTAGAATTTTCATACTTAATGGCTGGACAGTTTTCAGACAGTTGTTTTCCTCTGGAAACAAAAAATCTTAAAAAAGGAGAATGTTGTATTTGGTGTTCTGGAGAATCTTGAGGAGAAAGAAAAATAATTGGTTGAGATGGTGCTGTTGAAATATGTTGCTATACTTTTGTTGCGCTTTCTTCACTACAGTTATTGAGAGGAATGCACATATGTCTGTGTGAGGTCTTAGATTTCTTAAATATGAGGTTGGTTGGCTGTTTGGAAGGCAGGGCCCTTTCTTCCAATATTCCTTGATAGTGCATGATTTCACGTTGACAGAAAGTTCAAAATTGGAAATTCCAGGCGCTGAAGGCTCTATGCCTTAATTTATTTATGAAAAACACACGGTGAAAAATTTTAGTTATAAGTGGTTATGTTGAGTCAGTACATTGGATGGAAATACTGCTACCTTCTTTTGGCATTACTGTATTAATACATGGTTTTAATTATTTGACTGAACTGCTGCTAAATTCCATTACATCTACAATCTACAGTTGTTGCACTGGAGAAAAGTGAATTCTGAACCACATTTTTAATAGTGATCTGTCTTTATGCTGATTTGATTTTGTAGTTATATATCTTAAGTCCTTATGTGTTTCTGAATTCAGTCGGCATGATCCTGGAAAGCAGATTTGAATGTAAGATAGTTTTCTACTGAGCAGTTAATTTTCAATATAGGCCATCTTTTTATATTCTCTAAATTAGGTTTTTGGTTGTAATGCTGTTAAAACAATTGAATTATTAAGTATTTGCAGAAGTTTTGGGGTTTTTTTAATGTGATCATTGAAAAATAGGTTATTTGGCAAAATAGAGATACCTAAACATTTGGGTCAAGTGCTTCATTCTTTGTACACCTGATTATCTTTTCAACTAGTATTTTGAGTTTTTTTAATTTCCACATAAGAACCATACAGAGCTACAGACAAAAGGAAAAATAAATGCATACAAATCCCTCCCTCCATAAATAGTTAATGAAGTACATAAAAATATCCACTATGTGAAAAATTGCCTTGAACTGTAAGCTTTCTTCTAAAGATTTTTATACTCTCAGATTTAGATTCTAGATTAAGTTTTCAGTTCTCCTTTCTAGGTTTTTGGTATTTAAATATCAGATCTTCTAAGGCAGGAAGGTAAAAACTGTTGTAGAGTCTCTATTTGTTTCAATTCCAAAAAGCAAACATTGTTATGTTCAGTATCTTAGCTGTACAAGAGAAATTATTCTTACATCTTAAGAAGAAATATTAGTATGCAGAGGCAAAAAAGTAGTTGTTCTATTATCTTTTGTTCCCAAAAGATTCCTATATACGTGTCCACCAACAGCACAATAATTTTAGACTTCAGTTAGAGTTGATGATTGCAGGAGGAAATATTTTGATAGTGTCGTTTGTTGTGGGTTTTTTTCATTCGCATCTACTTGCTGATCTGACTCTATGTAGATCGACTTATTTTTGTTCCTGGGCCTATCCCTGTATCAGCCTCTTTATACCATTTTTAAGCCTCTAGAAGAAATCTCTTCATTCACAAGCAGAAGTGGATTTTCAAATGCCCTTCTCCTGAAGGGAGTCTGATGGAAATTTTTCTAGAAGCTGGTAGAACCATCTTTTTGTCTTTTTTTTTTTTTCCCCTCAAGTAGAAGAAGCTTAAGTAAACAGAACGGGACTTTTTTTTTTTTGAAATCACAATTGGGAAAGACCATTTTTTTCTGTAATTTTTTAAGAACTACAGTAAAGTGGCCATTCAAGATTTGTATCTTCTTCCTTTTCATTAAATTATCACTGATTTGAGACATAGTTGTTAAATATTACTCATTTAAAAGGATGTATATTTTTACTAGTGTGTGTTCTTACTAATTAGAGCATTGGTTTTAGTCAGTTCTCATATTAGAATAGGGACTTCAGGAAAAACAAATGTTTTAGGTTCAGAAGAGTAAACTGTAAATAGTTTGAACCAAGCAATGCATTTGTTTACTCAGTAATACAGTGTGTTAACATGTGTGAAGCTGTTGTACTGACTGCAGGTTTTTCTGGAGACTTCGGATTATTCTCAAATTATAAATGGTGCTTTTGTAGCAATTTGTCATTACCAGACAGACATATGTACAGAAAAAATGCAAACTTCCATAAACTCCTATTTCTCCACTAGTACCTGATTTTTTTTCTGATGATGTGTGTGCGAGTTTCATATTAAGAGAATGGCCGATGCCAGTAAAGTCAGTTGGAAACAAATGTGGCTATAAACACACTAGCAAGTTAAATATGTCCTTGATCCTTCTCTTGTACTGGGGCCACTTATAAGCAAAAAGCCACATTCATGTTCATGAACTATCCTACAGTTCAGAAAGTCGAATATTATGCTATGGTTGTTCTTATATAAAACTTTTCATTAAAAAATAAATAATTTGAATTAAATAAGGAAATTATTGAAAAGAAAAAAAAAGTTGTTACAGCTATGTTATAGTCTGAGAGCGCTCAGCTGTAAAATTAATCAATTCATGAATGTGGGCAATATTTGCAATAGTCATAAGGCAGTGCTTGATATCAATAGCCTTCATTGTAAAAGCTTTCTGTCCAAATAGGTCCAGTTTCCTGGTAGTGCTGCAAATATTGCCCATCTACATTGCTACAAAACTGGATAATGGAGTAAATATTAAGGATTTTACTTCTTTAAAGCACAATTTTGTCAATAAAACAATTTTATTGATGTCAGCTGAATGGTCAAAAAATAGAGTATGGCTTTTCATCTGTTCATCAGTTATTGCTGCATTGATCCTTGCAGTCTTCATACCTTGCCTATAAGAATTCTGTCTCACAATTCTCTTTCACTTCATAAAGATGAAAAGTACGAACATGACAAAAGTGTGGCTGTTTGCGTGCAGCTTAGGAATATGAAAGGTTCAAACGAAAAGGAGCTTTAACAAGTCCCTGAAATCTCAGAAATATACATTTATGTACTTTGTAGAAAGGGGCTTTTGCTCACTATTCCACATCATCAGCCCCATAAATAGTGATAAGCCTTTTTTTTTTTTTCTCCTCTCTGTACTGTGGACCAGAAATGCACTTACCCTATAAAACACATCAGGCAATCACTCGTATCCCAAGACACTTGCTATGTAAATTGTATGTGTGTAAAAACAGACACATTCAAATACAGTCTATGTCCTTAATATGTTTTTTAACATCCAGTATATGTAGTATAACCACAAGCCCTGTCCCAGCACAGAAAAGATATTAAATGCTTTCAGCCAGGGTTACAGTTTTCTAGTGGGCTTTTTTTTTCTATGTGAATTCAATCTTTTTTTCCCTCATCAGCCAGGCTGAATCCGGATCCTAGGAGGTAAAACAAAATGGTAGTTTCTGATTAAAGAAAGTGGACTACTTAGGTTTATAAAGTTCATAGAAGTCACAGTTAAATATGACATATGGACTTAGATCTGCAGTCTCTGTCTTATTCTTTATGCAGTTGCATGGACTGGGATAAGGTGAAAATAGTCGTTAAGAGTTCTGAAATGTTATGATTCTGTTTTAATCTGCTATTTTTAGGCAATAGGTATAAAGTAGTGTTTTGATAAAGAATCTCTACACAAATAAAGAAAAACCTAAATTTCTAAGTTCACTAGTAACTTTATCTCCTTGTCACTAAAAATATTTATCTCGCCTTTAGTGATCCAGCAGTTTTCTGCTTCACATTCTCAAGCTTTAATTTATTTTTTCAAAAAACTAGGAAAATAATGTCTTGCTAAAATAATGTCTTCCTGTGCGGAACGTGTTTTATATAGCAGAAGTTGCTTGTCTAGGAAAATCTTGCATTTTTAGGTGTTTCTTTTGTTTTTCATGTTGAGAAACCATTAGCTCAAATGTCACTAATAAAGATTAATCTTCCCCTAGTACTTAGCAGTTTGTTCAGTAGCAAAAGGAGAAGGGTGAGACTTACATAACTGCACATTCTAATTACCTGATGATGTAATTATATTATACTGTTGCATTATAAGCACACTGTTTGTTTATATAAGCATGTATTTGCATGCATCATTTGTCTGAACTGACAGCAATGTAATAGTTGAGGTGATTCACAGAGTTAGAATACTTTCTGGAGAATTTTCAAGGCTACAAACCAGTTACTCCAAGGAGTTGTGTGATTATGTGCTGGTTTTTATTGCCTGGTTGAAATACATCATGTGTCCCCATGAGGCCTGGTTTGATAAGTAACCATATGAGGGAGATGAAAATAATTAATTTTACTTTCTGCTTTCATACTTCTAGTGATATGAACTCTCAACTGTGTTAATTACTTCTCTGGTTTGTTGTTTTAGCAATAATTGTATGTGACATTTCATACAGCTTATGTAATATTAGATACAATTTTGAAGCTAGTGTGGATTTATCCTGTTATTTCATGATTGCAATCATTTAATATTAAACCTGTATATGAATTCAATCACAGAGTTTTTTTCACTGAAATTTGACAAAGAATACTGCATGTGACACCTAATTAGACAATAACTGAAGAATGCTTCTATACTGTTTACACAGGTTACCAAATGTATCTGAAATAATCTATGATGGACTGATGAATTATGGTACAGTAGACTGACTAAAAGTATGACAGGACAGCATATGATAAATGAAGCAAAGATAATAACTTTGGCATGAAATACATAGCAAATTTATTTTTGTTATCACCTTCATGCTTACTTAGCCTATAACCTAAGTAGTTTTCCATTAGATGCGGGAGTTTTGCCACTAATAATATGAAAAACATACAGTGCCTTAAGTTTTACCTAAGAAAGTATAGTATGGGCAGTACCCATGTTTTCTCACAGTGTTGTTTTTATCTAAAACAAGGGACATGAACAGCAGGCAAGGCACTCTTGTTTCTTCTGTTCGTATCAATACTTCAAAGGTACTTGCTCGTTTTTAAGGTGTCCAAGCAGCTGATTTTCAACAGTAGGAAGCTGAGGCAGATACATGTTCCTGACTCTTCTCGATTATTTATAGGTTCTTTGAGAGAATAACGTTCTTTCCAATTTTATTTCAAACATAATTTACATATAATTGCCCAGTGCAGTTAATTTTGTGACTTGATGTATGGATTAGATGATGAACCTGACCAACAGGGAAGAGAGAGTATCTGTAACAGCCTTGGTAAGTTCAATTGACTTTACTAAAAAATATTTGATAGTAATTAATTTTCTAGTACTTCCAGTCTCTCTTCTGAAACACTTTCTCACTCACTTCTGCTTGAAATTGTTCTCTGAAAGCTTTAAAAATCAAATACAATCTTCCTCCCTTCCTTATTTTTTTTTAAAGTTTAATTCTCCAGATTTGCCTTTTTACACTAACCTGTTACCAATTATGAAATAAAATGTGTTCCATAGTGCCTGAAATGGAATAACAACTGCTTGAGCCATCTTACTCCATTAAGTAATAGAAGAGACATTCCAAAATCTAAGTTTTAACACAAGTGCTATTAGAGCCTAATCTGAGACAAGGTAAGATATTATCTCAGAGTGAAAAGTTACCGTATGGATTTTGTGAAATATTGGATAATATTTCTTTGAAAGCACCTGGTCAAGAATTTTTCAGTATTGTGATTGGTGGTCATGAGGGCATGAGGGAGGGGAATAATGTTTCTTTGTTGTTAACAGCAAGTGCCAAACTGACCCAACAGAACCTCAGTGAACCTACACTTGCAATTTTAGGCAGGTGTGGAATTCCTGACCGGAGAGAAAACTGCCTCATGGCCAGTGACTGCATCCTGGTTATGGCACTCATTTGCAACCATTGCAGTTAAGACCAAATGCTTGAATCAGAATGTTTTCTATCAGAGTGCCTGCTCATCCAGCCAATACTAGGAAAAGTTTTTCTGCATCTTCTTTGAACTGATTTAATTTTGTCCTCAAACTCTAATCTGGCACATTTGTGGCAAAAGCAGCCAACAGCACCCTGGGATGTGTTAGGCAAAATGTTGCCAGCAGGTTGAGGGTGGTGACTCTTCCCCTGTGCTCAGCACTGGTGAGACTCATCTGGAGTGCTGGGTCCAGGGCTGGACAACTCAGTACAAAAGAGATATGGACCTACTGGAGTGAGCCCAGCAAAGGGTGATAAAGATGATTAAGGGTTTGGAGCATCTTTCATATGAGGAGAGGTTGAGAGAGATTGCACTGTTTAGCCTGGAGAAGAAAAGGCTCAGGGGGATCTCATCTAGGTGTGTAAATACCTGAGAAGGTATGTGTAAAGAAGAAGCCAGGCTCTTCTCAGTAGGGTTCAGTGACAGGACGAGAGGCAGTGGGCACAAACTGAAACACAGGAGTTTCCAGGTGAGCATAAGGAAAAAAATAAAAATACTGTGAGGACAGTCAAATCATGAAACAGGCTGTCCAGAGAGGTGGTGGCATCTCCGTTGCTGGAGGTCTTCAAACCCTGGCTGGACATGGCCTGCTCTGAGCAGGGGGGTCGGATCAGATTATTTCCAGAGCTGCCTTCCTGCCTTGACTGTTCTGTGAGTTTTGTGATCTCTGATGTGATCACAGAATCACTGGTCATATAGTCAGTCATTCTGTAGCATAATTAATTTTGCCTTAAATATATAAATGGAAAAGCTTTAATATGAGAAAGTAAGAAACTGAAAACTTCCTTGCTATTTCTTGAGGAAATTTCATAAGCATCTCCCAGGAGTTCCTGAGTAATGTGTTTAAGTGAGTGAGGAGGAATAGTGGATAGTAAAAAGAAAAAGATGAAGTGAGGAGAAGGGACTACAGAGAATAAAAACAATTATCTATTTTAAAATTATTTTTATTAGTAGAAACTGATAGGGAGATTGAAAAGTGAAAGCTAGAGGTAAGCAATGAAAGTAGTACAAGTATTTTTCAGAGTACCATGAATTAAAATTTAGGTTTCTTTCCTTATGCACAGAGTTGAAATCTGCAACCTTTGGCCTCCAAGCATTTTTCTCTCCTAATCCAACACCCTTACAGCTAAAATAAGGATTTCATCAAAAGTTATCACCCAAACATGAATGGTGACTTGCTTGCAATAACTATTATTTTAATTGAGATTTACCTGGTAATGTATTATCAGATTGATGCTTTTGCGCAAACAGAGTGGGAACTATTAGCATAGTTCTGGATTGAGCCCTCCTACAGGCTACAGTCCTTCTAATTAGGTCTACTCATGCTGAGTTCCTAGTTTGCTGGTAAGATCACATATTTTGGTAAAAGAATAGTGTTTTGTGTTAGTACCTACATTTTAATTCGAATGCATTGGATGGAGGGGAAAGGAGTACTTTACAATGTAAAAAGTTAGCTTCATGTTAACTCTGACAATGTATCAGTGTACAGTGTGTATAAATGTGCCTGAAGAGCAGGACAAAGATGGTATCTATGTTCAGTCAGGTTCTCTGGTGTATTTTTATTTTTAGACATGATAGATGCAATAATCCAGTAGCACAAAGGGCCAAAGACACTTTTTAACATAGTTTAATGTCATACCATTCAACTACATTATGATTAGTGTGCTGCTATAGAAGGCACAAAGGTAAGGATATTGTTGGTTCAAAGAGTATATAATCTACAACCCTACAAAAATGGGTAAAACTAGTGAAATCAATGAGACTTATTACGCACATAGATATAAATGTATATTTGTGTTTGAAGCTTTAAGTCCTAAAAGACATGCAAATGAGTAACCCTTGCAAATGCAATCTGAGGATCAAGTCTGAAAATAAATTCAGTTCTATTTGTTTCTTTATGTTTCTTTTATACTACTGTAGTTTGTCCTCTGGATTAGGCTTGCCGGTTTGTGGTTCATTTTTCCTTCTCAGAGAAGTAACTGTTTTATTAAAAAACTGCTTAACAGCCCAGCATGTGGTCAAGCATTATCTTATAATATTGATAATTACTATTCCTGCTATCTTTTGAGACTGTGATTTTGCTCCATTCAAATAACAATGGCAATTTCAGTGTCACTTCCATATCATGATGTGCTTTGATGTAGGTAAGGATATGAAAAAAGGGAACAGGAGGCTTTCAGTGCTGGGAGGAGTAACACAGAAAGAAGAGAAGAAAAGGTGGGAAACGGAGCAGCTGTGTAGAGTCAAGTTACTGCACAGTGCTACCTTAGTGGAAAGCTGAATGCTTTCACAGGGAGGTTTAGATGCTGATTCTCAATGGGGAAGGCAATGCCACAGCTGTTCTTCTTAGCTGGATGTCAAAGAGAAGTGGTCAGGAAATCAGCAATAACACAGATATGTAGATGTTGCTACTTTTTGTCTAATGTTTTGTTTTAATTAGTTTAGTTTGGATAATCTTTATCATAAAAACAGAAAATGTATTGATGCTGCAGCTTATCTAGAAGTGGATACATTACAGATGTTTTCTGCTTCTGCCATTCCTGTTCCTGAACTTAGAACAAAACTCTAATCAATGCTAGTTTTCCTTTAGAAGGTAAAAGGCTTATTTTATTAAGTGATCTAGCACTTCGTTACTAGAGTGAGATGTAAGTATTCTTAAAACTTATTCCCAGGAAAATAAACAGCCCTCAGTTATCAGAAATCTCACATATAAAGTGAATGTTTGCAAACAAGAAGAAAGATAAATTTCTTCCTTAAATTTCTCATTTGCACATGTTCTCATAATCAAGGTAGAAGAAAAATTGCATTTGTCAAATGTGCTAAGTAACACAATATATGCTCACTTGCTTGGCTTATGTTTTTCTCTTTAAACATTTATTGAGCACACTGGAAGGATGGTTTTCATTTGCAGATTAGCACGCAAAGCCTACCAGCTTTAAACACAGATTTTTCAAACACAGATTAGATGGGAAAAGCTTTTGTAGCATTAAGTGTGATGTTGTGTTGTATTAAGTAAGATTATTAGAGGAGAGCATGGGCAACACAAATAGGAATGGGATAGAATAGATAAGAAGGTTTGCCATTATTCGTGAACAGGTTCCAATTCCTACATTTTCTCCTGACCGTATCATTTCCCTAGAATGCCTCATCCCTGTTTGTGTAGGCTTTTCTAGAACAGGATCTCCCGCATCCAAAGAACTGGACGGATGGGCACTCTCACAGTCTTACTAAGCATATGCCATGTTTCACTGTAGCCCATCAACTTGAAGTGATAGGAATGAGATTGAGTGGTTACCAAAACTTTGAAGATTTCTGCCATTTGATCTTCCTGTGATCATCAGTATTTACTGGTACAGTCTAATCTGCCATTTAGTTCATCCATTTATTTTGTATTATTTGAAAAGTGAATAATGAATAAAAACTGTTTGCAAAAACCCACCAGTAGCTTTTAATACATTCTTCTGATGAACTTGAAAGGGTATCTGTGCCTTTTGCAATTATTCCTCAATACCAGACTGTTCAAAACACACAGCTTAAGTGCACATAATTTTTTGTTTGTGAGACCAGATGTGTATTTTCCCAAGGCAGGTAAAAAGAAAAATGCTTGTATTGTGATTATTAACTTGTTACTATAAAAAGGATAAATTATGTAGTGCATAACTGAGGAAAAATATTAATTTTGGCTTAGGGCAGACATCTTCCTGAATATGTAAAAAGGCGATGACCTACAAAGAATACAAATAAGGAATAAAATAATCTCACAGATGCTTTTCAGAGACAAGTTCAACTTGTTTGGTGAAACATTTTTAGACTGTACTGAGAAAAATTGTTGTCTTCTAAGGAATGCTGCAAACTTTCCTTTTTATGAGTATATAGCTGCCATAGCACAGGTTTTCTGCATATGTATTTACAGGTTTTCACAATACTAGCTATTCTGTATTATGCGCTGTGCAGCAGTTGTATACTGTGGCGTAGCAAATCCTACTACATAAATTGACAGCATGTTTGTCAAGAATAACTTTGTCTATATCATCACCGGGCACCCCATTTCATTTTCTGTCACAAGTTTAGATTCTCTTTCTTTCAACTGCTCACAAGAAATTGAATCTCTTCTATCAGTATGAAGTTCCACATGTGAGTTTATCCTTTTCTGCCATATTTTTCATTTGAATAGTTTATTTGCTTTGGATACCATTTCAGTTTGCGTGTTACCTGATTCCATTTTATTGATGGTCACCACAGAAACTACCATTTATCCCACATATGAAATGAAAGGGTTTTTTTGTTAGTGATTAGTAGTAGAGAAGTATTATCTCAGTCTGTTTTGTAATGATTCCAGTGGGTTCATCACCTGTTATCTCTGAAAATAATAGCAACTTTCTGGAGGAGGACCTTTGTGGCAGTGCTGTAATTATGTTGGGAGATTCTAATCTGGTGTTCAGTATTTTCCTTTTGGGTAAAATGCATGTTGTTTGGGACTTCTGAAAAGTCAACCTTAAATTATGGTTACTTATCATAGTTTTGCTACATTTTGTCTCAGTAAAGTTAACTAGATTTGGGCTTGTCTTCTCTGAAGTTGTTAGTATAATTGCATTTTCAGTGGTTGAATATTGTAACAAAAATATATAGCTACTTAAATGTGCATCAGTACTCTTTCTAGGGTTTATAACATCTATTTTTGTGTTGTCAGTTCTCTGATTTTATGTATACTTTTCTGCGTGGAGGAATCATCTGGTGTTATGATATCTACCAAGTACCCTAAAATAGCAGTATTGAGCAGCTTTGCATGGGATTGAATGACATTATTTAGAGCCTATGACACTGGAAATCATGTAGACTCACATAAATTCTATTATATAGGCTCTTCTGTTATATGTATTATATTTTTATATATATTATGTTATCCTTCATATCTATTCTCACCTGGTTTTAGGATTATACAGTTTCAGATAACCTCTTCACCTTGTGGGCTATATATTTTTTTCAAATAACCTTGTCATCTGTGGATTTTCTTTAGATGAAGTTAGGAGAATGTGTCCTTAAACACCGGTACAAGCGACGACAAGCTCTGCTATTTGTATCTAGGTTTCAGTTGTCACATACTGAATCACTTGATTACAGAAATACAGGAATGTCAACTCTTCAGTGTTTTGTCTGCCTTTACGTTTTATAAAGACCATGTAACCAGTCTGTTGTGTATCTGCTACCAGTCCCTTCTGTAGATGATAGGGTGGAAGAGTCAGTTTCTGACGCCTATTTTTAGGTGTCAGCGGTGTAAGTGTGAGGTAAGTGTTTAAGCTCCCACCGAGATCGGCTAAGTTGGTGGAATCTAGAAAACTATTTGGCTGGCCAAATGTAGTTATCCCATTGTCTTCATCTCACTAGCAGTGCAACAGTGGCTTGTGTTTGCACCTCCTCACACCATGAAAAAATGTCCAAGAGGTGTTTCTGAACTTGTGTTACTGGAGAGGTCTGTGCCACCCAGCTCAGCCAGGTTGCAATACCTGTTCTTCCTAGTTCCGCACAGACAATGGTAAGAGAGAACTGAGATCACTTGTCCCCCAAATGCTGATCACAAATGTAGTCATAAGTAGCTATGAAGATATGTGAAGATATGCCTAGAAAGTTTCTTCTGCCAGAACACTCCCAGTTTTAAACTATGTCTTCTGCTGACCCATCTGTCCACAAGAATGTCCCGTAAGTGTTGAGGCAGTGACATTTGTTTGGTTTTTCTCTGCCTTGCTGAGAAATGTTTGCATCTGATGTTGTTCTGGCTTGTCTTACCTCTTCACTGTCACCAGGTGGGAAAGGTGTTAGTGCTTTCTGTTCTCCATGTGTTTCTTTTCCATAGAAACCAAATTTCCTTGAAAAAGAATATTGGTTCGCTTAGGGAAAGGATTTTGGCTCATTTATGCCACTTCTTGGGGTGATGGCTTTCTTACTGTTGCAGGAAAAGGTTTTCACTGCTTCAATTTGGCTGATGTAGTTGTTAGGACATAGAATCATAGAATCGTTTAGGTTGGAAAAGACCTTTAAGATCATCTAGTCCACCCACTGACTCCACTCTACCAGGGCTGCCACTAAACCATGTCTCTAAGCACCACATCTACATGACTTTTAAACACCTCTAGGGATGGTGACTCAACCACCTCCCTGGGCAGCCTGTTTCAATGGTTGATAACTCTTTCAGTGAAGATTTTTTTCCTAATGTCCAGCCTAACCCTCCCCTGGTGCAACTTGAACCCATAACATCTGAATGGGCACAGCTATGAACCTACTCTGTGGCCACCATAACCAGTCAGATTTTTGCCCATGAATTCTTTGTGCAATTCTGCTGTATGCAGGACTGCTGCTGCTTCTCAGGGGAGGGAAGGGAGTGGGGAGAGCCTGCACCAGACTGCAGAAATCCATTTGCCTTCTGTTACTGTACCATGTTGTCTGTCTTTGGTAGCAGTCAATAACTGAGCCCAGGAAAACAATTTTTCTTAGTACCAAAAAAATGAGGCAAAACAGGCCTCAAGAAGGGAAGCATAGTGGGCTGTGAGTTTATCTGCCATCCTGTGCATACAAAAGGCAGATCTCTTTATTTTCAGGTATGTGAAAGGGATGCGACACTAATTTTCTTCAGATGTGGAATCCTTGCTCTTTCCTCTCTTTCTCTCTGCATTTACTTCCTCTTCTCACTTTTCTATTAGATACTTTGGTCATTGAGATGGGGAGGATTCTTATTAGGGTTATGATGTGTTTGGGAAGTTATTTATGCCAAACTATCCTCATAGTTTGGTTTAGCAGTTTACCTTGCAATTGTGGGTGATTTGTGGTTTAGATATGCTAATCTAGGACCCTTTGTGATTTATTGAAATGTCTGCAATAATACAGTAGGTTTTTGCATTAGTCCTTTTGTGTGGAATATCTCTGCTAATCAGAATGGAGCTGGAAGAGGCTGGAGGAATGACAGGAGAGATCTGAAACGTAACTGTCCATTTTTGCCTTGGTAAATTAGAAGCTTTCAGCTGACCACATTATGGCATCTAAGACAGAAGTCAATATTTATGAACAGATACAGAAGAGAGAATACATTGCTTATCAGCTGGTTATTTAGGTTGTTTTTATTATGATATACTAATAGTCACCAGAGGTGTTGGTATGTGAATGAAAACATCTAGACTCCTGATTTAAAATAAATGGCTTCAATTCTGTACTGTCTATATAGTTGAAAAGATAATGCAAAAACCAAAAGATGCCATGATCACCAAGAAGCATGCATATTAGTCAGTTCAGAAGATTAACTTTTTTCTTGTACCTTTCTTACTTTGCATATTTTTTTCATGTTAGAAGTCTCTATGTCTTAAAGAAGCCTGATTGGCAAATTTGTATCAGTCAAAAACATCTTCTGTCAGGTTACATTGATACTTTTTGTGAAATAACTGAATTAACCCTCAGAAGAGATTAAGAGACTATTTTTTTTTAATGCCAGAATTTTAATTTATGATATCTGGATCAGATATTACAGCTTTTTAGGTCAGTGTTGCCAATGAGGCAAATATGAGGGTTATCTAGTAACTAAGCAGATTAAAGATGTAAATTATATCCTCTCCAGAAATACCATACATTGTCTACTATATTAAAACTACTTAATTTTAATTTCTACCTCATGCTGCTGGGTTGGACACAATTTTAATGACTCTTTTTCTGAAACTAATTCATAGTTCAGCAAAAAGGAATAGCAAGATGCATTTCCTAGAAGACTAAGTACAAAACCCAAAAATTGAGTCACTAAATTTCGTTGTAGCACTTCAAAGGTCTTTTGCTAGGGAAAGCTTACAGTTGTCCTGCTATTTTTTGTACTTTTTATATCAAAGTGTATTTCACTGATCTATAAATGAAGTGGCAAATCCTTTCTTCCCATAAACTGGAAACCTGCTGGAAGCTGCCAGATCAAAGCTACGAAATAAACCTGTTCTCACTTACATTACACCAGTTACAGACACAACAGTACACGAACTTCAGCAGATCATCTCTCCTTTTTAACTGCGATATTGTAATTCTATACCTCATCAGTAAGAGTTGCAACAGTGTTTAAATCACAGCTTGTTGATTGGCTTTAAAAAATAAAATTAGCCATTTCATTTTAGCCTTAAATTTGTGGGACATGGAATACTATGGAGGGTTAGCACTGCCTGAAAAATAGTGCCAAGAAATGTTATTTCTGCAATGGGAACTATTATGTGACAGCTTGTTATTTCAATATCTGGTGTTTCCCGTTTGACATTTAACCTACAAGTTTTACACCCAGGCATTGCTGGGCTGCATGCTGCCTCAGGTAAAAAGAGGATGATAGCTAGTTTTACTCCAGCTCTGTGGTCGGGGCATGAAAGAAGAAAGGCCACATGTTGTCCTTAGAGCAAACTTGCAGCTGCAGTTACATTTCCACAGCTATTAATTCCTTGCACTAAGCCTAATCCTGAGAGACTCAAGTCCTGTTGTTATCAAAAGGAATTTTACAGATCATCGACATCTGTTGTATCTGACTCAGTATAGAGACTCTGAACCAGGTGTTGGGGTGAGAAGCTATGTATTTTGTTTTAATAATAATAATATTATTTTTATTTATTTATTTATTTATTTAATCTCATTTTTGAGGCTGGCCTGTTTCCTAAATATTTTCCTAAGATCTCTATAACACCAGACTGGAGGTTAGCATTTTCCATAATAGACATGGGCAGATATTTAGGATAGAATATACTAATATGAATCAGATTTGCTTAAGTTAAAAAATACTTTTTTATTCTCAATTTCTTTATCCTGATGTAGTTTCTGCTTTTTCATTGTTATGTAATTTTCACTGTATGTCTAAGTAATTGGGAACAAATAGAGACAAGCTGGATCTGACAGAAACAGAAAAAATTATTTTATGAGTTTAGTTAAAAAACTTTGTAGAAATCTGTCTTTATTAACATGCTTTTTTGCTGATGATTTCTCTGTTTTCATTATGGCTTATAGCACTGTAAATTAATTTAACATGAAAGGATAAAAATGTTGCTTTTGAAATGTTTCTCATTAAATTATGAAAAAAATATTACAATAAATAATAGAAAAGAATGCCTCTAGTAGAAGCTTCTGCTTGCTCAATTATTGCTGTACCAAGAGTGAATTATTGCAGAGCTAACTCGGAGGCAGTATTATTGCAGTTACATTACGTAAAACAGATCAGCTCAAAACTTCAAAAAACAGCATAAAAAAGAAAGCACAGCCTGGATCCTTTGAAATTTAAATCTCTATTTATATTTCTGAGAGGGTTGGTCAAGACAGTTGGCTGGAATTGAAGTCACTCACATCTCAAGCGTTGTGGTAATTAGGTGAAAAGCAAATGTGGTTAATTTCGTTGATACTCCATATGCACCAGCTAGAGGTGCCAGCAGTTTATAAGTCAGGATATGCTACGTATATGGTGCAGGATGACTATAAGCATGGTAGAGTATTTTACCTTGAATCTATAAGATGTATGCGTAGGTAGAAAATAATTCTCTAAGCTCCCAGAAGGATGCTGATATTATTGTCAGTCTTAGTAAATTAGCTGTCATTTTGCATTACCTGATGAGAGCATCCCTTGTTGCGTTTTGGTCTTCGCTTTGTATTTTGGTCTTCATATGGCAGGTATAGGATATTTTCTATATAGCTCTGTTGCCTGGGCTGCTAACAATATTCCTTCTGCTTCAGGTGATATCTCAGTTCAGTCCCTTTGCAATCATCTGATTTATCTTCAAGCCTGAATTGTTCCAACCTTATTCCTCTGTACTCTCTCTGATTGGACCTTAATTAATTTAAAGAGCTGTTATACCATACAGGGTGAGTACTACAGGCACGAACTGGCTCTGAAATTATTGTTGTGTTATCTGTCTTACCCATCAGGAATAAAATGATAGAACAAAAAATATTTAAAACCATTGACAAACATGTATCTTGGAAATTAACACAACCTTACTTATTCTTAACTACTGTAATGGTAATGACTCCCTTGATACTTATTTTATATAAGGGATAATCTATAAAAAATATTTTAAAAAAAGGAAGTAGTGATAAAGTAGACAAGCCATAGAAATGCAATAAAATACAATACAGAATAGCTTTAGTGGTACCATTATGCATATTTTTTTTCCTTGGAGTTGTTATCAGAGATTTCTGCTCATTATTTTGAAATTGACAAGATGCCTGGGGAATGTTGATTTACAAGTGAGAAGTAAAAGACGGAAGAGATTTTTATTTTCCAGGTAATTTCAGGGCATTTCTAGGTGATTCAGTAGTCTTATGATTTCTTAATTTTCTTCTGCAAGACAGGTAGTAGTGTTACCTTCTTTCTGTTGTTAGATATATTAAACAGGCAGCATTAATGAAGCATTTATGAATATCATCTAGAAAACGTATATTAAGCATGCAGTTATGTTAGGTTAAGATGATGCTCAGTGCTGTGAATCAATGAAGTCAGAAAGTTCTTTTAAAATTCTTTACACATTTACTGTGCCAGATATATGTATAATAAGCTTGCTATAGATCTATATTATTGTAAACTACACATACACTCAATGTCTGTGTGTTTACGTATACATATACATGCATGTATGTAATTTCCTGTATATTAGTTTTAGAACAAAGTATTTGCATTTGGTGCTCAGTCTCCAGAATGTATTCTAGGGCACACTTCTAGGATAGTAGCTATAATACAGTACTGACACTGACTAAGTAAACTTCAAGAATAGAGCTATTAGAAGGTAAAACATTATTTCTTCTGGAATGCTGTTGATGATATTTACAGTCTTGACAACAAAATGTCTACAAGTTTTTCAAAATGTTGGGTTCAGTCATGCCTTCCTACAGGCCAGAAGGAATTACTGGTCCACAATAGAGAATGGTGAAAAAATACACTGTGCCACAGATGCTGCTGGGAGACCTCGAATGCTTTCCAGAATTTGCAAGCACAGTGCTCCCACGCCACTTCTTTCCCACTGTCTTGTAAAAGGTGTTAGTGTAGCAGTTTACAGTTTGGGTTATTCCTAGTCCTTTTAGGTTTTGGTGTTTTGGGAAATGAGGGAAGTAGAAGAGAGAAATTTGTGTTTTCCCAAAAGATTGCTATTCTTGCTGAGTTACACCTGAACAACCAATCAAATAATGTGTTTATGCTTGGCTATCTTCAACATCATATTTTCTGAAAACAGATGTTTGAAATTGTATTATACTTAGGAAATCTTACTTTAAGAGCCATACACATCCACTTGGGCAAAAAAAGAGTAATCCTATATCACCTCTATCAAACTAAGTGATGCTATTCTTGTTAGGGATAATAAATACTGTTAATAAGTTGCTTCAGCATGCTCTACAGACCAAATTATTTGCTAACATTATTTTAGAATTTAAATAAATTATTTTGAGACTGTCATAATTGTCTCATGGAATATTAATGAACAGAGAGAGGCTAAATTTAAACAATTCCCTTTTCAGATACAGAGAAATACTGTGCTATTTTAAATTATTTTGTGATACACTTATGATACCTATTTTGAGTTAAAACAACTGTAAAAGTTATATTTTTTCTTCTTATTTTTTGTCTTTGTTCCGTAAATGTTGCTCTAGCAGTTGCACCCCTCAAAGAAAAAATTCTGAGAAATTTCCAAATCTCATTTAGTATTAGTATTTTGCTGAAGAAGATGTAGATATTATCAGAGTACATTAGTCCTATAAAAGCAAACCAGTGCATGCATAGGGATATATATGCTTCTTATAAATTCATGATATGAGTAGCTGATACTACTCTTCATTTTCTGTATAGTTGTTTTGCCGCTGATAGCACATTAGCATCTGCAGGGAGAAGGGGAATGTCTGTGATACTCGTATGTTAGCATAGGTAATAGATACAACAGTGTTGCAGAAAGAAAGTAAAACATCTAGGTATGTATCAGACTCTAAGGTCATAAAAGTAAAAGTGTCCTTTCAAATGAAAAATGTACTCATTTTTTCAAAGATTGGATTATTTCAAGCTCCAACCTTCAAGTACAGAATGCACTCAGGCCAGATTCTGTTTAGCTATAGTGGGTATATTGACAGATATGCTAGTTTGTTAGCAGGGCTGGTTTGCAAACCTAGTGTTCTTGACATCTTTACCCTAAGCTGTTCTTTTGAAATTCTGTTGTTATGAAATGCTTAGCACTTAATGTTGTGTAAAGAAGCCATACTTTTGTTTTGCTCTGTATGTGCTTCAGTAGTTTTGATGAAAACCCCTGTTAGGACTGGGGTTCTCTGGGCTTAAGCTAAACCGTTACTTGTGCTAAATGAATTTGACAGTTCTGAAATTGGATTTTTTTAATTCATTTTACATGACATTCCCAAGCCATCATACTGATTAATTGTATTACCATTTTAAAGAATATAATTGGGCTGCCAGGTGAGGAGGGGAAACAGAACAAATTGATGTTCCATAACCTCTAAATCAGTATTCTGACATTACTGAGATGAAGTGGGCTTTCTGCAGAACTGGTGCCCAGCCTTGAACCAGATGTCAGCAGTTATTTTAATGTTAATGGGCTGGCGAAGTTGACAGAACCAAGGAAATCAGAAGTTACAAACTCCTCCTGCTGTCCGGAAGGTATTTCACTGTTTCATATCATAGTGATGTTGCTGTCTCGAATCTGTGAATTACAGAGGTAGTGATAGTCTTAATTGTTTGAATCATCACTGGTTTCGCAGTCAAACAAGTCTTTACCATGATTGACTGTTTTCCTATGAATTTAGAGATGCAATTAGATTAAGGGCTGTTCTGTGCTGTTCCAGCTGAAGGTGAAGAGAGATAATTATATTTGTCATTAATGTGGCAGGAAAACATTTATGATGAGTGGATGAAGAGCCAGCACAGTAGCAATATCATAACTTCTTTTTTAAGCAGTGAGGAGATCTTTTCTAATTAAGATCACTTTTGTATAGGATGGTGGGATGTGGTCTATGCGAGCTGTTAAACAAGATTCCTGAGGCTTTTTAGCAAGATTCTCCTAGCTAATTCACGATTACTTTTTTTGAAAAATACAATCAACATGTTAGTGTTTTATGGTTTAAATTAAAGAGATAAAATATCAGAATATTAACTGCTAGAACATGCATCAAAATTAGACAATAGAGAATTACCATTACCTTAGGAAATTGATTCTGAAAGCATATAAAGCTCATTGGCTTTAATACTAGGGTTAGATGAATACAGAGATTCAGATTTTGACTTCTCCAGACTTAAAAGGTTGCATTCAGTCCAAAAATGTATCATTCAGGGCTCATTTTAGAGCTGGTAGACTTTCTTTGATAGGAATAAATCTTTTCAAAATTAAAATTTTTCACAGCAACGAATGCATTTTAATGTCATGTTGAGGAACATGTTGAATCATTTTGGCTTTCTTATTTCATTATAGTGATTTGTTTTTAGGAAAAACCATATTACTTTTAGATGTGCATATTGTAGTGAAATACCATTTTGACATGTATACAATGTATTAGTATTCTGTTTTATGATTTTGTGATGTTATCAAAATAAAAGATGGCATAGTTCTGAGTCATAACTCACTGCCTCAATCAGTGTGATACTGTACTTGCAAGGTTTAAATAATTCAATATTCAGACACTCAGAAGTCTTATTCAGAGAGCAGGAGTCTTCTTGAAAGTCCCTGAATGTACTTTAAATGAAAGGAAGAAGTCACAACAGACCAAGAGTAGTGTTTAATATCTTATTATTTATGTGTTCTTCCAAAAGCTACAGAGAACTAAGGAGGAGTGAAGCAGATGAATGAAGATGCAATAAATAAAAGTTAACGCAGGCCAGATAAAAGCAGAGGAAAGGAGGAGGGTGGTTGTAGATGTAAAATAAATAAATTCTCCCCATCTGTCTGTAGCACTTAGTCTTTGTGTAATAAATGGAAAGGCAATGTCTTTAATGTCTTTTATGCTGAAGCTATCTGAAAAAAGGACATGAAGAACAATACATATCAGCTGTACTCTTCTGAACTTAAAATAAGTTTGTATGTGTACGTACAGCAATTTGCATTAAGTTTTACGTAAAGTTATTAACCTTTAACATAGCAATAATACAACAGCTACCATTTTAGTCACATTTCAGTTAAAATCCCTTTTGCATACCAAAGTACTGTGCATAACTAGAACATGAACACCAACATGCAATTGTATTGATAAGTGCTGTCTCTAGAGTTGCCAGTGTGTGAGTTGTCTTCAATAGGAACACAATTATTTTTGCATCATAAAAACATCACTTGGAAGAATCCTCAGTCTAGAATACAAATGCTAATTTTTAAGTGCACTGTAGTACAGTAAATAACTAGGCAAATAAAAATTCTATATTTGAAAGTATAAAGAAACCCTGCCCACTTTTTTTTTTCTGGATTTCCAGTATATTTCTTCATGTTGACAGCTGCAAGCAGTATCCCTGTATGCTTCTTTTGCTTGCTTCTGAAGTCCAAAGCAGAGGCAGTGATAAGCAGAACTTTTAAAAGTGTATTTTAGCAATCCTTTCTCTGTATACCAGTCATGTGGGTACTATACCTAACATACTGCGTTCTGAAACTTCTGCTTTATAAAACCTTGGGGAAACGTGACTGTTAAGAGTAATTCTATCAGACCCAATAGAAAAAAGCCATGAAATTTAACTGTGAGAAGTAGTATTTTTTTGCCTTGAACTTAATGTAAAGAAATTGCCTAAATTGCATGATCCTGCTCCTAGTTGTTCTGACATGGGTTTTGGCCTCTACAACATGTCATTCATTTATGGTTTCTTAATTTCAGTTAGACTCTTCATGAGTGCCTGTGTTTACACTGTCAGATTTGAAATTGGTGCTGTAAAACTGGTGCTATAAGACATAGTTGTTTCATATGTATGATCAGTTCTTCTTTGAATTGCCTGCTTGCTTGTTACACTTTTGCAGGAAAGGAAAGACTGAGGCATTTTCATTTCTCTTTCCAAGGGGACACTGCATGTCTTCAACGCTTGGCAAAAAGATACAAGGTGTTTTTTGTATTACATCTACCAGACCCTTTCTGACTCTATGCACTTCTGCCCTAGGACTTTTTGGTGTGCTATCATTCTTTGCTGGTTGGAATAGAATTACAGAATATACCCACAGTAGATGCAAATGGTATTTTGTAATGTTATTTTAATGGATACCATTGCAATTAAGAAAGATTTCGCATTTCTGTAGAGTCTAACTATTACACAGCCTATTGGAAATCTGCAACTCTTTACAAAAGTAGATACTAATTAATGCTGTATCATAGTGGCATTCCTATTGAACTATTTATTATACATACATAAAGTGAAGTGAAGCTTGTTGGATTAATGTTATTGCAGTCAATTATCAACAAATTAATAATGATTAGCCATGTTTAGAATATCTTTAGGATGAGATACTTGCTGTAGTTTATTAAAGTGTAATAACATCACCACGGGAGAGATTTAACATGTACATTCTTTGCTGTTGTGAGTGAACATACATATTCTTCTGTCAAAATAATTTCAATGTATTAATGTTTCCATTTTGATTTTTTTTTTCCGTTTGATAGTACAAATCTATTTGCTTCATTCATACTTATTTCCATGTAGAAGAGTTGACAGAATGTTCTAAAAGTTGTCAAGACATTATGAACTCATTTACAGGAGAAGAAAAAATAGAACTTGATTTGATACTCATAGTCTTAGAATATGGAACTAAATATTAAGAAACACCTACTTAGAGAAGGAACTAAAAGTTATAGAAGCAGAACTGAACCTTTCATATACTGTTTCCAAAGCGTAATCGAGCATACAAAGGTGGATAAAAATTCAGACTTTTTCAAAAAAGAGAGCTTTTTCATGAAAATACTAGATTGGAAAATTGCCATAGCAACAATGCTATTTCAGAAAGAAGGTAACACTGTATATTATACTTCCATTTCAATACATTTTTCTTAAAATCATGCATTTCCTAGATTTTGTAATGTTGAAGGGGTGTCATACATTTGTGATGGCTCTAGGGTGTCTGAAGAAAAATATTTAGCTCAAAGGAATGTATGTGAAAAGCCATAAAATGGCAACTCTAAGCTTTCCAGAGACAGCACGTGTCTGTATAAAAATAGTGGTAATGCAGCAAAGTAAGATTTTTAGTGTAAGTACCCTAATTATCTGATTTAAAATTATTTAATATAGTTAACCTGCACGGGTACACCTTTTCTGATTTGTTGGAGACAAAAGGAAATCACTTTTGACAATTAGTAATCATTTTGAGTTTAAAGAGACAGGAAGCAAAGGCAGGTTTTGCCATTTAATAGTCTAACTTATTTAGCACTTAAAACAAAGAATCACTGACCATTGGCATATTTTGAGAATGTTCTTTACATAAAGACAAACTATTTTGGTTTGTATGTCTTATACAGTATAAATAAATTAGTTTTTCTTCAACATTAGGGAGATATACATTTTACCTTTGTTCTCAAGAAATATTTTCCAAATACTTTCTCTGCATTTTCGCCCTCAGTCATGTATTTCTGTTCCTTCCCTTTGAACTAGCAAGGTTGCTGTTGCAAGGCTGTTGCTACGTCCGTTCTGCCAGGAAGATAATTTAACTGAAGACATAGCAAAGAATGTATAAAATTTAACTAAAGCATCCTAATAGCTCTAGTTACTTTTTTAAATTTAAATTGTTTACATTTAAAATTGCTCTAGAGATTCCAAACTGGAATCTTGGAGTGGAGGGGCAGTCAGGGTAAAAGGGGAGGCAAGACCATCCCTTTTGATGGCACATAGACTGGTTCAAGTGGCTTATAAAATGGCACTTATAAAAAAGAAAGATATGTCTGATTTTTAATCACCTTCTATATTTACAGTTCTTTAATCTGGAATTAGCATCTCTTCTATTAAGTAATTTTTTTAAAATTTTTCGGTCTTTCTTAAAGGATTTAGCTTGGTCGTTCTGCTCCACCTCTTCTGTAGTCCTGGTTACGGAAGAAGCATGTTGTAGTCTTGTTCATTTCCTACTGCTGTGGCATCTCCAGTGCTGGAAAAAATTATTTGCTTTTACAAAAAAACCCAATTTTGATAAGACCTAAATACTGTCTGAACTGAAGTTAAAGAGTTGCAGAATTACAAAATGCCAACTTTAATGTTCTTTTAGAAACAGCACTGATATTAAAGTAGCAAGGATAGAATAACCTGAAAAGATAGCATTGGCATTCTCCTTAGCTGACTTTTTTCATTAATTTTCACAAGGTACGTGCAAAGGCAGATTCCACAATGGGAAACACTTTTATATTTATCCTAAACAGCAACCAGAACCTGCTCTTCTGTCCATTGAGAATTCTTGTTTCTTAGCCATAAAAAGGAGTTCCTTCTTTTGAAATTTGTTATCTGTTCTGAGTTCTGCTAGACCTTAGCTGTTTGTTAGTGTGGATTCTTCAGTATTGGACGTTCTTTTTGCTAAAGGCTATGGCCTTCAGACTCATGATTTTCTGAGTTTATTTTCTGAAAATTTGTGTTCACTTCCTCGTTCTGAGCACGAGTTAGCTGGACTTAGGTTTGAGATCAAAAGCTGACCCTCCTTTTTTGGGGGTGAAAATAAGACATTTCTAGCCTATATAAACATCCTGTTTCCCACAACTGATACAATTATATTAAGGTAACCGGAGAAGCATGGAAGGAAAGCATTTGTTTATTTGACAGTGTGTATATTTCCAGTGAGGACGACTTACAAGCTCCAAGTAAAACAAGCATAGACAATGCCTTATCAAACCAGAAACTGCTTAGGTATCACACCAGAAGTGAACTAAATTAAATCAAATCCTGAATATGGCAAAGAGTCCTTTTTCCTTCTAAAAGAAAATTCACTGGCTAGGTACACATGCATGAATGCACATACTTCTGCACATGCTTACGCTAAGAATGTTGTCGTAGTTTAGCCCCCAGCTGGCTGGTTTAACACCTAAGCACCATGCAGCTGCTCACTCACTCCCTCCACGGTGGGATGGGGGAGAGAATTGGAAGGGTAAAAGTGAGAAAACTCGTGGGTTGGGATAAAGGCAGTTTAATAAGTAAAGCAAAAGCTGCGCACACAAGCAAAGCAAAACAAGAACTTCATTCACTACTTCCCATCAGCAGGCAGGTGTTCAGCCATCCCCAGGAAAGCAGGGCTCCATCACGTCTAACAGTTACTTGGGAAGACAGACACCATAGCTCCAAACATCCCCCCCTTCCTTCTTCCCCCAGCTTTTTATTGCTAAGTACGATGTCATGTGGTATGGAATAGCCCTTTGGTCAGTTTGGGTCAGCTGTTCTGGCTGTGTCCCCTCCCAGCTTCTTGTGCCCCCCCAGCCTACTCACTGGTGGGGCAGTGTGAGGAGCAGAAAAGGCCTTGACTGTGTAAGCACTGCTCAGCAGTAACTAAAGCACCCCTGTGTTATCAACACTGTTTTCAGCACAAATCCAAAACATCATCCCATACAAAATACTGTGGAGAATATTAAGTCTACCCTAGTCAAAACCAGCACAAATATAATAAAAGCAAATTATAAAAAATGAAGGAGAACTGAAAAATCATTAAAAAAGGTAGTACATAAAGCATGTTCATTCCTTCCGTGTCACATGAGACAGTGAAGGTAAGACTCTTATTATTTGTTTGCAGTACTCCTGATTTCATTATCCTTCTCTTACTCTGCGTAACAGCACCAGTGCAGCTGTTGTGGCGTTGCAGATATGTCTAATTAATAATAAAACACAGTGCCAGCCTAACAGCAGACTTTTACTGTGCCATCCATTACAGGGTCCTGCCACTGTTTGTGCTCTGGGCAGTTGTTGTAGCTGGTGCCAAGCGTCAGGGCATTGACATGCCTCTGTGGCTCTGATGGCGCTTGGAAGGGATCAGCCGGTTTCAATTTATGGACGTGAATCAATGCCACTTACAAATGTCTCGCCAGTTGCTGCTCTTCTGTGATACAAGGCTGCTGTTGAGTTGTGTTTGTTCAATTGACCCAAGACTACTCGGGTCACTCCTATGTTTTGGGCAGACTTAAAAGTTTTGTTTGGTTGTATATGTAAGGGAAATACCATATGCTTTGCCATCTGTTATTTGTATGCCAGGTGCTTATTTTACAGAAATATATACAGCTTTTAGAATAAAGGCACTTCTATTAAAAATCACATTATACTCCTGTTTTTCAAGCGCACCTTGATAGGTAGAACTAAGCTAAGTTTTAGTGCTCTTTAATTTGAAATTGTTATGATTACAGCAATCTCGGTGGTCAGAAGAAAAGCAAACAGCAGTAGATTAGAAATCAGAATTTAGTTTCCATGACTGTCAGTCTTTACTGCCTGTGTCTAGAATCAAAGCAGATATTTGAAAGAACTCTAAAAATGGCTCTAAAACATCTAAAATCCTTGCTGTTAAAGTGTCTTTTTTCTCTTTTAATCAGGGAAGAAATCTAATGAGCTAATAGAAACTGTTTTTTTGGCATCAGCTGGAAGCTGAATTTTGTCAAGGATAATGATGTTAACTTTGGTAAAGCATTTTAGAAGTATGACTTCCAGTATATATGTGATTTTGTGGGTCTCTGAAGAATGAACAGATGCTATAGAATCCTATACTAGACTATGAAAAAAATGTTGGTTATGTTATTTGTTCTGTTATATCTCAGAATATGCTGGTTAGCAAAGCTTGGAGGTGAACTAAAACCCCTGAAAAACCCTCAAACCAGCTCCCTTCCCCTGCCCTGACCCTGGAAGGATATAAATTTCACATGATTTAGCCTCAAGATTCGGCCAAAAAGCAGAATTTCTGATTCACAAATAGAAGTTTCAATTTGGTATTAGCCTGAATCAGACCAGAATGAAAAATAATCTAAATTCCCTTGAAATTAGGCATGTTCTGGAGCTTATAAATTTCTCTACTCGCTTTCAAAAACCTTTAGTAGTCACCAGGAACATCCCTGAGGCTAGCAACCACACTTTCCAGAACTTTCAATCTAGAAGAAACCCACCAACCTTCAGTTGTATCATTTGTCCTTCTTACACTGAGGTTACCTGGAAGTAGCAGAAGCTGGAGGAAAGATGTCCTAGAGGAGCCGCAGTTCCTAGAAGGATAGGGTTTGTGTTTGTGTGCAATTTGCTAGCAACCTAGGGAGGGCTCCATTGAAACCTTATCTTGGAATCGGCAAAAGTTCGTTGAGCCTGAGACATTTCTAGAAAGTATTTCTGCAGCGTGAGTTGCTGAATGCCAATGAAAAAGACAGGCTATAGAAAAACTTTTGATCATAAAACATGGTCTTTGCTTTGCCAAGCAGGCTATTTTGTCTTCTCTTTCATTTGAATGTGAAAAGTAAAACAGTCTCCGTTAATCAAGTAACATTTCTTAATCAGGTAAGTGTTTATATATATAAGGCATCTTGATTCTGTAGGAATGATGGAATGGTTGCAGACTGATGCCAAGTAAAATAGATGTGAGCATTACGTTAGTGCCTGGGCATTACGTTAGGGCTGGACAGGCTGCACAAGACTTGGGATTTCAAAGACATTCTAGGAACATTTAAAGAAATATCCCTTCTCCCATCTGTTCCCAGACTGCTGGATGCTCAATTCTGGAGTAGCTAATATCATTACTGCTGTGAGATTTTAAAAGGCTGTGGGTACATAGCACCTTTTAATCTGTCCATTTAGAGATTTCTTAATGTAAAGCCGGTGAATCTATATCACATTATACTGGTCTTGTTCATTGTGGGTTTTTTTCCCTTAGTCTTTGAGAAAGAGCTTTTCTGCTCTTTGTTACCCTTCTGCTTTTTGTTCTTTCTGATGCAACAGCTGCACTACAATACTCTTTTACACAGAATAAGGATATAATTATTAATTATTAAGTTTATTATTCACTTTTTTCTCTTTTATTTTAGTAGAAAAAACTTCCTTTTAACTAGAATAAAAATGCTTCCCCCCCTTTTCCTAGTTTCATTTGTTGAAAAAGGCTCAACAAATTTAGCCTTATTTTTTGAAACATGAAATAAGAGAAAGATAAAAAAACATTGTGGAGTTTGTGTAGCTGATGACTTAATTCTTTCTGCCTATTTGTTCTCTAGTTGAACTTGTAACTAACACTTTTACATGCAGTCAGTTGAAGTATGAAAGATATGGGGTTTAGATTTATTTTTCAGATGCATGTTAAATATTTGGCTGAAGCTTGTTTCAAAGGTTTCTCATTACATGCTGCATCATCAGAAGAAAGTCCTTAAAATGTATACTCTTGTGATCTGAAGTTGCCTTGCTTTCCCTAAATATGCCAGCATGTGCAAAATATGCTTTGAAATTAATAATATTGAAAAACAACTCAGCAGTTGTATTTGCCTTATTTAATTCCTGCTGAGATGATTATGCTTCTATTAACTGTGCAATTATATTGCACAGCTCACTTAAAGTATCTCAAGCTGTAGCTTTTTTGATTGTGACTATTTTAGCACTTCACAGAAAACTTCAAAGGTTTAACAACCATGTTTGTATTTCTGACTTTGAATTACTTTGGCTAAGTTCTGTGTTATTTACTTGTAATAAGCATCATGTTTAAATGTGGTATTTTTGCACGTGGAGAAATGCATGCAGGCAAATATAACACTATAAGGTTTAAATACATGGAAATAGCGACATGACAATTTAAGATTTCTACATACTTCTATATGCAGGTCTACTTTGAACAAATATTCTAAGTTTATATGTGTTTAGATTTGGATGTATTAAAAATTGTATGTAGAAGTGAGAGTCTAAAAAATTGATGTTTGAGAAATGCATGCATAGAAGCAGAGGTTGGAAGACTTACTCTTTAAGACAGTCATTCAAAGCAGGGCTAATTTGTGGAAATTTGTCTTTGAAGTGTTGGTGCATCTTGCCATAGTAAAATAAGGTTCCATTAGTTCAATTTCAAAATACTAAATTACTTGGATATTGGTTTTGGATTTGTGTTAATTTTAATTTAGGTGAATGCTTCACAAGGAGGAATAGTGATTTGGAGGATGACATCCAAATTGTGTCATAGTAAAGTCTGTACCATATAAATGTCACAACCTCCTAATAGAAATACCATTGCATTTTTGAGTTTTTTTTGGTATTGTGCGGGTTTTTTTCCTACTAGTTGCTATCTTTTTGTTCATTTTATTCAATACTGGTCAAAAAAAGTGAGTCCAAGCAAGATAAAAAAAAAAAAAAAAATTAAATCTCTGAGACAGAATCTGCAGAAATTAATACTTTATGATAGATTTCAAAAATAGCATTGATATGAAAAAAATCTATAAAAATGTGGTCAGAATGGCTTTTAAAAAGTCAGCGTAGGAAGATTTTACTGCTTCATGAGACAGGTGGCTAAATTTCCAGTTTCTGAACTTTTTGTAGTGAGAAAGGATTTTGATGAAGGCATTTGTTTACTCTATATTGTCTGTTCATGTGATCTTAGGCAGTTAATACCCAAACAGAATCACTTTATAAATAAACTATCTGAAGGCATATTTTTTTTAAGATGTGCTGTTAAAAATAGTCTATTTCAACTGGATTTAACCATCTGAAGCATATGTACATCTTATTTTTTGAATTGCGTGTACTTTTGCAAACACACGTTGTCTTCAGCTTGCATTTTGAATGAATCTCTAAACTGCATGTGGTAAACTACCAGGAGTGTTCAGAACTAAGTGGCTGAATTTCTAGTTTGCAGCTCACATGCATTTTCAGAAATTCTATGACCTTTCGTACATGAATAGAGTAAACTCAGCAGCTTATATAGAGTAAATTCTGCATTTCCTAACTGCATCAGACTTACTGTGCATATACTTTGTGACTGTGCAGCACATGAGCAGTGATTATTCAGGATTTCTGTCTGTGATGAAAGCTTTCTTGATGAAAGCACTTAGACAAGCATACTGCACTGCATACTTTATATGTGGTGACATTCCACATTTAATCAAGACTAAGGTGATTTATCCCTGCAAATCGTGGACAATTTACAGGGATAGATTTCACAGTGGAAATGGAGAAGACATTGAAGAAAAATTAGTGTGAGCTGGACTAAACCAAGATACAGACTGACTTTGAACAATGTTTCCTTGAGACGAACAAAGTTTCTGGAAAATTCATGCTTAAAATTTTCAGTTGAATCTTGGAGGCATAGAAAAGATCAGAGTCTTATTTAAAGAAAGAATACTTCAAATGGAAAGATGGCTATAACACAATCAGGAGCAAAACATGCAGAAATTTCTGCCGGGAATGATAACTGTAGTGAGCACATGAAGCCAACTACATAGATTTTATTTTTTGCAGAGCCATCAAAATTGCAGTCATGCATTCTCTGCCTTCCCCTGATGGCTGGGATTGGGAGACCTTTTAGTTGTTTGGGTTATTTTAAAGAGAGTATAGCGTGTGTGCCAGGAAAACTTACGGGTTCTTGGCTATACTGCCACTTCAGGACATAAAGGAACTGCTTCCATTGGAAGGGTGCTTGGAGGCACTATGATTGTTTAGGTTCCCTGCTGAACCACCCCCAGGGTATATGCGTCTGAATAGCAAAAGCTCTGGTGCAGGATTTGAAACACCTCAAGAAGGATATCAAAGGGGGAGTCTCCATTTGAGAATGTGTGAGAGAGGCTGGACTTCTGACTGACATCCATCTGTAAGTGCGCTGAAGCTGTTTAGGGTTACGTGGAAGTCAAGGGACGAATCTAATCAAACTCAGTTCTATTCTGAGGCTAATACTGCAGTGGGTTATGACAGTTGGAATTGTTTCCAGGTGTAGGAAGATTTTGCCACTCCATCAAACAGGTGGCTAAAGGAATAAAGATTTAGAATTTGATATTCATCTACATCACTTATTTATAAAGATTTTGTATTGGTAAGGAAGTTTTGGAGAAAAAAAAAGTCTAAAAATTCCTCTAAGAGGTGTCTAATGAAACTGAGATGAAAAAAGATGGAAGGCATAGCCCAAGCCAACATGAGTGGTTGTCAGTGTTGAGTCTTGAGATGGTGAAGTGAGAACAACTAACCTGTGACTAATATATCTGAATAATGACCAGGACCATAAATAATGGCAGAGTACTTTGACATGTTGCACGTGGAAGTATCAAGTAAAATATACCAAATACCGCTTTTACAATGTGTGTCATGTTTTTAAATTAGCCAAATTATGAACTAGCTACAGGAAGGAAAGCAAAGAAAATATTTTATGATCCTATATGTGGGAGAGTTTATTGATAAATCTTATAGCAGTGTACCTACTTGCTTCCAACATGCAATTTTGAAGTTGCACAAGTATAACTCATTGCTGATGGTGAAAAGGAGCTTTAATATAAGTAAATATTTTGTAAGTCAGTTAAAAAAACCTCTTATTTTAAACATTTGTTAAGAAAGTAAATTTTATGCTCAGGTGTAGGTCCAGGATAGTTGACAGAGCTTTATTTGAAAATAATTAAAATATTTGAAAAAGTTTTATGTTGTGAAAAAAATTACTGTAGGAACATACACAACCCCAATTAAGAAGGAGTCTGAACAAGCTGAAACTCTGTCATGTAATGAAGGAACATATCACACTGGGCAATTATAAAGTAGAAAGTTTTCTTCTCACAGCTATACATGGCTTTCTTAAATTTCTTTCCGCACACATATATTTTAAAAACTGTATTTGCTAAAAGTTAATGTTCTTGTTACTATTTTTTCTATCCTGTCAGCTACAGTGTATGAAACTGTATGGATTTCCCTGTTTTGTATAAGTAAATAAATATTCCAAATGGTCTTCAAGACAGATTGCTAAGATTCAACATCAACACTAAATGTTCCTTTGAACATTTTAATCAAGTTTAAAATAAATCTTGAAGTAAGTTACCAAATGCTGCAGGGAAGTAGAAGCCCAAAAGCATATCTAAGATAAAAATTGTTGCTGAAGCAAACACGTCAGTAATTAGAAGGGGCAGTTGATTACCTTTTTCTTTTTGTTTTTTTAAGCTTAAGAACATACATATGCTGTTCAGAGTTCGCAGTCCATCATGCCATCTCTTTTGTCATCAATATATTAGCAGTTTCTCAATACTGTTCCATAGAAGTTTTATATACATCCATACACATATGCATACAGAAACAGATTTAACTCTTTGAAGCTATTGGAAGAGCACATAATGCTACAGGGCCAAAGATCTACAAAGATGACGTGACTTTTAAGCAATAATTTCTTTATATCCTTAGTCATATAAAGCTAAGCTTGCCTTAGACAATGAAGTAAGCTAAGTGATTCATGTGCTGACCTCCATTTATTATCAGCAACCTCTACTACTGTGTGGTGTAATGATCTTTAAATTCACACATCACTTACTGGTTTTTGTCGCTTTAGATGTGTTTAGTCTTTTTTATCTTGAGTGCAGTTCCTCTTCTCCATAAATGACAAACCTCAAAGACTAATAACAAAAGTTGTTTCTTGTAACTTCCTTCTCTCTTGACCTATCCTGAATAAAATTAATTCAACTTATTTTCTGTTTTCCTAATTCCTTTTTTAATTCCATCCCCAAAGAGTTACTAAGAGAAAGAAAAATTAATTTCTGCTGTGTTATTTCAGTAAGTGTGTATGTAACTGCTATTAACTTATAATGGAGCCAAACAGTAGCAAACAAACTAGCCTGAGTAAGTATGTATAGAAAAATAGGATTAATAGTGGTAGCCTTTTAAAAGACAAGTTTGTCTTGACAGGACAAACTTGGTTATTTGACAGTTACAGAATTGGTAATTAAAAAGAACACAGTAAGTATCCCATTTCTGAAGACAGGAACATGTATTGCTCTTTGATTAAAACCAGCTTGCAGACTTTATACATCATTCAGTCATTGCCACTTTGTATAGTAAGGTCCAAAGAGAAATAGCTGTCCACTGAAGTTTGAAAGGTGAAGGAAGAAGATAGAAGGAAAATTGTTTACCGTGAAACAAGAGGTCAATAGGAGCTAAGTGGTTATATCAGGAAAAAATAAAAGTCAAATATCAGGAAAAAAATATCGGTCACTGTCTTACCAAGCTGTAAGTAAATCTTCTTTCTATAAAGGTGATGGCTGTTTCCTTATAACATAGAATTATTCTGGTAGTTTTACGCTGTGATGTGGTATCACAAGCTTTATCTAATTTGCTTTTTGTTTTTCTCTCTGTCTGTTTCTCTCTCTATGTGGCTTTACTTGTGTGCTGAGCTGTGGATTATATTGTCCAAAGGAGTCCTTTGGATGTTTCAGTGTTACGTGTCATTTCTTTCCCTTTTGAGTTTTAAGCGATCTTTCTTCTTATTCATTCATGTAGATATAATTTTCTTCAGAATCCTTTTTATTTTCCTGCCTTCTGCTGTGTATAGTAATCTTTCCTAATTCGTTTGTGCCTGTGACATTCATGAACATGCTGTTTCCTTTGTCATTTAGATCACTTACATCAGCACAGGTGTCTTTGATAAGTTCTCAGACACAGTGGCTTAAAATATGGCTTTTCACTGTTGTACATTATGTTTCTTTAAGTTTCTCGTGTCAGTGTTCATGTCTAATGGATTTGGAAAAATAAAAATTCATAAGGTGCGCAGGAAACAATTTTCTAAAATCTTCACACTGTATCAATGCAGATGACACCAAATTAAGCAGAAGTGTTGATCTGCTTGAGGGTAGGAAGGATCTGCAGAGAGATCTGGACAGACTGGATCGATGGGCTGAAGCCAACTACACGAGGTTTAACAAGGCCAAGTGCCGGGTCCTGCACTTCAGTCACAACAACCCCAGGACATGCTACAGGCTTGGGGAGGAGTGGCTGGAAAGCTGCCTGGCAGAAAAGGATCTGGGGGTCCTGGTGGACAGCCGGCTGAACGTGAGCCAGCANAGATGTGGTGCTTAGAGACATGGTTTAGTGGCAGACCTGGTAGAGTAGGGTCAATGGTTGGAGTAGATGATCTTAAAGGTCTTTTCCAACCTAAATGATTCTATGATTCTATGAATTTCAGCACCTTTTTGTCAAAAAGAGTTGTTTACAAGGAGGTAGTAATCCTGCCCTGCCAAAGAGGATTGTTTGTGTTGGTTAAAGCAGAGAAAAACAGAAGCCAGTAGTTCAGAGAATACAGTTATGATGGGAGTAGATAATTCCATCTCATTTACAGGATATAAGCCTGTATCTCCACATTTTTTTTTAAGCAAAAAGGCCAAAGGCTTATGGCTGGCATAAATTTCAGAGATGTAGTGTAGAAGTGTAACAATTTAAACCAGCTTCATTGTCTGCTCTAAGTGATTCTTTCAAACTGAGAAGCATGCTAGTACCCAACAGCCTTCCATCCCGAGTTACTGAGTACAGTTGTTGCCTCTTTATAAAACCATTTTGATTTCAAAGTATTTTATGATGCTTGTGTTGGAATGCTCTAGTTTAGTTTTATTTTATTTTATATTTTTTGCACTGGAAGTATGAAAGGGTGGATTCATGTACACACGCAGACAATCTGTGTGTTTCTGTGTGCATGCATACGTATTAGAGAGGAAGAAAGGGATGCTGGAGTGAAGATCAACTTGTCTGATGCCCAGTGTCACAGATCAGTTTCCTCTCATGTCATGTATTTTTTTCTGAGTATTTTGCATGAAGTCTGTTGGGAAAGTTAACAAATTTCAGATGCCTAAAATCTAGTTGTCATCTCTGGAACAAAGTCATGTAGCTTGCCTTTATATATGAAAGAGAGGTAGCCAGTTATAGGGCGCATCTCAAGTAAATTAGATATACAATGTCCTAGATGGGCCTCTTTCTCTCCAGCCTGGAGCATTGATGACTAATTTGGCTGTAAATGTCTAAAATCTGGTGAAATATAGCTCTCCTTTGATGTCTTGAGCATCTGTTAAATAGGATTAATAGTAGCTTGGAGAAAGTAATATAAAGGCAAACCCTCATGTTAGAGTGTTTACAAACTAGCTAGAAACTAGTCTCGAACGTACGTATGCTAGGCAGAAAGATTAAAAAAAAAAAGAAAAAAATTAAAAGATAATAGCATTTTTTTTAAATTTTGCTTTAAAACAAAAAGCCACAAAACTTAAATTTTAAAAGCAAAAGTAGCCAATGCAGTGTATATGGCAGGGAGTCAGTCAAAGTCACTAGAGAAGGAATGAACAGCAGCCTGTCATGTCGCAGGGATCAGAAAATTAAGACAATTGCTGTTTCTTTATTCTTCTCTGTTGCTTGCCTTCATATCCCATTTTTCTGTGTTACAAGGTTCTTCTTTTTTTTTTTCGAGTCCACTCCAATATTCCCTCCATCTGTTTATTTAAATTTGAATTTTTTCTAGTTTAATGATGAAGCTTTAAGTGCTTAACTAAAGGTGGCATTTCAAAGTGTTCAGACCATGACTCTGAGCAAAGTCATCTCAAGAAGTTTCTCTTTATTAGTGCTTGCAGTTTCTTTTTTTCACAGTACAACAGAATAGAACCCATTTTTTCCTGATCTCTAGTTCATACTTTACCACAAGAAAATAAGCTCTTAATTTTTATGCAAGCTTGAGAAATGTGTGTAATAATCTTTGCACCCTATAATGCACTATTCATTAGCAGCAGCCTGCTGAAGTGGCAGTGTTTTAATTGTTTTGTAAAAGGAAAAAAATTTCAATGGGTGCAAAAGCAAAGAAAAGTGCAACAGAAAGTGCTGAAAAAGTAAGGGAGCGTGGGAAAAGTAATCCGGAAACTGACAGGAATAGCTAGAAAACAGTAAGAACTGTTTCCTTTTCAGGATTCTAACTTCAAAATAGGGAGAATTACTTAAGGTAAGCTTAATGGAAAAGTGCACAAGCCACTGGTACCAAGAATGAATGAACTCTGCCTATCTCAGAACCTAGGCTTGAGAACTGGTTCAGGTAGAAATTATCTTCTGTCTTAGTTATAATTCCCTAGAAAATTGTTGGAAAATCAGTAAGCCAATAAACTTAAGGACATCTTCACAGCAGTTTATCAGAAAAACCACTCCTATATGTGCTTGCATCTTTCTGAAAGGAATTTTCATGTTTTAGTGAGACAGAGACGGCCAAACTTCTCTTCATGAGCAGTTGCCTGAAGGCATACTGGTGAAGTGCAAATGTTACTTGTCAGATATAACATCTTCAGTGATGTTCACTGTCTGTTTTTATAAATTCCAGAAAATTTTATTAATAACTAGTGGATTCTGTGAAGCCAACACAATTGGCCATTACTAGTCTCAATCATAAAATATTTCAAGTTCATATCTCTGTTACAGAGAGATGTAACTTCAGTAACAACTTGCATATAATGAGTCATTTTAACACTTTTTCAGACACATCTTACTTGTGAAACAAATCAGTCTGTCTCTTGCTGTTTGTTGGGTTTGTATAAGATGAAAAGTTGTAAAAATTGAACAGTTCTAAAGCATTCTTTGATTAACTGTAATCTTTGATTAGGTAACACAGGGTTTTTTTGTCCCAGATTATTATGAAAGGAAATTTGAACCATGTTGCCTCTCCAAGTCTGTCATCCATGAAATGTTCCCATCTCATTCTGGGTGGGATCTTCAAGTGTAACTTCAAGTGGAACTTGGAGAAAAATAGTTTCCAGATCTGAAGTCCCCTGAATGACTGTACAAAAGAACTAAATATTACATAACATTCTAGTAATCTTCTTCTTTTTTTCTATGTCATAGCAATCAGTAATAACTTCAGACAACTTGATTTAAATGTTAGCTTGTAAAAAAACTGGTAGTAGTTTTAATTATTTTTTTTTTTTAAGAGAAAGCTGCATGAACCTAGGTTTTCTACATAGCATATGACTGAGTGATAGGCTTGCTAGCTGTCAGGATACGCTTTCTGCTTTTTAGGGAGTGAGTAGAAAAAAACCACCTTGGGTTTATTCCAATTCAAACTGAATTCCAAAAGTCTAGCTTTTTCATGAAACAAAATTTCTGTTTTCTTACCACTAGTTGCCAGAAAGAGTTCTAATACTGTAACTGCAGTGTTCTGACTACTGTATATATTTCCATGTAATTTACAGAGAATGCAGTCACATAAAAATGATGTTAATTTTAAATCCCTGAAAAAATGGTATTTAGATTATCTATACTCTCTAAATAAAGATGAAATCCAAAATCTGGTTACACAGAGCAACTGAAATACATGTACAGTAGGCTAAAGTTTTTATTGTCCTTATTTTGTCAGGACCTGCTATGGAATTTATAGAAGTTTACTTTTCATTTTAAAGGAATTGGACCCAAGACTTTTCTGGGTTGTCCAGGGATAAAGGAAATCTCCTTAGTTTACAGCTGGCATTGCCCTGCAGGAGGCCTGAAGGATGACTTACACAGATCCTGAGGGTGTTCTCCTGCCATCGTAGGCCGCCTGCAGCTATCGCAGTCATGGAGAGCTCAAGTTTTGGAGTTACTATAAAGGCAGAATAAGACACTGCAATAGGCGGGTAGAGTACTGTATCTCTTCCAAAGCAAGCCTTTTGTGTAGGGGGAGTTTGTTAGACTTAGCCTGAGGGACTGGTATGAACAGCAGGGGAAAGTTGGTACATCCAGTTCAAATGGTTCAAGTTTCACAATTACTTCAAGGAACCCTCTTTTTGCTGCAGAAGCTTGGCTTTACTGTTCAGTGCCCATCAGACATTTTCCTTCCTGCTCTTATGTCCTTTTAAGTTAGCCTTTAATCCTTCAGAGTAGTTACCTTTAGGAACGGGGATTAAAGCACCACTGCTTAATAGAAAGCTAATCCAGGGCAGTGCTTACATTTCCATAGCTGAATTTGGGGTGGTGCCGTCTCTGGTTCTTAGGGATCCGCTGCTGTTGTTGGTAAATCAGTACAGGCTGGGATTCAGAGCTCACATCTCATCTGCATGCAGCTTGGTGTTGTGCTGAATAGACCGTGTGTGTTTGATTCTTAGAACTAACTGTGACAGCAAGATCATTTTGACAGATGGCTGCTGTGGCATGTGTATAGGTATATTTGAAGGATGATGGTGATACTATATTTTCTGTTCATCATACCTTTGCTTACAGAAGTGACTTTTCCTCCCTCAGCTGCTATTTTAATTTTTTTAATCAAATATGCAAATATATAAATTGTAAAGTCATTTGTTCGTGGGTTTTTTTCCCCTTTTTTCATTTCCTTTAATCTAGGATAAATTCTGCATGCCAAGCATGTCCTTTGGCAAGTAAATGAATGTAAAAAGAGGAAATGTAAAAGGTTTCCCATTATTTCCTTTTTTATCAGCCTCTAAAATTTCTTCCCACGGACTACTTTATTTCATTTTGTTTCTTATAAGGCTGCATCCTCTTGAGACATTGTTTAAGCCGCAACTCATGTCTGACCTCAGTTGTGTGTGCCCTCAGCAAACAGACGCAATTGCTGAGTAACAGGCATCAGAACTTTGAATGTCATTGTTTGGTTTTTAGGCTTTCAGCAAGATTGCAAAGGGAACACAGAGGTCCACTGGGAAACTAAGCATCAGTATTTCATTTAGTGGCACAGTTAGATTATGAAGCTCTGTATGTGCAAGGGTATTTATTTCCGAAAACTCACTGATGTGGAAGAGACTTCTGAATTTTCTCTATTAGCAAGTCAAACTGATAGAAACTGTTTGAAGAATACAGACAAATTCACAGATTTAAATTTTAGATCAACATTTTTTTATTTTTATTATTTTTAAAAAAGTACTTTGGTAAAGAAAGTGAGATAAATAAGAAAGCTGCCTTTTCCAGGAAGTATTAGAGATTTTGTGTTTATTAGCTAGCTTATTCTCTTTCATTGACTTGGTCAGTCATCAACTTTTCTCACGTTTAAGAGAGGAAAGTAAGCTTTTCACTATAGAGCCAAAGTTTTCTTGCACTAGTGTTAACCAGGAGAATTTCAGTTCAATTCACTCGGCATTTGAGATAAAAGCAGTGTATGCAAAAGGGAGTTTTAATCTTGATGAGACCTAGCACTGAGTGACTGCACGATGCAGGTGCACTATTATCCCTTGCTCAGTAAGTTATGAATAGATCTATATCATAAGAATTATTTTTACCCAAAATTGATTAGATGTCAAATGTATACAGATAGAAGATAAGTGGCATTACACTGAATAATATAACAGTGACTATTTGCTATGAGTGCCTTGAGGGATATTACACTTACCCTCTTTCAGTCATAGTTTGCCTAATTTCATCTTTTAAATCTCTGGGAGTTCTTATGGTCATTCCACTGGGTTAAGACAATGTCCTAGAACTTCAAGAACTACTTCTGGAATGTAAGCAATTTTTTCACCCAGTCTCTCTGCCTGCCTCTTCCCTCACCTCTAGCCTGGAATTCCTATTATCAGGACTTCATATGCAGATGTTAACATATAATCATTATGGGTTTGGTTTTTTTTTTGCATCACTTCTAATAACATAGGGGCTTTTTTCAAAGATGTGAAACATACCATGTGTCTCTTACTTTTCTTTTGCACTTAGTCTTCTGGGATTAAAAGCCGTACACAGATCTTTTTAATTCTGTGATGAAAGCACTAGTGAGACTTCAAAGAGGATTATAGAAAAAAAGAGATATTCTTTCCAGAGGGAACGTGTAACTTCTGGTTTTGTTTCTGTGAGCAAACTGCACTCCCTTGCGCAAAGATGGAAACTTTCCCTCCATGAGCACTGTCATATTACACAGTAACCAAGGTTCATGCTGTTATCTTTAACTCCTCACCTTCTTAATTTCTTATAAGTAACCCTTCATTCACTTTTTTATATGCACAAGTTTTTGGAATCAGTGAGTGTTAAAATGTACAAAGTTGTTGTAGAAAACACAACTATTCAGTAATAAGATGATTTCAACATGTGTTGTCAAAAATGTCTTTGTACCATGGAAGTCATGAGCATTTTTACATGTCAGTTGTTGCAGCAAGGGTGCAAAGAGGCCAGAAGCTCTGCTGAGGACTGCACGGTGATGATGTTGATGTGTGAGAGGGCAGGGCAGCAATACCAGCTGAAGCAACTGTGCTCAGCACATCAGCTTTGACTCAGAAAGAAGTCCTGAGAGAAGTGCCACCAACCAAGTCTCTAGCCATTTTGGGGTGCCTGGTGTGTCTCCTGGGGCTGGAGGCAGCAATGTCCCTACTTGTGGGAGGTATGCTGTGGTTGCAGGAGTTTGCAGCAGGAGGTGAACAGACCACACACCATCTAGGGAAGACAAACAGGAGCTCAACAGGGTCTTCATGGAGGGATGTGAAGGGCAATGAGAAACGCGTCGGTAAGTGCACTGACAGCAAAAGGAAGGCAAAGGAAAATGCAGGCCCACTACTCAATGGAATGTGAGACCTGATGACCAAGGACATGCAAATGTCTGAGGTACTCAGTGCCTTTCTTATCTGTTTTCACTGGCAAGATGACTCTTTAAGGTCCCCAGGCCTACTAACAGAGTCTGTGGAGTGAAGCATTACTCACTATAGAAGATAAAGTTAGGGAGCATTAACCCTTGCAGCAGTACAGGCTGGGGCCAACTGGCTAGAAAACAGCTTTGCAGAAAATGGTATGAAGGTCCTCGTCAACAGTAAGTTGAAGATAAGCCAGCAGCATGCCCTTGCAGGAAAAAAACCCCAAATCATCAGCTGCATCCTGGGCCCTGTTAGCAGGAATGTAGCCAACAGGTCCAGAGAAGTGATTCTTCCTCTCTCTTCAACTTCTGAGAGTCTGCAACTGGAGTGCTGCATCCAGTTTTGGGCTCCCCAATACAAGAAAGACATGGACATACTAGACTGAGTCTGGTGCAGGGCCACCAAGGTGGTTGGGGGCTGGAACACTTGATACCCAAGGAGAAGCTGTTAGAGCTGTACTTGCTCTGTCTGAGGAGGAGGTGGCTCAGGGGAGACCTTACTCTTCTCTACAATTGCCTGATGGGAGATTAAAGAGACGGCAGAGCCAGACTCTCCTTAGAGGTAGACTGTCACAGGATGACAACAGGGGCAAGCTGGAATATGAGAATTTCTGATGACAGAAGGAATAATTTATCTTTTTTTTTTT
>VYXH01002472.1:0-84103 GCA_013397275.1 Burhinus bistriatus | reverse complement strand
TTTTTTTTCTGTGAGAATGGTCAAACACTGGAAAAAGGTTCTGTTGTGGAATCTCCATTCTTGGAGATATTCAACCCTCAACTGGGCAAGGCCCTGAACATCATGCTCTTACTGGACATAGTTTGAACAGGAGATTGCATCAGATGGCCTCCGGAGGTCCCTTCCTTCCCAAGTGATCCTGTGATTCTAAATATTGGCTAATACTGTGTTTTGTAGCAGGTGTGACTAGACACAGACATTTCTGGACTTGTATGGTACAGTATATTTTAATTTGGCAGGTTTTTTAATTGAACAGTTCAATGAAGAATCTGTGTGCTCTCACATTCTTCTAATCTTTATTGCACTCAGCATGTATACGATGGCCTCCTTGGAATTAAATCTAGCAGGGATGTCAACGTCAACAGGAAGGGTTTCTTCAAGTACATCGGAGGCAAAAGGAAAACTAGACAAACTGTGGGCCCCCTATTGAATGAGACAGGGGCCATGGTGACAGATGATGCAGAGAAGGCAGAATTACTGAATGACACCTTTACTTCAGTCTTTACTTCTCAGTCCAGCCCTCAGGAATCCCAGACTTTACAGGTAACAGAAAGTCTGGAGGAAGGAGGACTTTCCCTTGGTTGAGGAGGATCAAGTTAGAGACCAGTTAAGTAAACTGGACATCCACAAGCCCATGGGCCCTGATGGGATGCACCCGCGAGTGCTGAGGGAGCTGGCAGAAGTCATTGCTGGGCCGCTGTCCATCATCTTGGAAAGGTCCTGGAGAACAGGCGAGGTGCCTGAAGAGTGGACGAAAGCCAATGTCACTCCAGTCTTCAAAAAGGGCAAGAAGGAAGACCCGGGAAACTACAGGCCAGTCAGCCTCACCTCCATCCTTGGAAAGATGATGGAACAGCTCATTCTGGGCGTCATCTCAAAGCATCTGGAGGAACAGAAGATTATCAGAAGTAGCCAACATGGATTCACCAAGGGGTAATCATGTCTGACTAATCTGATAGCCTTCTACAATNAGGATGGCCATGAGCCAGCAATGTGCCCTTGTGACCAAGAAGGCCAATGGCATCCTGGGGTGCATCAAGAGGTGTGTGGCAAGCAGGTCAAGGGAGGTTATCCTCCCCCTCTACTCTGCCCTGGTGAGGCCGCACCTGGAGTACTGTGTCCAGTTCTGGGCTCCCCAGTTCAAGAAGGACAGGCAACTGCTGGAGAGGGTACAACAGAGGGCTACAAAGATGATTAGGGGACTGGAACGTCTTTGTTATGAGGAAAGGCTGAGGCACTTGGGTCTTTTTAGTGTGGAGAAGAGAAGGCTGAGGGGGGATCTCATCAATGCCTCTAAGTACTTAAAGGGAGGGTGCCAGGAGGATGGCACCAGTCTTTTTGCAGTGGTGCCCAGTGAGAGGACAAGAGGTAATGGGCACAAACTTGGACATAGGAAGTTCCATCTGAACATGAGGAGGAACTTCTTTCCTTTGAGGGTGGCAGAGCACTGGAACAGCCTGCCCAGGGATGTGGTGGAGTGTCCAACTCTGGAGACATTCAAAACCCACCTGGACACCATCCAGTGCAACCTACTCTAGGTGTCCCTGCTCTGGCAGGGGGGTTGGACTAGATGATCTCCAGAGGTCCCTTCCAACCCTGTGATTCTGTGATTCTGTGATGTGTATTACATTATTTTCTGTTGCAAAAGAGTAAAAAAGTGCATTTTTCAGTATAACTCCAAACATGTGGTGAGATTCTTAATGGATGAGGCTTTTTGTTATGGGTTTGGTCAGTATATCACTGTACTTTTAGGGCTCTATAATCCCAATATAACAGCAACATTCGATTTTGATCATCTGTTTTCCATAACCACTTCATGAATATTTTTACTTTTAAACAGAGATAACTATCACACAATACTTTCACTAACTGTTAAACCTACTCAGCCTTTGATATTTGATCATGGTAACTGGCTTATATATTTTGGAATTCCACTTTACTCTGTGCTGACAATCCCATTTCTTTATGACTTTGCTGCATTTTTTTCATTTGGAGAGCAGATTAACTCTACTTTTGAAATGGAGAAAATTCCAGAGTACCTAAGTTTTTAAAACTAAGCTTTTAGTTGGAACATCCAAGGAGAATTTTATCTAAGCCAGGAGTTTGAAAGAATCATCAAGACTGTAAGACTTGAGAATAAATAAATAAAATCATAGGTTACAGAGGTCTTCTGACCACTTTCTAAATGGCTGATGAGGTTCAGCATATCTGGATGCTGTCCATGTCCAAAACCGTATGTGCCTATTTTTCAAGCTGTGCAATACAATCTACAATTTTTTCTCCTCTATTTTGTTCCATCTTTGGGGAAAAAAACAACCCCAAACACTTTAATAAATATGAGAGAGATGCTATTCATCTTCTGGCTTCACTACTCTGAAAAATTTCAAAGTATGTTGCCAAACCATTAACAGCAAGATAAAACACATCAGTCTAATTCTGTAGAGGATGATAAACCAAAATACAATTGGAGGAAAATCTTCATAAGGAAAGGGCTTATGTTTGTAACAATTCCATTAAATCAGTCTTTTGCCGATAGCAACCAGTAAAGTTCACGGAAAATATTGAAGGGGCATTTTGTGGAAAAGAGTAGAAATAGATGAAGGAAGCTGTGAAGTTGCTTTTTGCAGAGTAGGAATAGTGGGTGTTAATCCCCAAGGAATGCAAAGAAAACTATGTGTAGAAAGAGAACATTTCTATTAAGTCCAAAGTAATCTTTCAGTAAAAATGATGCTCCTTCTTTCTCTGAGCTCGATACAGATAGATGTGAGAACAGAGAGGTGTGTATAAACAAAGTATATTGTTTTCAGAATTAAATTGAATGTGGGGTTGGGTTTTTTTTTGTTTTGTTTTGTTTTTTTGTTTTGTTTTTTTTTTTTGTTTTTTTTTTTAATGTGCATTGGCTGCATTCTGATTGAATCCGAAGAGAGTCTGGGAGGACCAGTTTCAGATGGCAGCAGTCCCGCTGCCTTCCTTGACTGGGAGTTCCCATGTTTTAACTCAGCTTATACTGCTTCTCCTACCCGCTGCTGGCAGGGTTCATACAAAAGCAGCTACTGTCAATATCTTTCAGTGAGTTATATGAATGTCTTTCAGAAACCTGTGGTACATACAGCTGCTGCAAAAGCTGCCATGAGAGTAAAACAAATATGGCAAGCCAGATTTCCATAATAATTGCTTTTTATATTTTAATTTTTTTTCATTGAAAGTGTTACTTCCCTCTTAATTAGTAGTTAGCATTTATTTTGAGTAATAAACTGATAGCCCATTCCTTTTTGCTGCAATCTAATATGTTGGTTTTGACAGCGTCTCTTCCAAGATTGCCTGTGGTACCATGCAGTCTTCCTCAGCACCTGACTTTTTCAACTTCAGGTGGTATTACTAATATGGCTGAACTGTGTATTTGAGCAAAGTCTTTAGTTTTCTGAGATATTTAAGTCCTGTTCCTGAGTGTATTCATAAATTTTATTAGTATGTAGTACACTGGGATAGTTTATGAACTGGTTTCTGAAAAAGTGTCTATCAGCCCCATGGCTGTGTCACACTTGGTGTATTGTCAAGACTAATGAGAGCAACATATTAAAAAACTACTGGATATAAGAGCAACTTTGATGTGATTAGTATTGAAGCCAAGTACTTGCAGTGTCCTATGTCAGCAATTTATGAAATGTTTGATAAGTAATCTTGACTGAATAGCTGTAAAAGCAATTCCAGGGTATAAACTTGGGCTAGGATGGTGTACTTTGGAGAGACAGTAGGTGAAGATGGCATATTTGATCTCTACAGGAACTTAAGTAGGAGCATATGACTTTCTTACAGTATTTAAGATCTGCCTAACATATTGACTTACTGACAGGAGTGTACTCTGTCTTTTGAGAACATATCTAAAGCCTGAGGTTTTTGTTTTTTTTTTTAAGTTTAAAGAGGAAGAATCTGATTCTAGGAAGGAAGGCTTGGGTTTTTTAATTCCATATATATTTGGTACATGATTTCTGTTACTGTATACTCATCAGACCTTCCTCAGTTCCTCCTTTAGTACTAAGTATACTTTAATTTTGAAGTGTGTATTTCACTTTGCTTTTTGGCTTTGGGTTTGTTTGGGTTGTTTTTGTTTGTTTGTTTGTTTGTTTTGACACAGAAAACTGAATAGATCAGTGGATCAGCTACTTTTACCTTTATTTCTGTAATGACATCTACATTTGTCTCTCTGGCTGTGATCTTTCTTTTGTTAGTGTTAGAAGTATTTATTTTGGGCAAAATTCAGGTAGGCTTTCGTTTTTCTTCCAACAAAATATAAACAGCCCTCAAAAAGTCATAAATAATGGTTCCAGGTGGCTGTCTTGATGTGCAGATCTCAAGCTGATTGTTCCTAGCTAGATCTACATGAAAACACTTACAGGACTTCAGCAATACAGCCTCTAAATTAAAATTATTTCATTTTTATGATGTTAATGGAATTACTTCTCTTTTACCAGAACTGAAGGGAAGATAGAGGGAACAAGTGTATTTTTTTTTCCAACTGGTGAATTTGAGAAAGTCAGTGATGCAAATTAATTGATTTTTTTTTAATGACAAACTGAAAAACATGAACAGAAGTTGATTTTCTCCCCAAAATAGCATTTGTCTTAAAAAAAATAAAAACACTAAGATTAAAAAAAACAAGTTTATCTACATGTCAGAATTTACTGGTGATCTCATTATTTATTCAGTGATATTTATCATTTTAACCTGAAACTGTAGTTATTGTGGGAGTGCATGCATCTTGCTAGGAAACCCAAGAAAATACCAAATAATTATATTCAGGATGCATACCTTGTATAGAGACCCTTCAATACAGGCATCCTGTTCAACTTCGCTTTTGATTTTTGGATGCAACAAAACATGACTAGACTTTGACACAGGGACACCATCAATATGATAGTTAAAGTTGTTATTTTGAAGGATTTTGTTAAAACTTTCTTCCTTTTTCAGATTCTGAACTTTTGCAAGTTATTTGCTTATTTCAATGCAGTCAAAATGCATTATTACATCATCTGAAGTAACTCATAGCAAAACATACTTCTGGGTGTCACTGCTTCTGTGGTTTAGGTTGTTCTGGAAGAACCAAGAGTGATGGAAGTTCTTTGAGTTGAAAACTGATGAGGATGAAACTTTCACATCAAATTCCTCACAAATGCAGTTCTCCAATGCAATAGCATACTGAATGGTTAAACATCTTGGTGTGCAGGTTAATAACAACAAAGTAATAGACCAGAAGTAATACTATGCATTTTAATTTGTCTGTTAGGTTTTGGGTATTCACGGAAGCACAACGCTGGTTTAAAAGTGGAAGTCCTGGTGTTGCGATTGGTGTTGGTGTGAGCTGGCAGCTGAGGATTTTGGGTCAGAGGGTCAGTAGGAAAAGACCACTGATGGAAGCTGTAGCACTGTTCCCCCCAAGACCTGCAGTGGGCTGTAGTTGGTGGCAGCTGCTTTCTGCAGCCACCCTAGTCCTGAGCCTGACAGCTTTCATCACCATATCAACCCTTTTGGCAACAGCTGTTCAGGGCTACCTGAGCCTCTGTGGCTCGGCCCATCATTGCATTTAGAGGGGGGTCCATTCACACAGGGAGGTGCCAGAATCCCACAGATGGTAGCTTTGGCCCATTGGTTTCTCACCAGGTATCTGAATGTGTGGAACCCCTCGTACTGAGCAGGGTTGCTGTTGTAACATCATCAGGAGGGTAAAACTAACTTGCCTCATAGCAGTCTAAACCCAGTTCATGTTCATTGTAATGGGTGAACCGACCAACACTTGGCGAATTCTGTTTTGTGATGACAGGAAAAGCCACTATCAAAGGGCTGAAGTAATTTTGCTAATACTTGACTGCCGCAGGGTGGTCTTCTCTGTGGTAACTTTTCTGACATCTCTTGTTTAAAACCTAGAAAGTCAGAGCATCCTGAGGTCACACTAGCATGCCCTGTACTCCCACTGACAATCAAGATGTGATTGGTGCGAGGTGGGGGTTGGTCTCTTCTCCTAAGTAACAAGTGATAGGACAAGAGGAAATGGCCTCAAGTTGCACCAGGGGAAGTTTGGGATGGATGTTAGGAAACATTTCTTCACCAAAAGGGTTATCAAACATCGGAACAGGCTGCTCAGGGAAGTGGTTGAATCGCCATCCTTGGAAGTATTTAAAAGATGGGTAGACATGGTGCGGTGGTTTTGGAAGTGTTAGGTTAATGGTTGGACTTGATGATCTTAAAGGTCCCTTCCAACCTGGACCATTCTATGATTCTATGATTCTAAGATTAAGTGTACCTTTGCCCTTTATGCTACCCAAGTTTCTGTCCTCCCTAGGCTTGCCTCAGGACACCTCAGGTAGGGAGGATTTGACACAAATGTGTGCAGAAGCACTGGAGCTTTTTCAGTATTCCCTCTTGCATAAAGCCCACTGGGTCCCACTTAACCTGCTCTCGATTAAGAACAGTTAACTGCAGCGCATCTTGCACTTCAGTAGAGAGTGACACCTGAAGTAGTATAAATTCCTAATTGGAATCTCATTATCTTTGGAACAATGCTAACTTCTAAAAGGATCCCTAAAACCATTACAGTTATTGTTCTGCTTGAACAAGTTTTAATAATGTGTAATGTATAAGGCCTCTAGTTTCTGCTTTATGTTCTGCACTGTTCTCTTAAGAGTTTTAATAAGATTTTATGTTGTTTTAATTAATTGAACATCATGTTATGAAATTGATATTCCAGTTATTTTTCCCCAGGCATCAAAGATGTTCCCAACAAAAATGTGAAATATCAGAATTTATTTTAAAAAGAAAAAAAATTTCAAAAATTATTTGTGACAGAAGGAATCAGGATAATGTATAGAACCAAAATAGTTTCTTTTAATTATAAAATGCTCTTAATTTTTATTTTAAAAGTGTTTGGAAGAGGATTGTATAAGTTTGTGTATTTGAGGAAGGGTGAAAGTATATATGAATTCCATAGGTGGTAAAACATGAGATATCTTATTGCTACATGTTGGTGCATTGAAACTTTAGATTCTTTTCTGTGAAACAAATATACATTCTTGTATGTACAAACAATTTTTCTTCTAGGAATGGTCATTTATAATTAACAAATCTCGGGTGTATTTCACTATGGATTGGTGACAGAGAAAAAAACTTTGTCCTTTTGTAAGATTTTTTCTCCAGGCTTTGAGACAGTTGTGCAGTTCAGCCTTTCTGGCTGCTTGTTGTAAGAGAAAATCAGTATTAATTTGAAGTACTGAGATGTCAGTGGAATTAATAGTGGTAGATGCTCTCCAAATTATCCAGCGGGACTTTCAAACTTTGCCTGAGTAACTGAGTGGAAGTAAATGCTCCTGCAGAGGATGGTGCTGCCCTTGTGCTGCTACTGTTTGGCAAATGGGGAGAGGGCAAAATTAGACATGCTGAAAGTAGCAGTATAATTATTTTGCTGCAGAAAGATTGCCAAAAGATTGACAGGGTAAATGTGCTGACAGAATGTGCAGGTGTAATGGCACTAGACAGTCATTGAAGTACAGGGGTCAGGACCTGCATAGTTGTTGAGAGCAGACTACCTTCTAAAATCTAGAAAACTATGCTTGTTTGTAATGGGCCTAATTGTGTATATGACTACATGCACATTTATGCTATTTTTCTCCTACTCACCTAACCCTCCAATACAGAGTTTTCAAAGGCAGATATATAAGCCCATTCTTAGACATGTCGGTAGAAGTGGCCAATTTTCTGACATACAGAACACTCACAACTCCCACTTTAAAACCTATGCTTTGTTTGCCTTGTTGCATTGCTTTCCTGAGAGGTAGTACAGTCTATGGTGGTAAAATAAATATCACCATACAGTAAAAGTTCTTCATTGCTGTGGCTACAAGGAATTTATCTGCCTAAATGTAACCTCAAACTAACACGATGTTTCTTTCTAATTAGGGTTTCCATCCTAGATACAATGACAAGACAAATAGACAAACAGTAAAAATAACAATTTCCATTAAAGTTATTATTATCAGAACAGTTTATACTTCTCTAATCTAATGGCAAGGATTTGACTGGATCAAATCCTAGGTGAAACTATCTCTATAATGTAGAAAGCTTTGTATGTTTAAAGATTGATTTATTTTATCTATTTATTTGTATTTTCATTACATGTAAATGAAAGTAGTCATTCAGGGTTTTTCTCAGTCTTCAAGAAACACAAGAAATCCATCAACTCCTCCAAAACACATGCAATTATGTAATAGTTTATACTTAATTATAATTGAATACAAATTAATTGCTAGAGGTCTAATAAAATTTGTTTGATTATTTCCCTATGAACAAGGGAGACATATAAGGCCTTGTGCTATGTCTGAAAAGCCAGTCCTGTGAATAAGGATCTGCACAATAAAGACTTGAGCATATGCTGACATGATTGGGTTGGTGCTCTTAAGAGTTACTACTCCATAGCTGAGGCAGCTCACTGTTAATGAAGTGAAGAAGCCCACGCCATGTTTTCACAGTTACTGTCAGCAAGAGATGGCTACGTCCTTAGATGCACCATGTAAACTCTTGCAATCCAAAAATAACCTGAATTGAATGTTGTTTTGCCAGTTTATAAAGATAATATTTTCTGAAGACAGGGCCCAATTTACTAAATAAAGCTTTTGTGTCTTCTTTTAGATGAAAGAAGCTTTCAAATGTAAATTTTGGTCCTTTCTTAATTCTGAGACTTGTAGAACTTAAAACTATAACAGCGATAGATGCAATTTATACAGATTGTTTTCTGCAGAGCAAAGTTATACTTTTAGCTTCCACTCATCAACATTTGATTCTCTCTTAGAGGACTAACTCTTATCCTTTGTTATCTTGAAAAATGTGTTGGGAACTTAGAAATGCCTTAATGATATTCATAAGCTTATCTTCCCAATAGAAAAGACCTTTTTATCTTTCTTTTTAATCAAGTCATTAGCATGAAACTCAGAGATGTAATCGTACCAGACTGGAATTGGGGTCATGCCATAGGCTAGCTGAATAGGAGGCTTCATGGCATGATGATGTATAGCCATTTCACAACAATGCTTTTAACTCAAGAAGTTCACCCTTTAATTACATTTTAAATATCATTTGAGAAGTTTTTATCATTATGTAAATTGCTCAGTAAATGCTCTCATTCTTCGACCCAATAGAAGTTCTGCTTATGGACTAGGAAAACAAATTATTTAAAAACTTGATGGAGGGACAGAAAGCTTCTTTCCCACTTTGTTCATTGTGACAGAGCTTGGTTGTGTTAGCTAAGGTGGTTTATATGGTAACAAAACGTTATACTCATCACTGTTAGATTCTCACTGTTAGATCTGTTAGATTGTTTTGAAACAAAATAGGTCCCAAAAGCTTACCTCAATTAGTTGTATTTTGATCTAAAAAAAAAAAAAATTGGGGAAAAAAAAGGCAAAACCCAACAACCTGTTCTTAGAAGAACTATGACATTTAAAAGAGGGAACTCGAGTTAGACCAGTAGTGTCTTGCAAAGCAGAAAAAATACTTCAGCTTTTTGTTCCATCATTAATTGAAATCACAGTATTTTCAATCTAGAACAAGTGATTTCTTTAGTGTTTGTTTTTTTTTTTTAAAATACATTTCTTTATGTTCAAATACTTTGAAGATAATGACTAGCTCACAAGGACAGACTGTCACAAAGAGTAGTGCAAACTGGCCTTCTATTGCCAGGAACAAAAGAAATAGATCAAGAGCATCTTGCACTGAGTCTACCACTCATGTGCTTAAAATGCATTGGACTTGCTGTGCTGTAGCCATTAATTCAACATCTCCAGAACTATATCACCCACAAAACCATTCCTCTCTTTAGCAGACAGAAGAATAAGCCATGATCCTGAACGAGGTGCCATGTGCATGGATCTTTGTGCCTCCAAAGGCTGCTACTGTCTGCAGGGGCATTAAAAAAAAAAAGTCTCAAACTCTCTGAATCCTCACACAGAGTTTAACACTCTAGGCAGGATCAGAGATTTGCAGGAATTTAGATGTAATTAGGATGTTTAATTTGAAATCCAGTCCCTAAGCTGTGATGGACAGAATTGCAAAATACAGACAGTGACTCCAGTTCCTGTATCTGTAGAACTCATAAGGGGTTACAAAAGAAACTTTGAAGGGGGAACCTTTTTTGGTTATACCAGCTGAACTCCCCTGTGGGTAAAAATAAACACACTATGCCAAGCCATAAGAGCTGCTCTATCCCCTTCAAGTCCATAGAGCTGAGACTTATTCTTGATAGATGTGCTTTGCTCAGTAGTATTGTTAGAACAAAAAAGTCCTGGTATGAAACAGGTGTGTAAGTTCTGCCTTCTTCAGGCACCTGAAATGATGCTTAATGAACGAGAATGCAAAAAAAAGGCAGAAAGAAACCCACATTATTGAGGGTTTTGAGATCACCACAAAAGAACATAAAAATAAGTTTTTTACTCACAGAAGGTTGCACTTTAAAAAGCAGAAGGAAGGAAAGGAAGTGGAGTAAAAAGAGGGGAAATAAAGGGAGAAAAGGAGAAGAAAGAGGAAAAAGAAGGTAAAGAAAAAGGTAACAAGAGAAAAAAGAAAAATAGAGAAGGAAGGAAAAAGGAAGGGAAAGGAAGGGAGGAAAAAAGAATGAAAAGAAAGAAAGGAAAACAAAGAAAGAGGAAAGGAAAAAAGAATGAAAGAGGAAGGAAAAGGGAAAAAAGAGGAAAGAAAAGAGAAAAAGAAGGAAAAGAAAGGAAGTGAGGAAGGAAAGGAAGAAAGGAACAGAAAAGCTAAAGGGGAAGGAAGAAAAAAGGAAGGTCGGAAAAGAGGAAAAAAAAAGGAAAATGGAAAAAAGGATGATTATATCAGTCACTTCCTGTACAGTATAAGAATTTTAAGTAAATATGCAACTAATTTAAGCTATTCAAAATGTTTAGCTGGGGTTTTTTTTCAGAAACTTATTAGGGGAAATATAATATTATCTGTTAATATAAATAGGCAGGGGACAATTGTTTCAGCTAACTACACAGACACAGAGAGATCCTAGAGGTGTAGTATCTTTGCTTTGAGTAATTTTATGATCGCTTTTCTAGCTATTTCAGTATTAGTATTACAGAAACAGTGCTGTAAGATATAGTACTTCTAAGCTATGTAGAGCCATGCAGGTATTACTTGCTGATGCTTTGAGTACATCTATGTAATTTTGTAGACTGACTTTGTTTTTTTAATTGCTGTCAGAAAAGATCACTTTTTTCTCTGTGTTGATTTCCTTTAATCAAATGGTACTGCCTTTAATTTTGTGAGCCCTCATACCTCAATTAATGCTATTTATTTCATTAGTCACTTTGTACAGTACCTAGAGAACATAAAATGCTTCATTGGAAATTAAAAGCACAATTCCAAGAACAGAATTGAGTTTGTAGAGGAGGATTTAAGTGCTTTAATTTCTTTAAATTATTACACAATAATTTTGTTTCTACCTTGTATAAAAGACAGATATTGTGTCAGTTGTGCTGCATTAATTTCCATGTCTTAGTCTGACTCGTATAGTCTAAGTAGTGTAACTAATTCCTTCTTTCTAGGACTTCATTTTACTTCCAGCCTATCAATCCCTTTCTGTTATATTACCAAAATAATGGCAGATTTTGCCATGTGTCATGTCCTTTATATGTCATGCCTGTCTATTAAATGTGAGAAATGACACTGATTAATTATTTCTGATCTGGTATTTCAAACTGTATTGAATTCTTACAGGACTGTCTCTGCTATGTGGAGGCTGATAGGACTTTCAATACACTAGGTTTCACAGCGATGGCTCTTGCTGAATTTTCATAGAATCACAGAATGGTTTGGGTTGGAAGAGACCTTAAAGATCATCTAGTTCCAAACATGGAGCCACAGGTGAATTTCTCTTACCTACCAAGAGGATAAGGGCAGTGAGAATGTGTGCTCCTATGGAGAATGCTAGCAGTAGTTCCAAGGGGGAGAACTTAGTTGGGCCAAGTGAGAAATTTATCCACCTCCTAGCTTTACGGCAGTATTGGGTATGCTCTCTTACAGCCTTAGTGTACTTCTCTCCTGAAATCATGCATAGAGGTTTCAACGGCTCAGGACAAAAGCAAAGCAGCCAGATCAAATTTTGTCACCCTGTTTTGCCCAAGAAGATTGTTCCTCTCAAGACAAGTTTATTTCACCTCTTTATCATTCTTAGTTCTGTGACTTAGTTCTAGACTTATTCTATGTAGTATAATAATGTAAATGTACATTTTAAAAGCTATAATAGATATTCAGCAAGGTTGCTACGAACAAATATCATGGTACCTTTTATCACCTAAGCATATAGTTCATCTTAATAAAGGAGGATTTCACTCTGAAACTCTTAGGCAAATCTGCCCTTGATGGGCTTGCAGTTCTTTCTGAGCAGTTCAGCTGACTCTAAGCAGTAACTTGTGACCAAAAAGATGTGGATTTGAAAATTAACTTAGGCTAATAACCAACACTCATTAATGAGTTACAGTAGCCAATATATTCTTTCACTATTTTTCATTTTGCTACCTGCTCTTTTTAGGGGAATCTATTTCCACACAGCCTCAATAATAACCACTACAGCAAAAATGCAGCATACAGAGTCAACTTAAGTCCAGCTGTAACTCAGTAGAATTACACCAGGACTGATTTTTCCTCCTCTGCAGTTCCTCTGTGTGTTTGAACACATTGGAAAAAATGAAAATGTAGTAAATAGTCTATATTTAACCTATATTCTATGCTTCTTGGTATGATGTGTCATGACAGCATACTTTTGCAAATATCTTAGCAGTTTATAAGATGAAATAGATCTTCCTGCTTTATTCTTGTCAAGAAAAAGAATCTAGTTCATATTGATCCTTCACTTGCATTTTTGAAACATGGAAATTACTTATTTCAGAAAACAAATAAAAGGTGTATAGATCTTTTTCTTATATGTACTCTGCTTCTCTTGGGATGTGAAGGCATCACAAAGGAAGGATCTGAAATGAACCAGCCAAAATGGAGTAAATACCTTTGTTGCTGTCTTGTTTCTTTGCCAGTGTAAGTTTCCTGCATAGCTAGAATAAACTAGTTTTAGGAGCATTAGAAGATGTGCAGTTTACACAGGTAATCTGGAATAAGGAAAACCATGTCTTGAATACTAAGCTTTTGATAAGAGTACTTCACTTGTCATGTTTGTTGCCCGTTAACTAACTGTCCAGATTTATTGTGATACTATATAGTATTCTGAAATAAAAAGGATATGGCTTGATTTTATTTTCAGAAATATGAATGTGTCAGGAGCAGAGCACGGAATGTGTAGACTATGACAGACTTTTTCTAAAAACAAGAAAAATGTAGAAGTGCTTTTTTTTTTAATTTTGTGTTATAAAATGCTATAAGAGTATGCGTGGCAAAACGCTGACAGGGCATAGATTTGACAGCTTCCTACTGTGAATAGTGATTCAACGTACATGTTTCATGGCATGTGTTCTTGCTGAGGAAAAGGCAGCTGTTTCCGTCACCACCCTAAAAAGTAAGCATTTTGTGCAACAGGTAGTGCATATGATAATTCTTTCATTCAGCAATATATTTGTCAGGTTTTAAATGTGGAAGGACTTTAGAAGTATATAGACATTAAAAGTGATCTTTTTTACTGTGAACTTTATCCTTTCTTACGTATTGTTTTGGCTGTTCATATCAGGTTTGTGATACTTAGCCTAGCTTAAATAAAACCTCCAAATGCATACATGAAGAGAAAAGTATTTGTTAATAGAGTATTCTTCAGTCAAGCAAACAAAAATAAAATATCACAGCTGGAAGCTGAAGCTAGCAACATTCAGACTTGAAATAAAGTACAAATTTTCAATTAAGGGCATTCATACCTGAAGTATTATACATGGTTATGTACCTTAATAATGGCATTTTTAGAAATCTGAATTGTCTATTTAACATCAATAAATAAATACAATATTTATAACACAGTTGCATTCTGCAGAATTACCTCCAATGTATTCCAAACTCACTTCTAACTACTTTACTGCTAGGAAGACCATAGGTAAAGTAAAATAGTTGGATAACAACGCCTATACTGTACCAAAGACATTCCTAGCCCGCCTTGAAATTCTTCCAAATACAATGCTAGTTGTTACTGTGCAAGAAATAGGTATCCAGCAAAGGATGGCAAATGACATTTGGAACAGCAGCAGGTGAACAAGGACAATCTACTAATGATTCAGTGCAGCTAACATTGCACTTAAAATATCAAATAAAACCAATTCAATTAGGAACACACCAAGTAGGTAAGTTGTGTGCTCCTCTCCTTCAAAGTCATTCTTCTAAAGAAAATTACAACAAATTTCCATTGGGGGCTATCTGTGATGCTCAGTTAGCACTTGGTCCTGCTCTCAAATGCCATAAATCATTTTGCCCTTCACACTTCATCCACAACACTCCATTTCAGGCAGCAAGAAACCACCACTGGAAATCTTAGTGCCCAAGCATCCCAGGAGAAAATGCAGAGCTTTATTCACTAGGTCATTTTCTTTGTTTCTTTGTGTGCTTCTTTGTTTGAAAGTAAAAGTACTTTTGTGCGTATGTGGCTACATATAGAGTACATGTGTGCTCACGTATGTGCATGTTTAAATGATTATTATTATTATTATTGTTTTTATCCTGTTTAAAAAGCTTGATTCAACCACTGTTCACTGTGAACGAATCTGTGACCTTGTGGAGCTGCAGCATGCAAACGTCTTGGAGAAGGGCGGCCAGCGTACAAAGGCTGCATTGAGTGTGTGGGCAGGCAGGAACGCTGGTACCAAGCAGCTCTCTAAAGAATGTTCTTTTGGCAGAAACAGCCATACTAAAAATGAGGGGGGGAAATGAATTCAAAAATGTAGAGCTGGCCTGCAGTTATGAAGTGATAAGAAAAGTTGGCGGTTCAACATGAGCTGCCAGTTGCATATTCTAAGTCCTTGCTGTTCTCAGGCCCTCCTACAGCCATGGCCCTGGCCAGTGTTTTGATACAGCACAAAGTGGCTGTTTATTGCTATTGACTGCTGAGGCCTGTGCTCCGAAATGCGTTCTGTCAACAGAATGTAAGTGAACTTGGCATTTTAAAGCTTGGCTGCTGCAGACGCGTAGATTTCTTGGAATTGCCATGCAGCAGGACCGGTGTTGCAGTCCCCAGCTCAAACTGAAAATGTTGCACAGGAAGACGTATCATGTGAAGGTCAGCTTCACCTGAGATCCTGAGGGTTTTGTGGGATTTTTTCTTCTTTGTCAGCACAGTAAATATATCTTGTCCTTGCTTTGTTGCCTGTCAAAGGCTAGACTTTTAGCTATCTAAATTTTTTTCAGTATGCTCTGTATGGAAAAAAAAGTCATTATTCAATGGCAAACGGCCTTCACGTGAAAGGGAAATACGGCTGTGTATACAGTACATGATATTACCATAAAAGGAATAATCAGTATCTGTGCTAACTCTGTGTTACGCTGAGGATCTTTCGACTCTTTTCAGAAGTGATAGTTTCTATGATTTTGTAAGAAATCACATGCATTGTTTTCTGTTGCTTCTATAGGAACTACAGGCAGAAATTGATGCTCATACTGACATCTTCCACAACCTGGATGAAAATGGGCAGAAAATCCTGAGATCCCTGGAAGGCTCTGAGGATGCAGCCCTATTGCAGAGACGTCTGGACAACATGAACTTCAGATGGAGTGAGCTTAGGAAGAAATCTCTAAACATTAGGTAGGATCCCAACGTAAGCAAAAGCCTACAGTTGGTGTGTAAGGTGGACTGCTGTGTTTTGCCAGTAAAAGGGTTTAATTTTGTGATAGTACTATTTCTGTCCATTTTTTAAATGATTTGTGTTATTTTGAATGTTGGCTTAACTTTGTGAGAATGATTAGGTTTTTTGGTGTGAAAATGATAGTAGAGGATTAGGATTTGAGGCATATGATGAGGTTTTATATTACAGAAGGAGAGATTAACATTTTTAAACAGTAACTACCCCCTCCTAATGTAAGCTTTTTCTAGAGCTGGCTATGACTTATCAATGAGTCATGAAAGAGAGTTATTAAACAACCTGTATTTATGATAAGCTTTATTTCTAAGGCTGCTATTTCCAGTGCAAAACTAAGAATAGCCTTGCAAATGAGAAGACATGTTATTTAAGATTTTAGCTGTTGTCTGGAGAGTGGAGAGAATTACCAAATAAAATCCAGGGGTAAAAGGAAATCCATAGGTGGTGTCATAAGAGGAAAAGCTTCTCCTTGCATGGAAAACTATAATAAATGGTAATGTTACAAATGATGAAGTGGAGGTACAGGCTTCAATGGGCTGAAGATTGCTTTTCAAAAGAAAATATCCAGAAAGCTTCTCTTCAGAAATACGAGTTTTACAATAGGCAACACAGCTCTGTTGTACTCAGTCTCAGGCATTTTTTCAGTTGCTTGCTTGGCTGTGTGTTGGTGGTAGTTCAGAGGGCAGCAAAAGGCAGAAGTATTTTTCAAAGTAATGTATGAAATACTAGGTTTTTTCAGCTCGGGCCCTGAGGGAGGTCAGCCTGTGTAATGACAAAAGCCATCTTCATAATATCAATCATTAAAAATAAATGAAGGATGTGAGGTTGAAAAGATATTAGTAGCTAAAGAGAAAGAGAGACAAATTCCTGCTTTTTTTTTTTTTCTGAGGAGCAAAGAACAGGGATATAACCCTTCAAGGTCCCTCTGAGATTTTTTTTTTTAGTTTTACCCATAAACTTGCACAAGTTCAGCAATATTTGAGATAAGAAAAACAGTCAGTTGGCCAAATATCACTAATTAAATATATGGGACTTTCTGTCTTTAAGTTTTTTGCAGTTCAATGTATTGCTGCCATTAGAGTCAGAAATAGTAACCCTAGTTATGAGTGACTTCTTGCATTAAACATTCAAAGCAACAGACCTCCTCTCTAAAATATTTGTATTCAGTAACAGGCTCAAGGTGTTCAATAACTTATTGATAAGGATAAGAAAAATTCTTAACTTCTAAGACATTCAATTTAAATGTTGCTGGCCACCAGACTGAAAGAACAGGCTATTCTCAGTCTCTCTGCTTGGAGCTCTTTCTTTCCATCATACACTATGGAATGGATTTCATCTATAACTAGCAATGCTGACACAAAAGAGGTGTAAAAGCAGAAATATGAAATGTTGCCCAGGCAGCAGTCCCCTAAGTCTCCTTATTTAGTGTAAGTTTTAGACTGCTGAAACAGAAGACGCATGCTGTCACTTGGCTGAGGTGGGCATTCTTTTCTAAATCCATTAGATGTATAGTATATATCAAGAGAAGCCAAGTTCATTTCCATTACTAATTTTCTTTCATTCTGGTAAGTCAGTACAATTTATCCTAATAAACCCTTTCTTTCTTATAAAGAACTAATTTTAAAACTTTCTCCTATTATTTATTTTGTCTGCACATGCTTGAACACAGGTATAAATATATGAGAGTGCGCACATAATGTACACACATAAACACATATTCCCAAAGCTGAAAGAAGGGCAGAGCAAGATGGGTTCAGGGAAACCATTCACCGCACTGCGGAAGGTCAGAGCACAGCAGCAGTAACCAAACCACTCTGGGTCACTTTCTTTGCACTTTTTCCCTACAAAGCCACAGCTGGGGAAGCAGGGAAGAAGTGAAGACACTAGTGTTTGCCACCAGTTGCCGCCTTGTCTGGAGGTGGTGGAAGCTTGCTGAGATAAACATGGGAGACAGGAGTTAACCTGCTTCAGAAACTTGGCTCCTTGACTGTGTCCCCTCCAAAAGCCCTGTCGTCCTTGCTCTGGCTGTTGCCTCCTGCACCTCCCCATACAACATGCCCGCTCCTCTTCCCCCTCACTGCTTTCAAAGGCATCCTGGGGCTTCCCCAGCCCTCGCTGCCAGCAGGGCTGACCTCCCCAGCAGCGCCTGCTGTGAGGCAGTTTTGCCCCAGCCTGCAGCTGCCCTGTGAGAGCAGAGATCAAAAGACAGCCTGTGTGTCCCTGCCACATAGCCTGTAAGTTTGAAAAAGGAGAAATTTTTCCATCAGCTCACATACCAGAGCAGCTGAGCTTTCTGTCAGCCTATGGCTAATCTGTCCCTTTCCTTTCTCTTTCCTTGCCACTCCAATTACCTGGTGTAAGAGGTTGGAAAGAAGACAGGATCCATAGAGCATTTCAAAGAAATACAACTGTCCTTACCTTCAGCAATTTCTCATTGCCATATCCAAACTAAGTAATAAGTCTGCAAAACACTGAGTCCATATTTATCACATTTCTTTATAGACCATTCCATATGATGTATAGGAGTAGAATTTTCACTGTCAGAAAATACATGATTTTATGTGCAATCATGGAAAAAGAAATGTTATATGAACAAAGCTAGAAGTTACACAGAAAATACATAAAATAAAAGAAAATCTCTTTATTTTCCAGTGCATTGTATAACTTTAATATTATATAACACTGCTTTTGATTTGAATTACTAAGAGGAATTCTTATGTTACCTGGAAACGAATTAGAAATATCTCCTCAACAAACAATTAAAAAATAGCATATTCATATGTCTACAAAGACAAAATTTTAGTGTCCTTTGTCTATGGTATATACAAAATTGAAGATTTGATCAGTCCGGTGATGTTTCAGTCACATATTTGCTCTCCACAGAAAATAGCTGCTGAAAATTAGTAGCTCAACACTTGATCCCAGTATTAAAAAAAACATTTACACGCACACGTACACAGAGGAAATATTTAGAAGATATCCGTATGGTGGAGACCTAGTTTGCACAAAGTAGTATTTAATTTTTCCAGCGATTCAGTTAGTTTTATTGACACCTCTGTTCACATGGCACAGACATTTAGGTAGTGTAAGGGGGTTCTATTGGCTTTAACAATTTCCTCATGACTTTTTGGGGAAAGGATGCCATTGGTTCTCTTACCTTGAAGGTGAGCAACCGCATGAGTCTTGTGCAAGTGAATGGTTTGTGTAGTTGTTTAGAGAAATGCTTGCTCTTCTCTGAGCTGAAAACTTCTCTCTACGTTTTACTTAATTAGTCTCCTAGTAACGCAGAGGAAAACTAAAAAAAAAAAAAAAAAGAGAAAGAGAGATGTTCCAGGCCAGAACTGTGAAACCAAATTTAAATCACTGTTGCCAGAATCTAATTCAAAGCTACTGAAGCTATTTAAAAATCATTAAGTTAATGAAACACTAGGATCTTTCTCAGTAAATAAGTTTGTACAATTTGTTTTTTATTTTCACTGTGCCTGAATATATCTGATACTTAACACATGCTTTCAGATCCCATTTGGAAGCCAGTACAGACCACTGGAAACGTCTACATCTCTCTCTTCAGGAACTTTTGGCATGGCTGCAGTTGAAGGAGGATGAATTAAAACAGCAAGCACCCATTGGTGGAGATCTTCCCTCTGTGCAGAAACAGAATGATATTCATAGGGTATGGGTTTTTTTAAATGATCTTTTGGTCATCGCTTTTTGTTTTGCAGGTTAGTGCTGCATGAAATGGTCCTTGTTGGAAAAAGTAAGATACCCTTTAAAATACATTTTAGAGACAATGAAAACTGAACTTCTTACATGAAAGTACTAGCTACAATTTTCAAATACAGCTTAGAAAATCAGCATTTTGGAGAAGGGAGTATTTACTACCCCCTGCTTGGCTTTTTTGAAAAGCAACACAGCGTTTTCATAGACCTATCACAGATGGCTGGTTTTCATGGCTAGAACAAATACTAACTTAATATTATTTGAGTATTAAATAAGTATTTCTGAAAGTTTTTCTAGATCAGGCATTTAAACTTCATGTGTCCTTTTTGAAACCCCATTTTGCTATGGATTTTGGGGAATGTTTGTGAAAAGAGTAGCTGATATCAGCCCTAATGCACAATTGTGTGCATCATGAAACTATTGTGATAACTGACTGTAACTGTCTGTAGTTTATACTAGTTTCATCAGGGAATCCTTATGGAAAGGCAACAGCAGAGCATCCTACAGGGAGAGTTCTAGACTAAGCTTTGTAGTAAAAAGGAACCTAAATCCAACACTTCTATAGGATTTTTTTAAACCTACCAAATGAACAACCCCCAAAATAACTCAGTACTGCTGAATAATTCTTCATACAAAGATTCACGCAGTTTTTCTGTGGTAAAGGTATGCTTTAAGTATGTTTCCTGTCTTGACTCAAGTTCACACCTGTCTGATGCTAACCTGATGTCTGCTTTCAAGCAAACAGCTTTTAATTTGCTATACCATTACAGTCTATTTAGGTCAGAATGTGAAATCACAGTTCTAGTACCTCAGTGGTGCTTTTTTAGCAGTGCCATAAGGAAACCCATTAGGAAACTAGTGTCCTGCTAAAATACAGCTGACGAATTGCTGAATGAAGCAGTAAACACAGAGGAAACTGTTGTTCTGAAGAGAGGGAATAGGTGACCATGTGAAAGGTAACTGGGATAGCACACCCAACTTCAGCAACTCCTATCACTTATGAACTCCATAAAATCCTGTCTAGCCCTTATGATTTCTTATGGTTCTTTTGTGTTAATTTCTGACGGAAACTTTAATCTAGGAAGCACCAGTTAATAACAGATGTGCATAACAGAAATGAGACTTCGACCCACTAGGACAGATCCTGATTGAGTAGAAAGTTGATAATACAGTGTCAGGGGTTTCTTTACAAAGAATAGTATAAGATCAAGGGCAAGTAACCTCAATGATATAAATTGTCCTCTTGTGTTTAAAAGGTAAATGTACATAGTGTTTGTAATGAACCATAGAAGTATTTATACTGTGACATTTCTCCAGTATACACTATTACATTTCTTGGAATCAACTGGGATGTGTTATTTTAGCTCCCCTGTCCTTCCTCCACGTGTCTTTAGTTAAAATAATGACATCGTGGGAGGTTTTATTCCTCCTGTTTAGTTACCAAATGTACTTTAGTGTGACATCTAAAAAGTTATTTTGAACAAATGTGCTTTCTATTGAATAATGACAGTCAGAATATTCCAAAACCAGTGATCATCCTCTCAAAGTATTCTGCTGCATATATGTAACTTTCAGTCTATGAAACTTGCCACAAAAGGTATTTTTTTTCTTAAGTTCCTAAATCTCTGATGTTATTTATAAATGGAGAAATCTGAAAAGATACTATAAAATGAAATTGGATCTGGAATACCTGTGTGTGGTGGTTTGGCCTCAGCCGGCACCAAAGAACCCGGCGGCCGCTTGCTCAACCCCCCATGAAGGTGGGGGAGAATCGGAAGAAAAAGGCAAAACTGGTGAGTTGAGACAAAGGCAGTTTTAACAGAACAGCAAAGGAAAGAGGAAAACAACACCACAACCACTGATGGAGGAATGTACACACACGGTTACTGTACTCACCCACCGCACCCTGGGAAGCCCCAGCCCAATCCCAAGCAGGGGACTGCCTGCCCCCTTCCCTGGCCAGCTCCCCCCTATAGACTGGGCATGGCATCACGTGGTATGGAATACCCGTGTCCCATGCCAGAAAATTAACCCTATGCCCACCAGAACCAGAAGAGTTTTCTCCCGGTAGCTGTACTACAAATATTGCTCTAATAGATTGCCCTGTGTCATGCTGAAGGACCCATTTGAGAACAAATAGTGAGAAGATCAAGTTTAGAAAGAGAACATGACATATCTTGCTGCTTTAAGTTATTGGGAACCTTGAGTTTGTGAGAAGTCTGAAATATCCTATACAACCAGGCTTGGCTTTTGGCATAGGCAAATAGGCATTTGTCTACAGTACTAGACTGATAGGAGATAGTGGCAATATGGTTTCTCAAGGGCCTGTCTTTACCTAATGGCCAAGAAAGCCAAAGAGAAGGATGAACAAAAACCATCTCACTCTCAGTGCAAAATGCTTTTCTATATATATACTGCTTTGCTGCAAGGGGCAGTTTGTTCACATTTCCTAGATCTTCCTCCTGGAGAGGTGATGCGTAGGATGTGTCTCTGTCACAAAACTTTAATTGGGACTTCAAGCATTATCACAGAAACAGTGAGGCCAAAACATCCATGACTTTATGGAGCACCACCATCCCTTTTTACCTTTCCCTCAGTGAAAGTGAAGATATATGAAATGCCTCAGGTCTATTCTAGCCAGCTGTCTGTAGCAACTTCCATAAAGTAGTTTTAAAGCCCATCCAGAACATCAGAATGAAACAAACATTATAGATGTTGCTTTGACTCAGCATGACAATAACTCAAATCGTTTATCCAAAACAACTCTTGAGCCAAAGCAAGACTTAGAGTAGGATTTGTGTAGAATTGTTAGAACAAAATTTTTGTCATCTAAATATTTGAGTATTTGAAAACATTACCTTTCCTCCTAGATTGAGGAAATAATTTTTTCATCTAGAGAAACTACGTCTCATGAAATTTTAATATTGTATACTGTTCAGTAAGCTATTCAAAAGCTTCCCAGAATTCATCATAAAGGTGGCAAGCCTTCAGTGATGGACTATGTGATCTCTCTGTCACTCGTCAATCAACTGAGGTGTTTAAAACTTTTAGGGATGAGAAGTGTTGCGTAAAAGTAAAGTATCATGAAAAGGTGCAAAATGACTTTACAAAATAGATCTCCTTCTTACTTCTCCTTTTTGATTATATTCTCCCCCACATGCAGATACATACAGACACAAATCTTTGGTCATCATGTCTAGTGTCAAAGCTAGAACATTTTAGTTCCTTTTAGAAATACAGGTTCTTTCCTTTTCCTGTTCTGTATCACTTCTATAGTTTAATATAAGGCTTTTCTAGTTGTAGATATTCTGATTCCCTGTGGAAAAAAGAATGAAACATAATCCTTGAAATTAGGTTACCCTGTCTGCTTTTCTAAGATCTCTTGCAGAGAAGGAGGGAAAAATAATCAGTGAAGAACTCTGTCATCTTCAGGTTGTCTTTGACAAAATCTGTGCTTGCAGCTTGGAGTTTTTCTACTTTATTTTTTTTCCCCCAGACACTGTGGGCTTTCTGTTACTCTAAAATTTGCTTTCAGAGAATCAGATATACAAAGGCAGTATCGGAATGAACAGCTTGGCTCATTTTTGAACATAAGAAAAATGCTTTTAAAAAGGCTTGCACCACAAATATAGAAGTACCTAGCTTAAAACTGTACTGAAAAGCTGTTTTCTTTCAATAGTTTCAGATCGTTGGATATGAAAGTAAAGAGTAGTTACATTTTGGTCTTGAGAAAAAGAATCTGCTGATTGTTCAGTTTGTCCTCCTGAATGTCATTTTGGGAAATCAGTCTTCAGTAAACAAGCTAAGTCTCTACCTCTTCTGACAAATCTTTTAAGTGATCCAAACTTCCAGCTTTGGTCTTCTTATATCGGTACAGTATCTTTCCTTCTGTGAAGAATTTCTTTTGCCAGGTAGAGCCAGAAGTGAACCCAGGTAAGTTCTTAATTGGAGAAGAGAAAAGGCCTCAGCAGGGAAACATTATTTATAAGCAGTTTAACTGATTGCTGTTGAGAAATGGCATGATGAATGCAAACATGATTTTATGCCTGAATCCTTTTTCTAAAGTGGTGTTACAAGCTGTTTTTTTTTTTTTTTTTTTCCTTAAGGATGTAATTTAAAGAAAAATAAACATATTTAACCCCTCTGTCTTTTAGAAGACCATCTGGAATACCTCAGACATTCACAGCAGAGGTGAAAAAAAGTTGATTCTTATCATTAGAATGCTCCTAGTTGCCAAGATTGGCTTTAAAAATTTTAAGAGTAGGAATCAGATGAAAATTTAAAATTCTTGAATGTGTGCCAGAGGAGAGCTTGAACTCAACTGAGAAAAGAGATATCCATGCAGTCAAAATCATTGTTGCGTTATAAATGTGAGGTGCTTTTTAGACAAGACAGTTTGGAATTTATCCCAAATACACCCACATAACCGCTATTTGTTTGGACTTTTATATATAGTGGGTCATTTCGTCAATTTTTGTCATCTGAAGAAATTGTCTATGCCAAAGTCTTAGAACGTGTGGATGTGTGTGGGTGTTAGTAAATGATAAAAAATACTGCTATTCAGCAAAACATTATTGCATTATCTTACAGTTTTCTTTGTTTTACTGTTATAATAATGTTTTATTGAAATCATATTAATAATTGTGTACATGTTACTGTTAATCTCCGTTAAGTAACTTAGGCATCATGCAGATACCCTGCTTTTTCTTTTGTTCTTTTACGAGTTGCCACATCTTCTGCATAGTGATTGTATTAACAGCATAAATATCATTTATGAACATAGAAGTTAATAATATATTAACAATTCCTTGGAAACTCTTTCACATGAAATCTGTAGCAGCAGTGCCTAAGAAGAAGTACAATTCCTGCTTAAGCACGCTAACCTTTTCTGGTGGCACAGTTGATACCTACTTTTCAAAACTGAGGTCAAAACCCAGTTTTAAAAAGTTTTCTGGTTGGGAAACATCTTGAATTAATTTAACTGTACTTTTTCTCTTTAAAATTCATTAAAAGCAAAAATATCTGCTTTTCTAATAACAGAGATTAATGTTAGTTTTACTAATGGAACTGTCTTCTCATTATATTTTCATCTTTCAATTTAAACACTATGTGTTTCTCCATCTAAAGAGATTTAAGGACACCCATGAGGAGGTAGTGGAGGTCTGAGATAAGCTGATCAATACATGCATTATTAAAATGGTGGACAGAATGCCATTACTGCTGCAGTGTTGATGACAAATAAAGATGCTTAAATAAAGTAGTTTACTTGTTTTTTTGTCAGGTCATACATTATGCACATTCGATTTCCTCTACAGTCACCATAAAGTGTGGAAGAAGTAAAGGAATTTGATGGAATTAGCCTGAAATCATTAGCTGTAAATTAGACATTCATTTAGGCTAATTCTGCTTTCGATGATGGTCTGCTTATTATAAAGATGTATTTGTCAGGGCTGTAGATAGATAAATTCTTTTCTTTTTTTTTTTTTTTTTGCAAAAGAAGAGAAAGTGTCATGTATTGCTACTTATGATTTTTATTGGTAGTGTGTACAAGTTACATAACACAACTTTAATCAGAAAAGCTGGCTTTATCTTCATACAGTAAGAGCATTTTCTGGAATGGTATAGTATGACATGAGCATTCATTATTTTTAATGCTGTTCTGTGCTACTGCTTCGATCTCATGTTTTTTTCATTCGCTCCTTTTTAAATTTCTTATACTGAAATATATTTTAACTCACTTGTTAAAAGTCTGCTGATCAAAACTAGGGAAGGCAATGAGAATTGTAAATAGATCTTAACACCATACTGTGTACTGTTCCAAAACTCAGGATTTACAGACTATAATCACATCCACTAGTTCCAACATCCAGAATGGAAAAGTTGGAAAAGAAAACACTTAACACATTGGCTCACCATTTTCCTTTAATAACGGAGAAAGAGACTCTTTCTGTTTGTGACTAAATACAAAATATACCAAGTCAGAAAGTTCTCATTAGCATTTCTCTATTGTTTTGAGAAGATAGATACAATGATTCCTGCTCACACACTTTATGGGATGCACTACCCATATCTGATTATGTTGTCCTTGTTCTGTTGCACAAGAGATATTGGAGGAACGTGGCTTTAACCGTTGTTTGGAAAGATAATGCCACTAGGAGTATTTGTTCAGTATGGTTTTATGCAAAAGCAGTACAAGCTGAAAGAAGGTATTTTGTGTCCTTCCTACTGTTTTTACATAGCTACGGTTGACCTGATTACAGCAGCAGCACTCCATACAGCAGTACTACTCCTTGCCAGATACATAGCTCAAAGACACTTCTGGCTTTTAAATATTCTATAAGTTGGTGCGGTCCTGTGTTCCCTGGAATATCTGTGACTCCTTCTTGCCCTTGGTGCGTGTGTGCAGATCTTTATGCGTGTGCCTCCTGTTTTATTGGTTTGGGGCATATACATTTCTGAGAAATAATTTGTCATCGGAGACATTTATAAAGCATATTATATCTTTAAGCTGCTATACAGTTGTAATGCTTAGAAACCAATATGACTGTTGATGTCAATGTCACTTTTAACACTATCAGATGAGAGCAAAGCACACAGTCCATGGGGGAACATTTTAAGTTATGCTACCTGCTGGCTTACTTGAGCTGCAGACCTGCCACACTAGTGGGACAGAATGATGTCTCGTGAGGTGAGCACGAAGGCTAATTCAAGGAGTAGATTTTCCTCATTTGGAGGCATGAAAAAGGCTTATTATATTTCCTCTTTCTATTGTGCTTCATGCAAGCGTCAAGTATGAATTATAAAAATTGCTAAACCTAAAAATGTCTTAGTTTAGGAGTTAAAACCCTGGAGTAACCCCACTCAGTTTTTATGCAGAGCAATGTCCAATGGTAGCTTACTTGTTAATATACAGTACTCTTCTCTATTTGTGAAAATCAGTGTTGATTCTTCAGGGCCAACATGACTGTTTATCACAGATATTAATCAAAACATATATCCCCCTATGATAGTAGATACACTCTGTGAAAGGATCCCAGTCCCATTGATGTCCATGACACAAAATTAACACTTTTTACTTTGTTGTTTCCTTCAAGAAAGCACGCTTTGCTAAAGGGTTTTCCTGAATCACAATTACAAATCTTATGGTCAGTTCTTGACCACTTAATAAAAAGTTTCGTTAAAAATTTATAGTAGAATAATGTAGTTATTTCCTTAAGTTTACTTTCCTGAAATGTATTAAGAATTTTTCACCTGTGAGTGCTCATATTATAAACTGCAGGTGTGATCCTCATTATTAGTTCTCTTAGGTATTTCCAGTACAAAGCATTTCATATCAAATATAATTTGAAGTGTAATGAACTTTTTAATATTGGTTTTAAACATTTCATAAGTTTGTGTAGAAACCCAAATTTTGTTTAATAATTAATTTAACTGAATTGGTGAATTTATTATGTAAGAAACCTATATAATGCCTGTGTTGTAAAAAGAATTTTCTAATCCGTGGAGTAAAACATCTGTTTTCCACTCATGGCACATGACTCTCCTTTTTGCAGTATTGTGGTTTGTGTTACACTGCACTATAATTATCTGCATATTTTACCTCTATGCTACTTGAAAATAGTATGCGTCCAGTATTATTTCAGAAATAGAGAGGAAAATGTTGAAATAAAACACTGATAAGGACCATTTAGATAAATTCAATACGACATGCAAAAGACCTAATACAATGTGCAACCCATAGGCTGGGTTTCATCTGCATTTTTGTGCAGTGAACATTTGGATTCAGATTAATGGAATCTTAAATTCTCTTTAACCGAAAAAAAAAAAAAAACAAAAAACCCAAAACCAAAGAAAAACAAACCAAAAAAACCTGAGATATGTATACTTTAAGTAGCCTACCAAAACTTCAAATACCAATCTTGAGCATCTTACTCATGGTCATTTTAAAACCAGGGTATAGAAGAGACATAGTAAAAGGAGCTGTTGCTGGAGGGAGAAAAATGCAAATAGGAAAGAGGAAGAAAAGGCAAGAAAGGAGACAGGTGCCAAAAAGCACGACAGGAAAGGAAGAGATGAAAGGGAGGACTACAGTTGATCTGAAAAAGAGTGACTGTACCACTAAGCAATGTTAAGCATAAGGATACAGCAATTGATAATAAATACTGATTAAAGCAACTAGGAATTAGCTATTTCATAAGGACTACTTTCATACCTTTAATTTTTACTCATGCATGTCTACATCTAGGCTAGATTATATTACTGAATTTTCACCTTGGCCGTGATTCTACATTTCATAAATTTTAGTTCATGTAATGTTTGAAGAGATGCATCTACACCACTACTAGAAGAGAGAGTTACAATTTAATATATTGGAAATTTTTTTCTTACTAATTGTTATGGGTTAACAGGTCTATATACATGGATACTTTTTTTTTATGATATAACAGTTGCCAGCAGCAGTAGCAAAGTGGTAGCTGTAAGACATTGGATTTTCCTTCGCATTCTGGTAAATCTTGCTTCCAAGAACCATTAGCTATGCTAGTGTTGTCCAATATAGAGCCAGACGAAGACTTGTTTCTTGTAGCAGGGTTTTGGAGTTGACGCTGACATTAATCAGCAAAAGGGATCCCTGTCACAGTGAAAATTTCGTCAGCAAGCTTGGATACTTTGCAGCATGCTGACAGTACATTTGCTCCTTTGAATACAATGTGATTTCAGGTTAAGCAAAAGCTGATTATCTCTTCCACACTTTTTTTTGTAGCTACTAGTAATACACACATGGAAGCTGTTGTGGAAAATTTTGTTCTTAAATTGACAAAAAGAAGGGCTAGCACTCAGTATTTCATTATAGATCCACTTACAATAATTTTGTTTCATCTCTCAGACTTTCAAGAGGGAGCTGAAAACAAAAGAACCTGTTATCAGGAGTGCACTTGAGACTGTGCGAATCTTCTTAGCAGAGCAGCCTGTGGAGGGACTGGAGAAGCTCCACCCAGAACCAAGAGGTAATTGAAGACAGAGCAGGGTAATAAGACATTGCTGAAAAGATCAGTGATGATCAGCGATGATTAAATAAATTCTGCCAGCCACTGTGAAAGCATTCCTTTTACACTCCAAACTGAATGTCAGTATTCATAAACTAAGCTAAAAATATAGATGAAAGAAACCCTTAGCCATCTTTCTGAACACTGTGGCACTAAATAGACATGCATATTTATAAGCAGATTTTGAAACTGGCTTTAAACCTTCAGGACCTATCTATAACTAAAGGCCCAACTGAGGTCTGAAAGCTGCAGTTTAACCTAAAATTCAACTTGTAGTCTCAGTACTACAGAAGCTCCCGATTCCACTCAATTGCAGCAAAAGATTCAGAATGATTAATATTTATGTATGTGCAGAACTATTTTGCTGAATCAGGACACAGTTGATAAACATTTAGCTACAACTTGTATGTTTAAAAATGCCTTTATGTACTTAAATGCATATTTTGGTGATCTGTATGGTGGCAAGATTTGTTAAGAGATTTTCAAATGATAATACATTAATAAAATAAATTTCACAGGTGTCTTTGGTTATGAATAGTTTCTTACTGAGCTTTGAACTTAGATGGCAATTATTTTTCTTCTAAGACAGAATATGTCTTAAAAGCCTCTTGACTTTCACATTTAGAGCTGTCACCTGAGGAAAGGGCCCAGAATGTCACTAAACTTCTCCAAAGGCAAGCAGATGAGGTCAGAACTGAGTGGGATAAGCTGAATCTACAGTCTGCTGATTGGCAAAAGAAGATAGATGATGCTCTTGAAAGACTGCAGGGCCTTCAAGATGCAGTGGATGAACTGGACCTGAAACTACGCCAGGCTGAAGTGTTCAAGGGATCCTGGCAGCCAGTGGGGGATCTGCTAATTGACTCTCTGCAGGATCACTTAGAAAAAGTCAAGGTATGTATCAGTGTATCAGTATTTCTGGGTATAAAATAATTGTCTTGTGCATTGTATGAATCCCCAAATGAGGAATTATCTTTTAAAGTCAGAAATTGATAGTTTTGTATCATAGTGATTTATATTTTTAAAAAAAGAACTTATAAAAAGTTTTATAATTTCTGCAATTAAAATGGAATCAAATCAACATTGAGAATGTATGTTGCTAACATGGGCAAAAAGCACTGCAGGAATGTGTAAATATCCTCAGCATACTCACTGTTAACTCAGGAGATGCAGAGTTAACATTAAAGAAAGCAAAATAGGATAGGAGAATATAGAAAATTAATTCTATTCTTTATTATACTTCTGTAAATATGATGAGTATATAATTGTGTCTATACTCGTAGAGTAGAATTTAAATAATTTAAAATATATGGTTTTGTTGTTGTTTTGTCATGATGGTGATATTTGCTATCTGTTTGATAACTAGGCCTCATAACGTAAGATAGTGAAAAAAACCCCAACAAACCAACCATGTAAAAACTGTTATTATTTTCTATAACTTAATGCTTATCTACTTTCAAGCACTGTTTCATAAAATCATTGCTTATTGAGAAACTCATGCGGGCTTGTCTTCTTTCAGCATGACTGCCATGGCCAGACTTTAGAAATACTACAGGATTCCTTCAGCTAGAGCACAATAGCAGCAGTTGCCATTTTGATAAGAACAAAGTGCTTCTGTTCCGTTCACATAAATGGGGCTCATCAGTCATTTTGAAAGAGACCTGAGCTGACTGTTATTTTCTCTAGTAGAACATTAGGATCTAATGAAGAGGAAATAGAATGACTAATGGCAAGAAAAAATGCCTTTAAAAATCAAATGTAATTTATAAAAATAAAAAAGTCCATGAGTTTTAATCACACAGAAAGTTTAATGAGTGTCCTGTACAAATATTATACAAGACAAATGAAGTACTTGGTAGCTGATGAACAGTTAGCTGCAAAATTTGTTTATCTTCATTTAAATTCATAAATGAACAGAAGATATCTATTTATAAATTCTCAGAAAATGCGTTCTATTCTAGCCATGGATTTTTTTGTGATTTTGAAGAAGATATTCTGAACAGAAACACTGAATCCCTGATATTACTGGAAAACAAAGCAAGTCACTTAATTCTAAAGCTGTGACCATAACTGTTAACTCCATAATTACAGTGCTGAATTCCATTACAGTATTATAAAAAATATCTGTCCGAGAGGACATAATGACATTCTAATAACAGCAATGACAAAATAGAAATCTTAACAACTATGAAAATTGAGAAGTACTATAAATTGGTAGATATCTGTTTATTCCTTCTGAAGTCTTACTGTTAGGGCCAGACAGAAACTAAGATTTCTGCTTCAAGTTTTAAAATTAGATGCTACCACCTACCCCGATTTTTATCTCATTTGTACCATGTTTACTTAAAATATTTATGAATATAGGCTATCATAAGACCACACTGTGAGATTATCAGCTAAATGGTAAATGAAAAAAACATACAGAATATATTCATACCATTACAAGCTATAACCTTTCATTTCGTATATGGCAATTATCCTCCTGGAAACTCTGCTAATGCACGTGGAAAATAAGGAGATTGATGACAGCCAACATGGCTTTACCAAGGACAAGTCATGCATGGCAGATTTGGTGGCCTTCTATGATGGGGTTACAGTGTTGGTGGATGAGGGGAGAGCAACAGACCTCATCTACCTGGACTTATGCAAAGCGCTTTACACTGTCCCACACGATGTCCTGATCTCTAAATTGGAGATACACGGATTTGATGGATGGACCACTCAGTGGATAAGGAACTGGCTGGATGGTCACATTCAAAGAGTTGCGGTCAACAGCTTGATGTCCAAGTAGAAACGAGCGATGAGTGGCATTCCTCAGGGGTCAGTACTGGGACCAATGCTTTTCAACATCTTTGTCAGCGACATGGACAGTGGGACTGAGTGCACCCTCAGCAAGTTTCCCGATGACACTAAGCTGTGTGGTGTGGTCGACACACTGGATGTCATCCAGAGGGACCTTGAGAGGCTTGAGAGGTGGACCTGTGCCAGCCTCATGAAATTCAAGAAGGCCAAGTGCAAGGTCCTGCATGTGGGTTGGGGAAATCCCATGCAAAAATACAGGCTGGGTGGAGAATGGATCAAGAGCAGCCCTGAGGAGAGGGACTTGGGGGCGTTGGAGGATGAGAAGCTCAACATGAGCCAGCAATGTGTGCTCACAGCCCAGAAGGTCAACTGTATCCTGCATCAAAAAAAGTGTGGCCAGCAGGTCGAGGGCGGTGATTCTGTCCCTCTACTTCACTCTTGTGAGACCCCACCTGGAATACTGCATCCAGCTCTGGGGTCCTCAGCACAAGAAGGACATGGAGCTGTTGGAGCTGGTCCAGAGGAGGGCCACAAAGATGATCAGAGGACTAGAGCACCTCTGCTATGAGGACAGGCTGAGAGAGTAGGAGTTGTTCAGCCTGGAGAAGAGAAGGCTGCTGGGACAACTTATAGCAGCTTTCCAATATGTGAAAGGGGCCTACAAGAAAGCTGTTGAGGGACTTTTTAGAAGGCCATGTAGTGATAGGATGAGGGGTAATGGCTTCAAACTGCAAGAGGGTAGATTTAGAATAGATCTCAGGAAGAAATTTTTCACTGTGAGGGTGATGAGACACTGGAACAAGTTGCCCAGGGAAGTTGTTAGGTCCATCCCTGGAAATATTAAAGACCAGTTTGGATGGGGCTTTGAGCAACCAGGTCTAGTGGGAGGTGTCCCTGGCCATGGCAGGCAGGTTGGAACTAAATGATCTTTAAGGTCCCTTCCAACTCTAACCATACTATGATTCTATGATTATAGTCTGCTAGACTGCAGAAACTTTGATCTGATCCTTTATATCCTTAGCTTATCTACTTAAAGTGTACAAATATTTAAAAGATACTCACAACCCTAGCCTTAATTGCTGGGTTTAATTTCTCAAACCTAAGAAAGAAGATTTAATGTAAATATATTATCTGTGACAGGGGCAGTAAGACATGATTTAAGACCATTTTTACGTTGAACATATTTGTTGGATAGTAAGTTCATTTCTGTTTTACTTGATAAGTTACTTGATCAACTTGATAAATTTAGATGTAACCATTATTACTATCTCAGTTTAAATGAAACCCAGACAATTGGGAAGCTACTTTTTTGTGTTTCATTTCCACAGCTATCAAAGATGCAAGAGAAAGATTCTGATTTGGCTACTTTTGTACAAAAAGTTAAAGCAAATCTAGGCCTTTCTACAAAATGTAATGCATATTTACTTTCTTCATAAGCCTTTAACAACTACATAAATTAAACTTTCAATAATAGTATTATATTCATAGTTACTACTAAACAAAATTGTTGCTTTGAGAGGAAATTAGTTACTAAAAGAATTGCTAGTCTAATGCCTGAAAGTCTTAATAAGATTAAGGAAGCTAATATGGGAACATAGCACGTAGAATTGACTCAAAGCATTAGCAAGGTGAGCAGCAGTGTCTACTTTGCATGTGCTGCAGAAATAAGAACATCATTCCTAGCCTGAAGTCAAATGATGGGAAGACCGAAGGGGCAAGAGTGCTGGTAGAGGGACAAGTGGAGGGAGGGGGAAGAGAGCTCCACTCTGCTCAGCACTGAATTGATTCCTCCTACATCCTAGTTACCTATTCTAGTCTACAAGCCCAGTCCTTAGCTCCAAAACTGCAGTAACCCCCCAAAATGCTGTGTGCATATGGGAATGGAAAATGAGTTAAATCTGTTGCGTAATTTCTAATGTGCAATTTTAAAACTTACCGTATACTATTCAAGATTGGGAGAATCACTGAGACATTTGACTCAGCTCTGCAGGTTTTAGATGCCTTTGGTGTCTGTTATTTGACCTGTATAATGCGGTTTAACACATGCCTGGTTACTACTGTTTTCCTCTTGCTCCCCTTAGTAATTGATTCAGTTAAAGGTTAAATACTTTTCCTTTGCAAATGTTTTAATTCAAAGGTAAGCTGGTTGAAGAAGACACAAGCTATATAGCCTTCAGTTATAAGTAAAGATCTTTATTTATAAATTATATTATCAGCCAAACATTGTCAAATTGATATATTATACATCTCTCATCCTTGTTCTGTTTTTGTCACAATGACTGATGCTACTATAGTATGAGGAAGGGTACCTATTACTCTCTATGCATCTAAGCACTCCAAGCACCTTCTGAGCAGATCTTTGAAACGTTGGTCACATGAGATTGCATTTCTTGCAAATCCTTCTCCTAATCGGGATCACAGTAGCCTTCCCAAACCTAAGCTGATGAATAACTTCCTAGGGAATGGCACTTCTAGTGCCATTTTTCCCTGTTCTCTTTAGCTGTAGTTGCTGGAGCTCTTAAGGTCATGATGTAACATTGAACTCACAGACAATAACTGATCCTTGATCAGTATTAATGGATTATTATTACAGATCCTTGATCTGTATTAATGTACCAATTGGTATTTGTCTCTGGTTCTAAGGACAAGAGATAAATAGTTTTACATAACTCCCCAAAAAGTGCAACCTAGACTACTGATGATCTAGAATCAAAATATTCATCAGACTTCTCTGCTTCTCTGTCCTCTGTTATTCTCCTTTTTTTCTTCTCTCATCTGGGTGATCTTATCTGCAGACTGAAATATAAATTACCTTCTTAATAACACATTGTTATGGTTTGAGAAACCCACAACAGTTTATTGTCATTTAGACAATTATTCTATCACCAGATGACCTCTCCCCACCCAGGAAGGGGAATCGGGGAAAAACGAGGAAACATGAGGGTTGAAATATAAATAGATTTAATAGGATAAGACTAAATAATTAACATTAATAAAGAACCAATATTGATCCCAATACCAATATAAAATATACAAGGATCATACTCAGTCAATTCTATCAGTAGGAAGCTGTGCACTCCCAGCAGTGGACAGTAAATGTCGGACACTGGGAGTGCTACAGCTTCGGGAGGAAGGGAAGGCCTCAGGAGTCCGGCACTCGGACAAGAAGTTCTCAGGATCGCTGCCATCAAGGGAGAGGGAGCTTCACAGCAAGCTTTCTAATTTATATTGAATGTGACGTTCATGGTATGAAATAATCCTGTTGGCCAGCTTGGGTCAAGTGCCCGGGTCTCGCTTCTCCTCATCCCTGCACATGGTGAGCTCAAAAACACTGAGACCTTGAAACCCACACATCATAGCTGGCTATAAAGTAAATATTTTCACAAATTCAGACACTAGGGTCTTCTAAAAGTGCAGTTTTCCCAAGCATTAGAAGAGAAATTAGTCCTGTGTCACTCTAAGCAGGACACACATATTCTTTCTCTCTCTCTTCCAAGCATACCTTTCTGTCCATTAAAATCCAAACCACCACTTAACTGTCTTAAATTTAGTTCAAGCCCAAATGAATCTGTTAAATGTCCTCTAATATCCATCGGCTGATCGTTTTGATTGTAGCTCAGAACATATTTTAGACATGACCTGGGGTTTCTACTTCTTTCTGCAGCAAATTCAACAGATGCTTTCGTCTTGCAATCACATTTTTTTCAATTTTTTCTTTCTCATCATGATGCCTGGAACACTTGGGGTCACATGAGACCATCACTCACTTTTTATATTAAGTTTTTCCTGGTCTTGATATATGCAATCATACCTGCCTCCAGGAATTTGCAGCAGAACCACCTTTCCTCTCTTTCTCCCCGAAAGACTCTCATTGGCTCCATACCAACCAAAACCTTGATAATGGTTATGCTGCTAGTGTGCAACAATCATTACATGTCGTGCTGATAACTTCTCACTGTTTTGTTGTTTGTCTGTAGACATCTGCTGAGAAATACTAATAGGAATGGATGCTGTTGAGTATTCAGAACAGTACCCCTTAGGAAGTTTTACATTTTGATACTTTTACACTCTGAAAAATTATTTTTTAAACTAGAGGCCACTATTTTGGGATGTCGTGCACAGAATTTTGTGACTGAGAAAGCAATGTAATTTTAACGGTGTGGTTTATCTGTTACTTCAAGGTACTTATGAGAGCACAACGCAAAGCACTTTCTTATGGCAGTGGTATTCTACCATATCACTGGTGGCATATAACTGCTTCAGTTTTCTATCATAGACAACACTGTAAGCAAACAGCAGAGCCTCTAGACTCCATGGGGGATATAACTCCTTTCTGACTTTTTTTTTTTTTAACCACCATAAAATAAAATAAAAATATANGCTTCAGTTTTCTATCATAGACAACACTGTAAGCAAACAGCAGAGCCTCTAGACTCCATGGGGGATATAACTCCTTTCTGACTTTTTTTTTTTTTTTAACCACCGTAAAATAAAATAAAAATAAAAATTAAGAACAGGCAGTAGTGTCTGTGGTTTCTCTAGCTCAAAATAGAAGCACATACCTCAAGAACACCTGCCAAATAATAGCTGAATTGTGTAGACCTATTTTCAATTAACTCAATTCTCTTATAGAATGATTTGTTCCCCTTAATTGTCACATAAAGAGGGCACCTTGACTCAATATGATGATTGTTAACTGTAAAAAGCAGAAAGAATTTAGTCACGTCTTGTATTTTCCTGTGAGCAGTTTTCACGAAAGTTTTAATCTGGCTTCTTAAAAACTGGTTGTTGTTCTTGCAGATCCACTTTTACAGTTACAAATAAAGCAGTTGCATGGAAAGACTATGAACTCTGCATATAGATTATGGATTTTAATATATTTAGTGTAACAAGTGTATTCTCAAAGGCTGTAAGTATCATTTTAAATTCTTTTGTCACAGCCTGTTTACAATTTTAATACAATTTCTCCTAATTATTTTCTATAAAATTTTGAAACAAAAGGCAATGAGAAATTCACAAGTACTGCATAAGTAACCTTTTTTTTCTGAGATGTCAGGCCTGAATGATACACTGTTTAATTCAGAATTTCTTCATCATAATTGACAGTTGTAGCCAATTGTACATTACTGACAAATGTTCACAGGGAAGTGTCAACCTGAAACTTCTTTCTAATCTGTAAACTGAACAGAGTTTGTAATTATGCATAGATCAGAAATGAACTGATCTGCTCATCATCTACTCCAAAATTACTTTCTGTGTGCACTCAATCCTTTTGTCCCTAGTCATCTCTTCTCTAAATGAGACAGAAAGTAAGATAACCCCTTAAGATAATTAGCTAAATTTCAGTTGTGTTCCTATGTGGCCATAGAAAGAAAAGAAATAGATTTTCCAAGGTTACAATAACATATTATTACAAACACTCCAGTACTAAATCAGCAACCTCAATTGCCAGACAATGAATGATCATAGGCAGTTCATTAAACAAACAAACAAACAAAAAGCCTTATACATTATTCTGTACTTCATTTTGGTACTGTTCAGCTACTGCTGTGCTGAAAAGGGATATTTCAGAAAAGTGGACTCTTACAGTGCGATTTTGAGGGAACTATGCTGACAGCTGCCTGCAATGGAGAATCTGAGAGCAGAGCAAGTTGCTGAATTTCAAATTCTTCCCAAGTTATTTAAAATGTTTAGGTAATTGATAATTTTCTATCCTTCCTGAAGAAAGAATGATTTTTGTAAGGAATTAGTAGGGTTTACGTGCAAGAAAATTAATAAGTGACACCTAAAACCAAGACAATAGTCCATATTCATCCCCTCCTAGCAATGGAGACGTATTCTGGACATGAAAAGATCAGTTTTACATGGAACCATAGAAACTATGCAAGAAGTCATTACCTGGAAGATGTGTTGAATAACCAGAATTTCCAACCAGCTAGATATCAATAGCAGTACTAGATCCATTTAAAGCAAGTTGTGGTCAGATTGTAATGTGATGCTTATGCTCCTGTTAATTTTTTGCTCACATAAAATTAAGCTATGCATTAAGTTAAGCTAACAGCGACTTTTGAGATCTTTTTAATTCCCCTTCTTTATGGATAGTCTCTAGTTTTGTTCCTTGGAAAAAAAAAACAAAAAACAAAAAAACCCACAAAACAAAAACACAACAAAAGACAATATTTATATTTCATGTGGAGGTCTGAATTTATATCAACAGCAAAGTACTGCTATTTGGAAGTAAATTAACTTGCCTGATTTTCTGATCAAAGTTACTTTTTTTCCACATGACAACACGTAATTTTTTCACATTGCCTAGATATCTTCCTGCATTATTCCAAGCCCAAACCCTTTTTTGCTTCAAATTTCTACCATGTGTAATTACTTTTTTGTGTGTGTGTGTGTGTGCAACACTGATTAGTTTCACTGCTGGTAAAGAAATTTGGCAAGCCTACAGAAGTAAGTGGCCCTAAAGTATTGTTTCAGCAGTTTCAGTACTCATAGACTAGGATGTATTTTGACAATTTACAAGCATTTCTCCCTGATATAGGTATACTCCCTATTATTCTTAGATTTTAAAATACCAAAAATACTAAAGCATTCCATATACAGAATTTTAGAATATGAACTACATTTTGATTAAGTATTTTTAAATTATTTGTACAATTAAAAGATGACAGCATCTGTTGTTTGACAGCTGAATTGGAAACTATTTTCCTGCAGTGTAAGAGATGGAAGTATTAATGTTTTCTTCAGACTACAACCGAAGTAATTACTGTTAAAATGCTTCTCAAGTTTATCATTTCATGCATTCGTCATTCTGCGGTAGAATCATGTAATAATTATTTATGATGTCTCCTTAGACTACTTTGAAGTGCATATACATTTTTTTCAGTTTAATTTGAAGCCATCTGTCACCACCAAAGTCTATAATCAATCTGAATTAAATTGTCCTATTTCCTTTGGTAAGTCTCTTAGTAAGTTCTGTGCTGGACTCTGTGATTTTTAAAAACTAATTCATACAGAATAGCCATTTACTCCCAATTCATTTGCCAGCTTCCAAAACCCAAAAAATCATCCCTGAGAAAATTAGAATGATCTGTATGAACAGCTTTTTTAGATGTGAAATATTTGTAGACTAGAGATTGTTCTAAGTAAGATACTATAACAGAAGATGATCTAATGACATTCTAGAGGACTTTAAGGTTTTAAACAGAAATACAGTCAATAAAAACAGAATTTACAAAATGGCAAAAACTCTTCAGTGACTGTTTTAATTCTAATATCAACTAAAGCATCAGTAGAGTACATCAGAACATAATAAACTTTATTTTAAAATAAACCAAAATCTTACTGAAGTTCACTGGAACACTTTGACATCCTACAAATGTCCTTATGATATGGAATATTTTTGCAAATTTAAAATTTTGTGGCGTTTTCTATGATGAAAGCAATAGTTGAAGTTTGTTGAATTTGTTAACGGGTGAACTTGCAGGATGTTGTAAAACATCAAAGACAGTTCCACTAACTACATTACCTAATTGGTTGCACAGCCTGGTATCTTGTTTTTACTTTTTTTTTTTTAAAGACAGTTTTATACAACACAGTATTTAGTAGGGTTGTTTGGTTGTCACTATTGGAGGCAAGCATAATTTGCTAAAGTTTGTTTGAAATATGAAATTGAGTTAAAAACCATGGAGTGCTTCATCATGTAGTTGTACCAGCTGAGGTTAGTTCTGCTATGCTTCTTAGCTTGTAGGAGATGAAAGTTACTCAATTGTGTCCTGTGGTCTCTTAATCTCATTTTAACAGTTGAGGAAAGAATTTATTTTCTCATGTGAAAAGAAATATAATCACAAGTGGTTATTTCATATGTAATAGTCATGTATTTGCAACTGATACAAATTTAATCTAAAATTCTCCTCTGCCCTGTGTTGTTGCTATGTAATCAGTCACATAAGATTGGAGAGTTTGTTATGGCAACAACTATGGTAGTGGCCCATATCTAAGCCCATTTTAAATACCTGAAGCAAACTGTCATTCGTTCTACTGACCCCTTTTGCAATAAGCTATACATTTCTGATCTCATATTTAGATGCTACCACTTTAGTTATAGTGAATGTTTCATGGAGACTAGATTTTGTCTATATTGAGCTACCTGTTTTAAGGACAAAAATCTTTTTTACGTAGGGTTAGTTAAGAAAATGATGAGCAGACAGAGAAGTGGAATCTTAGAGCAGTCTTTTGAAAGTAAGACTGCTCTTAACCATACTACTTACTGGGAAACAGTAGCGTAATTGAGATACAGCAACATTAATGTTGCTCTGCTAACAAAGAACAAACCAAAAATAAGTATTCTTTGATTAACTTTTTGGGGAATCACCAAAACTAGTGTGAGAAACAGCCTTTTGTAGACCTTTTGTGAAAGAACCAGCACCTGGGAAAGAGCTGCACCAGATTTCACCTGGTTCGCGCCAGATTAACTATTTTCTTTTTGCTTGAGGACCCTTGGGCTAAATAACACTCTTAACTTTTCCCTGACAGTAAGCGTAGAAAAATTCCTGAACTCTAAAGAAGAAAAAAGCTGACCAGGAAAACGTGGAAATCTTTTCTACCTCCAACCCAGTTTGGTAGAACGTGCTATTATTAGATCAATGGATTTCATTTAGAGCCAAATTTTTCCTTGCCTGAACTCACCCTGCTGATTTCAGTGGGAGCTCAACATGCACATCTGCAGGCAGAATTGGACTTTTTAAGTATTGGTAATCTCTGATCTTGCTTTCTGAAAGCCTGCTGAGAGAACTGACTAATACATGTATAAAGACTTCTCTGTTGTTTTATGCCTCTGAAGTTCAGAATTGAGGTCAGACCAGAACATTTTTAAGAGATTGTTCTTTATCAGAAATAAGAATGGGACTTCAGCTTTTAGAAGGAGAATTAAATATTAATGTCTAAGTACCTAGGTGACATAGTTATTGCATGGACTCTAACATTTAACATGGCTTTTTGTTTTAAGTTTGCCATATAAAACCAGCACATATAGTTACTAGTCTGATGATCAAGTATTAGCATTCCTGGACATGACATTAAATCAAAGATGGTCTTGAACTGTTGTGATTCTGTTCAAAAGTCTTCTTTCTCTAATAACTTGGAAATGTAAATATTTATCCAAGGAAAAAAAATACAATGCAAGCAACACTTTTCTTTTTACCGTGCGACCATTTTATTCAGGCTTCCCTGTGGCTCAGGGAAGTGGGTGGCTAAAGGGAGAAAAATTATACCCAAGGAGTATTTATAACAGAAATCTGATCTGCTATACATAGTTTGCTATTGAACCATTTCTATGTAAAGCAAAAGGACATACCAGAAGTGAATATATAACCAGAGAAATTTATGTTCAGTGAGACACGAGAGGAGGGAAAAGAGAGAAGGAGTGCTAGAAATGAATTTTAATATTGTCTGCTTTCTCTGAGGAGGCATTTTTTTCCCATGCAGAGAAGTCTGCCAGTATTATGTTTTTAATGAAATCTTTTCTTAAAACATTGACTCTCCTATTCCTGGGAATGTATTTGGTGGTGTAGCTATCAAGCGTGCAGATTCTGTAATGATAATATTACTATGACATGGGCAAATCAATAAGCAAAATATAATCAATTTATCAAGCTCATATGCTGGTACCCAGTAATTACTTAGGGGCTGCTTGAAGTAGGGAGTGCAATGAATGTTAGATTGCCTGGGATGTTTATCAGTGACCCATTGCGCTATACTACTCTCATTTTAATCTTTAGATATTTAAAGCCTAATAGAGTTTTATTTCGTTTTTTGTCCAAGGTTAACTCATAATAAAACCTTATAATTGCTGCTTAGCACTTTTATAGTGCTTCTCATGTTCCAGATAGTATGAGTTAATCTTCTCAGCTTCTTTCTGAGACTGCAAGAGAAGTAGTATTATCCCCAATTTACAAATAGGGCAATTGAATCAGTGACACTAATTTGTCCAGACAGCAATGCCACTCAAATTATTTTTATTCTCTTTAGCTTTTACCTGCAAACTGTTTTATTTTAGTTGGGTTCAATTATCCAGAGGATTAAGAATGACAATTTTCATCGGTTTCAGCAGGAGCCACAGCTAGTCATTTCCCAGAGCTGTAGCCTGCTCAGCAGCTGACAACCCAGAAGGGTTTCAGCCTGAATGCCTGGGAGGGTGGGCACTGCTCCTGACGCAGTTTCCCAGCCTATGTCTGGTGCTGCTATAAAAACCCTAGACCCGTTTCATTTCTTAAGTTTTATTTAACGGTCTTCTTTTCAGCATTTTATTTTAGTATTCTTTCTTCCTAAATTAGCTTAAAAAGTAAATTGTTGTTGCTTATGTTCTGCTAAAATCTACTGTTAGAACTGAATTCCCTTCTCTGGCATTGTTGAAGGATGTTCTTATTACACATAAGAAGTCTAGGAATTTCCACCTCAAGATGTTGACTTGGGGTTTCACCCATGCCCACTCCCCACATATCATACAGTGGTGGCGAAAAGGTGGAGATGAGATTTACAGTATTAATTCAAGAGTTGGAAAACATAGCTTTCAGCAAAACACTTGAACAGGCCATCTTACCTGCATTCTTCTGGAGGTTAGAGACTGGATGGACTGTAATAACTCCTTTTGGCCTTAAGCTCTATGAAAATCTTTGTTCCCCTGCTGGAGGTAGTAATTATCAACTTTATGAGGCTAAACATTATGAAAAATTACATGGTAAATTTAAAGACATGTTGGCATATTGTACGTAAACATGATCTTTCAAGTTGGGGAGAGGAGAAAATAAATATTTATTTCAAAATTAAAATAAAGATCTGTCTGTGCTTTTTGTTAAAAAAGATAGGAGGAGGTTTTGAAGCTTCTTTTCTGAATTGTTTTAATGTTGGTTGACTGTCAGAACACAATATGTGTCTTAGTACTGTCAAAGCTATGCTTTTGTATCACCGTGCAAGGAATCCATGTTTTTCCTCCTGAGGTACAGAATCTGCCCGCTGATGTCTGAAAGATTGAGGTGTTTTGTAATATCATGGTACAGCTGTTGCAATCTTTCTGGTTTAAACTGCTTTCTTTTTTTGTCAGTGAAATACTACATTTGCCTTTAAAATATGATGCTGCCTTACAACATGATAGAGATTTACTTTGTAGTAACTATTTTCTGAGGGCAAGGAGAACTCCTGTGAGTCTCTATTACCTGGAAGAGCTTGTGGTAAGGAACATGGGTGATTCAATCTTTTACGTTTGTATATATCTAATATACATTGTTCACCAGTTAACTAATAGAGATAGATAATGTGTTATTAATGGTTTAAAAACAGGTTTGACTGAGGCTCCACAACCTGAGCATAGATATCTTTTCAAGTGCTTTTAGCTGTAATGATGCTGAATGAAACCATACTAAAGGAAAAATGTCCTATGTAAAAGTTCATTTGTATTTTTTGTCCTTCATGTAATGTGTGTTAGACTTTCAGATTACACTTTGAAATGCTCCAAGTTACAGTTCCAAAGCACTTCATCTCTTGATTGCATGATTGGCTTCTTGGTTGCAAAGTAACTGAGTAACTAACTTTGTTTATGTGGAAAAATTGGTGCAGAACTGTTTGTGAACACTTTAACAGGGATGGGCTTTGCCATGTCATGGTTATAGTTGTTCTAGTAGAGTGAATTACAGGCTAAATTTGCTCATTTACTTTTCCCTCCTCCATGGAGGAGAACAATTTGAGAATAAATGGCAAGGCAGTAACATAGATTGTATCTGTTCAGGGATCATAAAACTGCATATTAGCTGTTGATTTAAAAAAAAAATTAATCAAGAATTCATAGTTACAAAGTAATATGTGTTTCAGGATATGTGCATCTATTTATTAGCGTGCTTCTGTTTATATAAATTAGACATCCTAATAATTAAATACTTTTTTCTAGATACAACATTGCTACAAATCATAGCTTTTTTCCTAAAAAGTTCAGAAAAGAAGACAATTAATACCTGGCATTGTTTCATTTTTCATTTGTTCTATTCAAATTTTACTATCTTTATTTTTAAGGAAGTACTGAGTCTTCCAAATTGTAGGAAATAACTTTTCAAAATTTTGATGTTTTGTCAGATTCAGAAATACGAATTTCAGAATGGGATAGGACTTAAAGGGCATTTGATTTTCTTTCTGTCCCAATGTCTTCTATTTGAACTATTTTTATCCCAGAGGAGGATTTATATTCTACTCTAGTGCATTCTTGCTTGGTCATTTCTGACTTTATAAAAATATATAGGATGGAAAATCAAATCAGCTAAAATCCATTTTGTTTCAACACTCACTGTCCCCAGGAGCACTAGAATCAAATAAAAATACAATGTCAGTTTAAAAGGAGGCTAAGTGTAGCATATTGAGCTAGCAGCTGACAATCCCAGGCTTCACTGAAATTTAAATCATACAAATGGGTTTGAAATACATGAAACCCATCAGACAAGAAACGGACTCATTTTGAATGAAAAAAGATGGAGACTGTTAAACTGTCCTGGGTAGAATGTGTCAGTTTATTCCATCTTGTATGTTTTTAAATATAAAACCTGAAGATACTCTCTGGCCCATAAATACTTCTCCACTTGGACACTAAGGGAGCTGAGGTAGAGAAACGTCAGTGCTGGGAGCCTGCTGTGGCCCAGGTGTAAGACGGCCTCGCCTTACTGTGCAAATGGATCCTGCTCTGATTTAGCTGCAACTGCTGCTGGCATAATCTGTGTTGTCCCCCCTACCCCCCCAACACAAATTTATCTGACACAGAAGAACTTTTCTCCCTAAGCCATCTCATATTTTCATCATGGTGCCAGATGTCTTTTTCTGTCTCTTTCACTGGTTATAAGAATTGAGGTTTAACATAGACCTGTGCTAGCAGGAGACTCTTCTGTATGAGGGAATTCTTCAAGAAAATTCCAGACTAGCATGAGGCCACTGCCCTGTATAAGTGCCACTCACAGACCAGGGAAACAGATTTTCTTTGTAGGCAGTTGGCCTTTTCTTGAAATCTGCTTCATATTAAGTGTCAGAAACATCCATGATGGAACAGATAAGGGGATGGACTTTTCATGCTTATAATTTTGGACATACATACTGGTGGGATGCAGCCATGAGTGCTGAATGAGTTGGCAGATGTTATTGCGAGGCCACTCTCAGTTGTTTTCAAAAGGTAATGGCAACTGGGAGAGACTCCTGAAGACTGGAAGGGAGCAGATGTCACTCTCATCTTCAAGAAGGGCAGGAAGCAGGACCCAGGGAACTGCAGGTCAGTTGGCCTCACCTCAGTCCCTGAGAAGCTAACCCTTGAAACCATCTCCAGGCACATGAAGGACAAGAAAGTTCTGTTAGAGGCAAGTCACTAGTGGGGTGACATGGGGGTTGATACTGGCTCAATACCATTTAACATCTGCATTAATGAACTGAACCCTGGGACAGAACATACCCTCAGTAAATTCACAGATGATGGAATACCCAGTACACCAGATGGTTGTGCTGCCATTCAGAGGGACCTTGACAGGATGGAGAATTATACTGGGAGGAATCTCATGAAGTTCAACAAGGAGAAATGCCAAGTCCTGTGTCCTGGGAGAAATAGCTCCAGGCAATAGTACACACTGGGGGCCAACTGGCCAGAAAGCAGCTCTGCAGAGAAGGGCCTTGGGGTCATGGTAGACAAAAAGCTGACCATAAGCCAGAAATACACCTTCATGGCAAAGAAGGTCAATGGCATCCTGGGCTGCATTAGGAAAAGCATTGCCAGCAGGTTGAGGGAGGTGATCTTTCCTCTTTGCTCAGCCCTGGTGAGGCCACATCTGGACTGCTGGGTCCAGTTCTGGGCTCCCTGGTACAAGAGAGATAAGAACTTAACTAGAACAAGTCCAGTGGAGGGCCATAAATATGGTTACAGGACAGAGGCATCTTTCCTGTGAGGAGAGGCTGAGAGAACTGGGACTGCTCAGCCTTGAGAAAAGGTGACTCAGGATCTTACCATGTATATAAGTATCTGATGGGAAGGAAAGAAGAAAAGGAAGCTGGACTCTTCTCAGTACTGTCCATCAACAGAGCAGAGCCAGTGGGCACAAATTAAAAAACATGACGTTCCATCTGAATACAAGAAGGCATATGTGAGTGGTCAAACACCAGAACAGATTGCCCAGAGAGGCCATGGAGTCTCCGTCCTTGGAGGTATTCAAAATCTGACTGGACATGGTCCTGGGCAACCTGCCTCTCACTGAACCTGCTCTGAGCAGGGGGACTAGACTAGGTGATCTGAAGAGGTGCCTTCCAACTTCAGCCATTCTGTGATTCTGTGTTTCTGCAATAGTGATGTTAACTCTATTTTTAGGAGTTCTGGATCTGGTGATTAATTTGTCATTTCCTTTTAGAGATAATTAAAGAAAGTAGTATGTTAAAATTAAGTGACATGCTATAATAATTGATTAAATCTTCTTGGGCTATAACCTGTCTACAAAATCATTGATACAATAAAGTCTTATTACCCACCCACAAAAATAGGACGTTGATGACAAATTTGGTAATTACTCATTAGTCTTTTGTACTCAACATTTTTTGTTGTTGTTGTTGTTGTTGTTTTTTTCTGGCTTAGTTTTTTTGGGGTTTTGTTTTTGTTTTTTTCACTTTTCAGTGTATTTTTCAGGACAGTTTAGAGTTTTGTGAAAGTGAGTAATTTCTTTAGTGCAATGATTTTCAGAAATAGACATATAAAAATATGTAGACTTTCTTATTCATTTAATCACTAATAAAAGTAAGAAATTTGTGTTCTAAATTTCAGTTTTCATAGATATCTAAGGTTGCATGCTCTTGAAAAGTTTATTAGGAAGTACAGAACATTTCATTTCTAAATATAGCTGCTACAATGTTTAGCCCTATTTAGAGTCTAAGTGTGGCCTGCCTAAATAATAAATGCCATTGCTGGAAAACTAAAGATGGCTTGTCAGGATTTTCAAATTATTACTATTTTTATTTGGGGTTTTTGTTTGTGGTTTTTTTTTTTCCCCACCCCTTTTTAAAAGGATAATAAGCAATGTTTTAAATTCCTTGGGCTGAGGCTTGCAAAAAAAGAACTTCAGTGAAAGGGGATACTGTGTACTGAAGTCTTGCATATACTATCTCTGGGAGAAACTAGGCTTTGAGATCAATTCTGATTTCCCATGTTGTGCTCAAAGCAAATCTGTAGTGTTCAGATCAAACCTGGTGTTGCTATAATTGCAAGTCCATAAAAACTGAGAAGAAAAAGTAGAGATTAAACCCAATTGCCTTTAACATCGTAGACAGGCATCTGTGCCTGTTTCATCCATAACCAAAAAATAAAGACAGAGACTCATTTCCAGAAGCTCATGTTGAACGTTTAAGGTATTTAGTGCATTAGTAAAATGAATTTTGTCTCCTTTCTCTTTCCAACAGGAGAAGGGAATTACTGTGTATCTGCTGAGATTCATGGTCCCTCCTTCCATGAGTATGGGAAACATTAATGAGTCTTGATCTTCACTAATGTGTTCAGGATGAGGACAATATAGTTAGAAAGCAGTATTACACTATAGTTGTGGTGTAGTTGTTTATACATGGTCTTACAGAGATTTTTCTCAACTCATAAGTCCAAGCGTTGTTAAGGCTACATGAAGGATGAAAGTAGCAAAAAATTATTATGCTCCCAAGCTATTTTTCATTGCAGAAATATTTCAGATAAGTAGAAGCCAATGAGAATAGTGACTGTATTTGAAATCATAATTGAAAAGCTCAATTACTTGTTTTAACTTTGAGATTTAATAATTGTGTAACAATTACAAATAAGTAATTATTAGATGATATCTGTTTATTAATATAATTTTTGAGGCAAATACATCTCAACTCGGTCTCAGTACTACTGAGGTGTACATAAGAATATATGTGCGTGCTGTTATTTTCCTTTTATCAGTGTGCTGAATGCTAAGCAACGATTTCTTGCTCTCGGTACAGCTGCATAATTGCTGTTTGTTCTGGCAAGGCACTGATATTGTCTGTTCTGCACCACGTCTAAACACATATGGTAGGTATTGGGATCGCTAGGAATAAACACAGGAAGAGAAAAAGCAATTGTAATGACCCACTGACATTTTAAAGTAGCAAACAATAAATAAAAGCCAGCCTGTATTTTACTTTAATTTTTCTCTGTGAATAAGGAACAAGTACTGTTCTGAGAATACAATTTCTCTTCAGGGTGTATTTTCCAAGTGACACAGTGTGATTTAGTCACACTATTCCATTAACTCCAGTGGGCCAGTAGTTACAGGCACTTGATTTAATTTTGGTTGGATTCCTGAATACTGTGTTTGACTTGTTAGCGAGCTGTTGCATATGTGGTTGAGGGAGAGACGGGTTAAGAAATGGAAAATGTGCATTGTAGAGTCAATGTTCCTTCCGGAATGTTCATTTATGAATTTTGAGATGGAAACTCCCTGAAGCTAGATAAGTATATAATATCTTTGTTGTTATCAAAATAAGCTTGTTTACTATTTATCTAGTCTTCCACTCAAATGATTCATGAATTTCCTTTCAGATTTCACGGGACTAATTTATGGATCCTTAAAAAAAAAAGCCCTTTCCATAGCATTGACAAAAGCCATCTCACTTTGGTGAATCTTTAAATATAAAGACCTAGACTTTTTATATTTTATCTTTCTTCTGAACATTGGGCAGCCTTCCAAAGAAGAAGTCAATGCTCTTCTGTATGTTAGGGATCACTAGCTAAAAGAAAGAAAGGGAAAAAATCCACTGGTATGGCATGTGAAATGTGGAAGGAGGAAGTCTTAAAAAAGCCCTAATAATCATATTTAAACAAATAATGAAATTTTCATTAATAGAGTTGGTATTCTGGAAAGAAGTGAGGGCTATGTGGTGGCTTTTACTACTTTGGAACAGGATACCCAAAGCACAACCAAATTTGATGGGAAATATGCAGAAGAGGACCTGCAAGTAATCTGGGGGGTCTTAGCCTGAATATTCTAAAATATGTAAGAAACCAATGTGCAATTACAGACACTAGCCTAAAATAATTTTCTATTTGAAGTTCCAGCCCTAAATAGAAAATATCTAGTGTTAGGAAACACCAAGATAACTGGTAAGGAAGAGATTTGGCTTGGTACTGAGCAAGTTCCAAAGATTGCTGTCATAATAGGAACATTATTAGCTAAAGGTCAGCATCTCTGCAGGGATGAAAAATAACCCCAAAAATCCAATACAGCAATGTTCAGTTTTCAGAAAGGAAGCTACACACAAATGAGGAAGCCTGCTGAAAAGGAACCAAATGAGCAAAGTATGTGAAGGCAGCATGGAGGCACTACATGGGAAACTGAAAACAAATCCATACTGTCAAAATGGGCTCTTACAGGACCTAGAAAGAGGGAGTGGCTAAGGAAAAGTATAGATAAAGCTATTTGAAGCAAGAATACGTAGAAAAAATTGTGATCATTAAGGGTGCCAAATCACCAGAACCAGATGAACCAGGTCAAGTGTTTTAATGGAAGTATAAATAGCTATAACTATTAACAGTATTTTCTTGGTTAAAAATAGTTTTTTATGAGGAATGTAAGGGGGAAAATGTGGTGATTGTTTTTAAATAGCACACCTAGTCAGGCCTGCAAACCTACAGACCAGGAAATCTGGGGAAGAATATACTGTAGAAGAGACAACAACATCGCTTTTGCAAAAGTAGGTGCGCCTTACATCTCCTAGTGTGCCTTGAAGGAAACACGAGCATATTGATAAGGGGGTATAGGCTATTTGGTGTTCCAAAAGGATTTTAAGAAGGTCTTTCAGCAAAGAAACTAAGTTCCAGTGGGATAACAGAGAAGGTCTTCATGTGGATAAATAACCAATTATCTGGTTATTTCCTGTAAAAGATAGAATCATAGAATTGTTTAGGTTGGAAGAGACCCTTACGATCATCAAGTCCAACTGTTAACCTAGCACTGCCAAGTCCACCACTAAACCCTAAGCACCACATGTATGTGGCTTTTAAATACCTCCAGGGATGGTGACTCCACTGCTTCCCTGGGCAGCCTGTTCCAATGCTTGACAACCCTCTTGGTGAATAAATTTTCCTAATATCCAATCTAAACCTTCCGTGGTGCAACTTGGGGCCTTTTCCTCTTGTCTTATCGCTTGTTACTTGGGAGAAAAGACTGACACACACCCCCTTCCTCTTGCTACAGCCTCCTTTCAAGTAGTTGTAGAGAGTGATAAGGTCTCCATTGACCCTCCTTTTCTCCAGACTAAACAATCCCAGTTTCCTCAGCCGCTCCTCATAAGACTTCTGCTCTAGACCCTTCATTTCTAGATGGAAAACAAAAGGCAGAGGTCAGTTTTCCCCGTGAGGAAGATGATTGATTGTGCTCCAGAAGGTCTACTCTGTCCAGCCTGTACATAAATGAGCTGGAAAGGAAAATTAATAATGCAGCGACACATCTTGTTGATGACACGAACCTATTTAAGATGAAGGCAGATTGCAAACAGCTATAGAAAAACCTCACAGTACTGACTGGCAGCAAAGCAATGGCAGATGAAACTGAGTGCTGATAAATCTCAAGTAAAGCATGTGGAAAAGCATTCCCAACTTTACATGGCAAGTAATGAGCTTTCCATTAGCCTTTTTAAACATTCCTTTAGCACTCATGAAAGAGATCTTGGGATCATAACAGACAGTCCTCTGAAAACATCACATCAATACTCAGGACTGTTCAGAAATCCAAATCAAATGCTAGGAATTACTGGAAAAGTAGAAAATACCATGATGCCATGGTCTAAGTCCCTGGTGTGCCCATATCATGTCTATTGTGGGCAGTATTTTGGATCTCCAATCTAAAAAAATTATAGCAGATTAGGTAACAGGTATGGAAAGCTCCTGTACAAGGACAGAATAAATGGAGTAGAAGTGGGATTTGTCTTGTGTCATTTCACATCTGCTGGGTACGTGTCTGCATGTGAGCTAGTTGCCTAGGTTCCCAATATAGTCAATGAAAATCTGCTCAGTTCAGTAGCTGCAATTCAGAATGTGATTCATGCCATCCTATAGTAAAACCTTACATTATGTTCAACTCCTGGTTTTGATTAGCTATTGAATATAAAGGGACTATACGGTGACTTGCTCAGATGTAAATACCTTATAGAGATCTACATTTAGTCGAGTATATCCCAGTCTTTTTATCTTAAATGTGGAAGAAGGAAAAATATGATGTCAGGTTTGTAGAATCTGCAGCAGCACAAAGAAAATCCGTTAGGAATTGTTGACCACTGTCTCTCATGAGCTAAGAATTAGGGAAGGTCTCAAGTGGGTCTCAAGTGATAGATTTAAAAAAAGCAAAAAAGAGGTCGTTCTTCAACCTAAATAGTGAGCTTATGGTAGGGTATCTTGGATGGTAAAATCTTATGTTAGTTCAAAAATCAGGTAGATAATTTCATGGAAGGCAAATCCATCAAGATCCAATTGACATAGAATTGCAACTTCTGGCTCCAGAATCTCTGAGACCCAAATTACTGAGCTGGAAGAGTACAGCAAGGAGCAGGGAAGCTGATGCTTTCCCTTACCTTCTTCGCTAAGCAATTGTGTTGGCTACTATCAGACAAGCAACGGGGCAAGATGAGCTTTTCATCTGACTGATTACAGCCACAGTATGTTCTAGACTTTTAGTGTTTGGTTGGTTAGGGTGTCTTCTAAGTTCTTGCTAATTTTCCAAGGCATTTTAAAATATTTCCTTACAGGATTGTACAGATCATTTAAAATCCAATCTACCACCTACAGTATCGCATACCATTGAAATTCTTTCTTGTGTAAGGATAGTTATAATGAAGATAATTGGGGCTGTTTCTCCTATTGCTGTTCACACTGAGAAGTCATTTATATCCTGAGCAATTTAATTGGTTCAAATAGGTCTCCTTATGGTAGTGGTACGCTACTCACCATGTATATTCGTTTTTAAATTACCAGTGATATAGTTCTTTAATTTTTTCTGATATAAATGTATGGTATGTGTAGTATTTTTTATGTGGATGGAAAAAAAATAGAAAAATTAATCAGTCATGCTATGCAAAGTGATTATTAAAAATATAAATATTTCTGTAAAACATTTACTTGTACTGATGAAAATCACAATCTGCTAGAAATTCTAAATTTCTGCTTCTACAGATGACAAGTACTGTAGAAGATAGAGAAATTATTAATATTTACGAAACTTGTTCGAACAGTTGTTGGGTAAAAAAAAAGAACTCGGATTGAATTTCACACTCTAAAGCAAAAACCTAGCTCTAGACTCATGTATGTTGACTGGTGGACTGGTTGTGATAAACTGTTGCTTAACACAGCCTTATAGTCACTAACCTTTTTAATTATACAATGTCATATACCAAATCTTTCTATGGATAATTTTTTCTTTTCTGTCTACAGTCCTTAGTGGTAAGCTTACTGGCATTAATTCAACAGCTGTGCATTGACTAGCATTCTTTTTTTGTTGTTGCTGTTTCTTATGTTTCAATTTGTCTAATAAAAATGCTAGTAAAAATTCAGGCTTAGTAATAATAGAATACGGAATACAGAATTTAAAGATGATGAAAAATCTGTTGTATTTTGTACATTGGAAAATTAGCATAACGCTGCAAAAATCAGTATCCTTGCAGCAGAAAAAAGCAATTAATGAAGACATTGATTGAAGAGGGGGCAGAAGATAAGTTTTATTTTTTACTTCCATATGTATTTGTATGATTTGATTTCTTCTCTTGTGACTTGCTTCTGTGCCTCAGCCTTTCTGCTCTGCAAAATTACTTACAGTCAAAAACCATGTTGACCAATTACGAAGGATCTTCTCTTACACCTTAATATTTCATCATACAATGATTGTGTGATTTACCTAATCATTTATGTCAATCTTCAAGTGAGACCAGTACTTTCAAGTCAACATTGCAGATGCAGATAATTGGTCTGAAATTATTTGGATACTTAAGTATATGTTTAAAAACAAGTGGTTTATAAGCTTAGGCCTGTGTGCTTTGCCTAAGCAATGAAATTTTCAAAGCTTGTCCTTATTGCCACTCAAATTAATAGAAAATGAACTTGGTTTAATGGAGGATCTGTATTAAAGTGCATTGTAGTGTGGGGACTGATCTTTGCATCCACTGATCTGCATTTATTCTATGAGTGTTTTTATATTTTATATATATATTTATTATATATAACTTTTAATTTTTATTATATATTAGCTTTATTATATACTGCATATGTAAAAATATAGACACACATATATATATTTATATTTATATACAACATGGGCTTTGGTTGCACTAGTTGAGAGGTGTTCTCTCATCTTGGAAACCAAGCAACACTGGAGGAATCAAGTTGACCATCCCAAATATAAGCCACAGAGTCACAGCCAAGGACCTTGAGCCACTGAAACTAACAGATCACAGAAAAAAAGCAGTGAAATAATTATTTGCAAGTGAAGTGCTCACGCAATGATGTATATCTCTTCAGCCTTTGAGGCCTTTACCTTACAAGAACAAATGTCTAACTTAGAGCATGTTGTTTCTTCTTTGAAGTCAATTACTAACTAAAATGATCTTGATAAGCACATGTATAACTCTGTGAGATAAAACCAAACGTGAGCTCTTTTCCTTTTCTTTGTGTAACATACCTTCCTGTACACTACACTGTAAATCAGTATCCTCTCCAGTAATGTCAGTTGTGTTCCAGTGGTATAAAACTGGTGAAGTGGAGAAGTCAACTGTTATGTCGTGAACTTGATGTATGCCTCTTCTCTCACATTGTGGCACTTGCATTGTTCTTGGCACTTTCCTTTACAAGATGCACATTGCTTCTGATTGTGTATTCTACAGATTTATCATTAGAGTCATTCACTGTACACGAGTGCCACTTAAGTCAGTCTAACTCCTTATGTTGTCGGGTAATTTACCATAATTAGGGGAAGTCAAGCCTGGTTTTGAAAGACATTTGAGCAACAATTTTTCAATGATGTTTACCTTTAAAGCAGTTCATGACATTCTGATGTCTATAAATGTCTTCATAGTATTTACTCCTAAGGTTCACTGAGGTATTGGATGGGCTTTTTTTGACCTTTTTTGCATCACATGTTGATGAAATGATTACTGGGCAATAATTTCAGGTTATTTGATGATCCAAAATGAGATGCAGACCACATGTGGTCTGTATTAAAAATGCTGAGAGCAAGGAACTAGAAAGCAAGACTAATATAGCAACTAAATTATCCTGCCTTTGTGTGCAGATATCATGTGCCAACAAAATGTGCTCCTGAAAATGACAGAATTTTTCCTTAGAAATGGCTCATTGTTACATTTTTACATATTTTATCACATTAAAGATTCATAAATGTCTCCTTAGAAAAGATAGATATGGAATAGTGGAAGATCTGCATAGATATTCCTCTCTTCGGTAGAGTCATGGTGTCCTGAATGTATCTGAATTTACGCAGATGCATAATGAAAGCATCATCATCAGGTTGTTGCTTTTAAAATAAAGAAACTTGTAACTAGCAGCTTCTGGCTTTCACATACGTTACTGAAATTTATAGCTAGACTGCTCTTATGCATAGTTTTAAAGGTTATCTTACAAGATACATTATTTTATTTTGTCTGAAATATGAGTCATGTAGGCCAGTTTGCGATTCATAGCAAAAAAATTTTTTGTTTGTTTTTTTTGTACTTCCCATTACTAACCTTTTCTTTGTAATACACAAAATACTGCGGGTAAGATCATGGCCTTATTGAGGTCTGTACTAGTTTTATCATTCCTTCTCTTTTTTCATTCGTTCTATTTGGGAACAGCAGTCTTCCTCTGTTTTCAGGTGTTTAACAGCACTTACCACTCCCATCACTTATCACTCCCCTCCACCCCGAGGAACGCGTGCTACACACATGTAAAGGATGAGGCGGGAGAGAAGCATGCTCTGCCACGCACGTTCAAGTGGATGTGCTGGTTAGAGAGTTGGCTGAACTGACCAAAAATTGCTATGAAGGCTCCGACTTTGTATCACCTTCCGAAATGCTGGGCCTTACCCTTGAGAACTAAAGTCCATACAAAGTTATATAAAAAGACTGTTAACTGTATCATGACCAGTACACTCCTTCTTTTCAGCTTGACATGGAATACCTTTACATTACTAATCAGCTGGTAGCAGAGACAATAGTTTTTGAAGTTAGTGCTTATCTTTATGTATGTTTAATTCACACAGGTTTATCGAGCAGAAATTCTACCCCTTAAAGAAAAGGTGCATCAAGTCAATGAGCTCGCTCACCGGTTCACTCCCTCTGATATTCAACTCTCCCAGTACAGTCTCAGCTGTGTGGAAGACCTGAACACAAGGTGGAAGGTGCTACAGGTACAGTTCCTAGGACTTTTTTCTGTATGCCGCATTTAAGTAAATATTTTTTATTTCTGTGTGCCTGTTTTTTCCCTGAGGAATAGCACCAAAGTTGTACCAAGGACTGAAAGAGGAAGCAGGCTTTCAGTAATGGTGTCTCTATGAGGAAAATAGGAGTTAAAGCTGTTGCTGTATTTTCATATGTTGCCAAATACTTTATCAAGTAGAAATCAGGCAACCCAGTTTTTCATACCCTTAAAGTTCTCATAAACTTAAAATACTTAATAATTTATTTACATTTTAATATTAATATTTAGCAATTCTTGCTGCCAAATATATCACGTGATCATTTATTTTAACTGACTTAGCCATGTTTTCCAGAAATTTTTATAGTGTATATGGAAGATTCACATAAGACAGTTTACTTCTGCTGCTTCATTCCTTTCACTGTTTTCAGGAGCAGCAGTTTTAAATAAATTCCTCATAGGCAGATTAATGATTCTGTGCAGTGGAACCTTTAAAGTCACACCTGTAGAATCAAGTATAAAATTAAAAATCATTACATGCATTCAGGTAATTAGCAGGATTTGATACTGCAAATAAAGCTGTTCAGAAAGGGATTTTATAAATTGAGCTCTAATGCAGGAAAAACTTTAAGATATATTATGAAATTAAGGTGAACATCAACTAGTGGTTGAATCACCATCCCTGGAGGTATGTAAAAGATGGGTAGACGTGGTGCTTAGGGACATGGTTTCATGGTGGTTTTGGCAGTGTTAGGTTAATGATTGGACTCAATGATCTTAAAGGTCCCTTCCAACCTAGACCATTCTATGATTCTATAAGTTATAAATACTGAAAAATTTACAAATTATTTGGATTTTTTTTTACATATATACCACTTAATTTTTAGATTATTTTGTGTTACCTTGCAATAAAAACTTCAAGTATATATAGTTTTTACAAAATGCACTGTATCTTAGCTTAGAATTTTAGAAACAGTGTGCATGAGAGAGCATATTTAAGCATGCATGCAATAGTCTATGGTGATGTAGGTCCCACAGCATGGGAGTAATGTTATGATTAAATGAAGGTAAATGCAATTAAATGAACTTTGTGAATTGCTGGATTTTACTCACTATTTTATTTTTTGTTCTATCACGGCTTCACATTTTGAAATTGTGTCATTGTATTTACCTTAATATATTGCAAAAATGTAGAAGCATGGCGGTTAATAAAGAGGTTTGCCTTCACTGTAAAATCCAGACATCAGCAATGGACAGAAATTAACAAATTCGCTGTTGTCCTACATGCAAATAAAAGCTCATGGTGCTGCCAACTCTAATAGTCAGTAAGAGGTTGGTGCTTCTTTATTGCTTCTCCAAAAGAAATCTTACAGCTCTCTGTCATCTCCAGTTTATCATACTTCAGGCAGATATTAACAGGAATTTTTTTTTTCTTTTTCCTAAATCAGCAGTTTGCAGTGAGAGTGCCAATGTGAGTTAAAGATCATTAGTCCTAAATCTTTGTTCATTAGTATCCATTTTTTCCCAGATCCTCAGAATAGAGTTCAGGTAATATTATTAAAGCAGATCATCAGAAATCTGGAAGAGAAAATGAGTATTCCCAAAATGTTTATCCTACATGTGAAAGAAATCACATCTGTTTTATTTTTTTAAAAAATAACAGCTAATTGAGTTAACAAATTTGCTATGATTCATTGAAAAATACCTTATTTCACTAACAAAATAATTAACTAAGTTCCAGTGGTTTGCTGAAATACTTCATTACTTCAGCGAGAAATAACATCAAGAAAGCAGGAAGATTTTTCAGACTAAAAGCATCTATGGTGTGAAAAAGTCTAACAAATCTGAGAGAAAGCCCGAGATAAGTGTTTTGTTGTTCTCATCCATGAAAACGTTAGACAGAGGGCCAACTTGACATTATAGACCGTTTAAAAATATATAGGGCAAATCACATATTCACACACATTTCAAAGATAATATGCTCTTTTTCCACAGAGTACAGGAAGCGTTGTGAACAATTCACTTTTCATTGTAAATTATTGTCTCAATTTATCAAATCCAGAATATTTGGAACACAAAGTGTTTCATCTTCTGTGAAGACAGATGCTTGGAGACAGTATGTCAGAGTGAGATGTTAGAGCTGATAGAACAGATAGTTAATTGGAATATCATGGTTTACTGTCTTTTTTCATATTTACCTAAATGTCATCTGGAAGATACGGAGAGCAAGGTGAAAACACTTCAGTAGTTTTTTAAACACATCCTGAGGGAAAAAGACATATGTAACTTTGAAGGAGTACATGTACAAAAGGCCAAGATGTGACCTCTGGGGAGAAGAGTACATCTGTTCCTACAATATAATTTTTCTACTTAAAAGGGAGCAGAGTCTGAGACACACTGCGAGGCAGAGCTCATTTTTGGTAGAATAGAATAGTTCACTTGGAAAGGACATACAGTGATCATCTAGTCCAACTGTTCTACATATGAAGTCTGCTGGACATTGACACACCTGAGTGGCACTTCTTAGAGTATTACATACTGTTCTGTGTTAGGGTTAGACTTACTTATGTATGACGAGCACTCTGGTTAGGTGTGATACTATTTATAGAAAACTGAAATTTTGGCCACACAGTAGGCAAAGCAAAAATACAGGTAATTTTTGTTTCATGCAAAACCATTCTGTTTCCAAGATAGGTTCCTATTGTTTGTTTCTGGTTTTTCATTTGACTGCTAGGATATTTTTCTTTTTTCCTTTTTTTTTTTTTTCCCCCTAATTACCTTTCTTGTACTAATATCACATAAAATATTTCCTTAATACTTTTGTCTTTTCATCATTTTTTCTATAGATTTCAGCCTTCTATATATTTTCCTGTGTCTTTCTTTCATACTACCCATATTTTCTCTTTGGTTTCNTCTTTTTTCCTTTTTTTTTTTTTTTCCCCCCTAATTACCTTTCTTGTACTAATATCACATAAAATATTTCCTTAATACTTTTGTCTTTTCATCATTTTTTCTATAGATTTCAGCCTTCTATATATTTTCCTGTGTCTTTCTTTCATACTACCCATATTTTCTCTTTGGTTTCTATTAATTTATTTTTTCAAAAAGTATTTCTTTCTGCATTCCTACTCTTCTCAGCCTTTCCCCATCTTACTTCCCTTATTTCAATGATTTTTTTTTTTGTTCTTCCTTTTTTTTCTCCGGCTGTAATGCTTCATAGTTTGCTTGTCATTTTTTTCCCCTCAAAGGTCCGATCTCAATCTCTCCCTCTTCACCACCACCCCCACCCCCCCATATTCCTAATGGGGAAAGATTTCTTACCCCTGTATCCCATTTCCTAGAAAATATCACTGCAGGAAAATCATAAAACAGAGGTTTCTGTACTACCACTTGCCAGAAATATACCCATTCTTGATTGTCTGTGGGAAAAGTACATAAGACCATAAGGTTTATTAGATCTGAAATAATAGTGAATTCTAGTGTTATGAAGTAGCAGAGCATTGTGTAGAGGATGAAATGATGCCTTGTTTTTTTCTCTGTTAACACTGGGACTTTCATAAGATCAGAGGAGGAACTGTATCATTTTAAGGCAAATCTTACAGAGGTTTAATAATATATTTCACAAACATAAGAATAAGGCCAACAGTATTCAGTCATTTGCAATATTGCATTTGCAGTGGTTGTAGAGTGAAATTAGTAATGTAAGAGTGAATAGTAATTTACCTTTTTTGTGTTCAGCTTTGGTCAATATACACTGGAGTATTACTAGAAGAAAAATGTATGGAAAGGACTCAACTAGTTACAGACTCAACCAGTCCTAGTTTTGAAGTGTTCTGTAAAGGTCTATTTCATTAATGAAAGATAATGCACTCAGCTCAGTCACTGAAACCTATATCATCATTTATGGAGTTTAAGCGATGTGAAAATAATTAGCTTCATGCCTTTTCATGCCTTTAACAGGGTAGTTTTGAGAAAAATATGCTGTTTATTTTTCCATTTTTCTTAGACATGAAAGGAGATGAAATCTCTCCAGGGAGCTATTTGTTATGAATTTCACAAGGAGCTCTCATGTTCAGATCCTGTGTGCTTCAAACAGTATGCGTAATGAGATCGTCCTGGGGGAAAATATGTCTTGCAAACTCTTGCTTACTTCCAGTTGACATTTGAGGAGCCAGGGAGACCAGGGAGTTATATCCACTTCGCTTTGGTCAGAAATCCGATTGGTGTAACGCTGGTCAAAAGGCAAAGCCCCTGACCTGTAAAAGAATTTCCAAGTATCCCATAGGGAACATAGTCTTCAGTTATCAAGAAAGATTTTCTTGGTTTAAATCAAATTGTTTCTACTCTTATTTAGAATAGTAGCTCTAATGAGCTGAAAAATATAATAAGAACTGTCTTTCATCCGAAAAAAATACTCTTTTAAGTGTTTTTGTCATGGTATTTGTATTCCAGTGCTTTTAGTTTAGCAAGTTGTAATGAAGTGCAGTCATTTGTGAATGAGTGTCTCTGTCCATAATAGTGGGCCCAGCCTGTCTAGTTTGTAAAACTAAGCAAGCTGGAGGAAACACGTAAAATGGCTAGAGCTAAAACAGCCTATACTCTACATAAATATGTATATATACACATACACACACATATACACACATATATATATACATTTATGGTTGGACTCGATGATCTTAAAGATCTTTTCTTTTCCAGCCTCAAGGATTCTATGATTCTATGATTTCTATATATAAAGTGTGACTGTAGAGAAGCATTAGCCCTAATTTCAGTATCGTTCCTAACTCCTCAGCTCATCTTGCACCAGTAGCAAAGGTTCCCCAGCATGTGGGGATCTGAAGATTGATGTGGCCCAGAAGCATGCTGCCTCTTGTTAAAAGGTCCAGCCACAACTATAATTCTGTTCCCTCAAACAGCACGCTCTGCTTGCAGGAGTTGCTGAAGAAACAGCAGGTTTTTAATACCACTGCAGGCAGTTATCTAAAGTTGTATCATAGTTGTATTTGTATTCTGCTGAGGACAGGCTCTTTACTGAGCTGTGTAATGCACACTATTGTAATAAGTATCACTGCAATGAATTATTTCAAAAAACAACAGCATCTTCTGGGTGCTTCACAAATATTAGCCAGTTCTTTCAATCCATGGTGAGAAATATGAATGAATTTTACCATCTGTGTTTGCAGAGGAACTAACATCGAGAATATAAAAACCAAAAGGGAAATCCCTTCTTTCCTGAAATCAATGTGAAAATATGATTATGCAGTCTTGCTGGCCTCTATATGTAAATGTCCCGCCAAATATGAATGATAGGTGTTTTCAAATATTTATTCAGATCCAGTGAATCTTTCAAAAGCTGGGTCATAGGAATTCTGGGCAGCAGTCCTCAGCTCACACCTCAATTTTGACAGGGGATGGGCACCAAGGCAAATAAGTTGCATCAAAGTGTAAATTGAAATAGTTCTGACCTATTATATATATCTACATCACAAGAAAAAATATTTATTCCAAATTAAACAGTGAGTGTAAACTGGGGGTATGTTAAAAGTGGATAGATTGGCAGATGATGCAACAGTAGCAAGAAAGATATTTCTTCCTCTGTAGAAGACAAAGAATGTCCTGTATATAAGACTGTGCCACATAAACGGCAGTTAGATTTTTATATTGGAGCATTTTTACCTTTCTATTACCTTAGCAGTTTCTCTTTCCATTGTGTCATTTCATTAATTTCAATAATTAATTTGTTTCTATTTGTTTGCTCTTCCTCTTTTTTAAACTATATGTTGACTTATGTCATCTGTAAGAGGCTGACAAAAACAGGAGATAACTTTTCTAAATATATGGAGCCAAAATTCTAGCTCATCTATAATTACACTAATTAAGGCATTACTAAAATCATAGTTCTTTTCAACCTCAAATTTGAAATTAGTTTAGTAGTTGCAGATTTCATCTTCCCAGCAGAGGGAGATTTTGATCCTTTTTGGAAGTTGAGTTTCCCCATCAGACACGTTAGTTAAAATGTTGTTTTGTATATTCCATGAGAACTGGAACTTCTGCCAAAACCACAGTTGTCATGGCTCTTTAATGGTCTCTTGTTTATTTAATTGGCTATGCCAGTTGGCTTCAGAAGTCATATACCCATTTATTTTTCTTCATTTCTGTTACCTTCAGTCTCAGTTTTGCTCAATGTTTGTCTGCAAAAATATGCATATAGATTCATTTTACAGTCATTCACTCTTCAGAGATTCTATTTATTTATTTCTGTAAGCTAGTGGAGGAAGGCCAGCTATCTTGATTGTGATTCAAATCTTCTAATGAAGTGTGTGTCAAAAATTGGAAAGATTCCTTCCTAAATTAGGAGGACATCTTCATTGTTCTTAGTGGCATGTGTAGGGCAGTCAGTGAAAGAAAGTGTATGTAAGTATAAACAGGCATGGTTATCATCAACAGCCATGCCAGCAGGAAAACTAATAAAACCATGTTAAATTTATGATGTTCTGTGTGATGAATTTCAGTTTATTGGAACTGTAAATGCTTTAGTCAGTTTTTGTTACAGAAGATACATTCATTTTAGGGTTTTGGTATCCTTTTTTGACTTCCTTTCCTTTGGAATTTTGTTCTCTATGAAGATCTGTTTTAAAGAACCATGCAGAAGAACAGCAATTTACTCTACTTTATATTCTCATTTCAATATGCATATATAGATTTCTTTTGATGTATTTTTTTTGTTTCTTATATATGTATATGGATATATGGGATTATAAAAAAAATGGAGTTACTTTGTTTCTAAGTACAAAGAAAAGCAAGTGCAAGAAATGCAAAATCAAATGCAAGAAAATGCGTTACGCATGCAACTTGAATTTAGCACTCTTGTACAATCTTTGCATATACAATATATTCTGTAAGAGCTCACATTTATCTGGTTGATGGATAAATGATAGGAAGAGAATGGGAATATTAGTTGATATACATTAGTCTTGTTTCCTTACAAAATAAGACTTGCGTAATTTACTTCCACGTGTCAGCAGTTATAGATTACGTTTGGCAGTGCACATCTATATGAGTCACACCAGGCTATATTTAGGCTACTGGGGAAAACTGAGGTTATGATACTGTTGAAATTGTATTCATGGGAAGCCAACATCCACTAGTTCTGTTGCGTTTTAGTCAAACAGTTTTAGCTAAATCATTTGGTTTATAGCTCTTTAACTTATTTACTAGCCACCATTGAAACTGCACTGAAGATGGAATTATTCATATTCTTTAATATTCATGATCCATAATACCTGAGCATCTTAAAAACACTAACTGAAATTATTTCCTTGTCCCTTTGACAAGGAAAGTGGTAGTTACATTTGGAGAATTAAAGCTCTGAGTTTCAGTCCTACAAAGGCTTGTAGACTATGGCAGTTGGGAGTTTTTACCTTGGATGCTAAAATTGGACGGATAGCTTCATTTTTCCTCTTGTTGAAATCGAGAGAATATGGCCTGATTTTTTTCAACACCTTTTTAGGTGTGTGACCTGATTCCAATCAGCTATGTTTAGGCTCTTCATTATGAAAATTAGGGGTTTTTTAAGGTAAGAACATGGGAGGATGAAAAGCTGGGAAGTGCACGAAGTTAGCAGCAGTCAGAATAGTGAAAGCAAACAAGGACAAAACAAAAATGAACCTTGCAATTATAAGTCGTTCTCCAATCCCGACTTCCACACCACAGGTCCCTTTCCTTGCCAAAATGTTATCGACTGTCAGAGCTCATAATTCGTGGCTTAGATTTTTAAAATGCAATAGAATAGGACAGGATTGCGTAGGGTCGGGTAGGGTAGGATACATTGTTAACTATCTGCTGACACCAGAAGGATGATGAATCTTAGCAATTCTGGTTCTGCTCCGTGCCCTGGAGGGGATATACTCTGCTGACACAGATTGTCTGTCCATTCATCCCCGCTTGGTTTGAAGCGAGGTTAAAGCAGATGTACAAAGTTCGCTTTGAATGTGGAACACGTTTGTCACAGATAGAGCATTCACAGAATTTAAGAGCTGTCCTGTAAAGGCTCTCTTGTAATGTGATTTTCAGAGGCTTGTAACTCAATGAAACCTTAATGAATATCCTTGGAAGCAGTATAAAACCTCTTAAATTCCATGTCCCGGTGCCAAATTATTGTTAAAGGTTTTTAGAGGGAGAGAATGTAAAACTGGCAAATAATATTCCTCTTTCTCCCCATTTTTGCTCATCCCTTTTTCTGAAATGCTTTGATTTCTTTAGAAGAAACTTCATTTGAAGTGATAAAAAGCCCAAGGTAGAGAAATAATATGCAAATTTCCAGTGCCAAAGGTTTATGTTAGCCAATTTTTTTTCTTTGTTGAGTCATTTTGTGTTTTTTCTGACATATCAATTGCATATTATATCACTGTAGAAGTTTTTATGTCAGGCTGTCTACTTTCAGATTATAGAAAGTTTTTACAGTCTTTAGGCTATGCAGTATTGTGTACTATATTTTCTTAATCTTTTTGCTTCAGTAAGACTTCAAGCTAAGTAAGATGTTTTTACCATTTTAGAAAGTACTGTTAACAATAGTGTTTATACTACTAAAAATGTCAGTAGCATTAAGTTGGGACACAGTTTTAAAACTAGCCTCTGTAGGTGAGTATGTGTATCATTTTCGTACTATTTTCACAAGGTGCTCTCTAAAACTGCCATTGTAGTTTTCATCACACCTTGAGTAAATCTGAATGTTGTGTCCTTCCGTAGACAATTCTAGGCAGTCTGCAAGTCACATTATGGTATGTTAACTGTATAGGAGGGCACTTTACAATTAAAATGGCTCAGATCTTGGTATGTGTTGTATGTGCAAATGTTTTTTATAAAATGCTTCCTAATGTGGATCCACCTGGGGGAACACAAGCAAAAGGAGTTATTTCAAGATGCTCATTGCTTCGTGTGGCTCATCTGAGACATTCGATCCTTGTGTTTGCTGTTACTTTTTAAAACACTGATACTGCAATAACCTTTAGAAATGCACTTCTTAGTTGCAGAACAAACAGAATTTAAATTGCAGTTCTTGACCCAGAGCTTACAATTCAGTTTTAATTCATGTTAATTATTTCTTTTGTACTGGGGAATCATAGCAACATCCAAATCCTATGTTACAGAAATGAATTCTTTAGTGTATGCCATTTTGTTTCAGAAGCCTCACTTGTGTGGACTGAAGACTCAGTTAGTCTTTCTCTTCCATTTTCTTAGGTGTTCAAAGTTGGTTCTCTGCCATAGCTCAGTTTGTTTTAAAACAAAATTAATGGCAAGACTAGTTAGCATTAATCAGTCTAGAAAAATAAACCTAAATCTATGTTTGTAGATAGTATATTCATTGTGCTGGATGTTTTCACTTTCATTCCTCTGATTTCTTATATTGATCTCAAATGTTTTCTGTCCTTCTCCCACAATACCCTCATTTATGACTCTTTCTCATCTATAAAAACAATGTCCTACTTATCTGACACATAGCTGATAATACAGCGCAGTTTCAGAAGAGCAGTGATTTTTCGGGTATTCAGAAGAAATAGAAGAATGTGTCTTCCATAAAGTAGCTTTGTGTTTCTTTTATATCCCAGCATTCCAGTTCCTTATCTCAAAACATCACATTTCAAATCCTGAATTGACTTTGTCTGTACTTTTGCCAGCCAAAGAGCTAAGATAACTGAATTTGGTTTGCACATCGGTTGTCGTAGCTGGCTGCAATGTATCCCTGAATGTGGCTAGGTTTACCTTTAAAGAGAAAGAGTTTACATTTTTCTAATACAGCTTTCATAACTTTATTCAGCTGTGAATGACATGTGAAATACTGTCAAACTGGTATGGTCTGTTGCAGAAATCATGCAGGCATCCTCTTAAAAAGTCAAGATCTAATCCTTTTTCTTCACCAGTAAATAGGTGGTCAGCTCGCAGCAAATGAAGTTTCTGAAAGACAGAGACAAATCCAATTTTATGATCACCACTTTCCTCTCTCAACGCTGTACGCCCCCCTTGTTAGACTGTGCTCAGTAATTCCCACAGCTGCTGGGATACGCCTGTGATGTTTAACAGTGCCAAGTCGTGCTGATTATTTCAGCTTTGCCAATGACACTCTACATAATTTTTCAAATTATTTTAAGCACTTTGTACATGAATTTACATGTTTTTAGATAAGTATCCATTTATGGATCAGAAGGGGACATTATGAAACTTAGTTAAGTTAGAATGAAATTGTGTTGATTTGGTGTAAGTCTTAGTAGCCTTTTAATTTTACTATAGTTCCGATAGTTTACGTAGTCTAAGGGTCTGTCTGATTCCCTAGAAAAGGGGTCTGGAAAAACAAACTCTATTTCATGTAAATTTGTGTTTCTAAGTATTTATTGTTATACAGGCCAGGGCCCCTGAATCACAACTAATAGTGTATTTGTGATGTGAGCTGCACTACAATATGTTGAAAGGGCTTTGGACACAAACTATGATCTTATATTAATCAGCATGTTTATTGAAAGCATGGTTCTATTTAAGGAAAGCATGGATGTTGTAAAATCTGCTTCTGTTAGTCTGTGAACCTATTCCAGAAAACAAATCACAGACTCTTTAACATAACATTTACATGCTATTATATAGCATTCTAGTATTCAGTGGTAACATTGCTCTGTGAAATAAGAGGTAAAAGGCAGACTTTAGACTGGTATGTTAGAACTTAAGCCATCATGGGCCATTGGCTTTGTCTGCTCTGCCATCCCTCACAACTGGACTGTTATCCCTGTTGAGCTTGCATAGCTCAGGTATCCTTATATGACCCAAGAGCAACGTTTGTGCTTTTTTGTGCCAGAAGAAAAACCCTTTATTGTACAGTTTATCAAAGAACATCCTGGAAAAGATGTAAAAACTGAAAGAATAAAAAGCCTGATTTGCTGTTTTTAGAAAGCTAATCAATTCTTAAACTTTTAGATAGGAAATATCATTTGTTCCTGATCCTTCTAGCTCTTTGGATGAGTAGTCCAGAAAAGATGTATTGACAGTTGTACAAAAAGTAGATTTCATGGGCTCCCGGGCTATATTATTTACATGATCAGTATATTCACACAGCAGTGTTACTGCTTAGAGATACTGTATTTCACTGTCTTTCTCATATTCAGACAGGCTCTGGCTTGCCAGAAATTTTTTTTTTTTTTTTTTTGAATGAGCGTATAACTAACAGATGTTTGTTTTTGGCTCCATGTCTACATTCTTTGAAAGCTGGAGAATTAAATTGCTGACATTCAGACAACACTAATTCACATATCCAGGGAGCCTAATTTGCCATCCCTGAGATCCTGATTCCTGGTGTTCATGGGTTTAAAAACCATTTCAGTGACACAATGTAAGAATAGGCTGGGGAGTTTCAATACTATGCTCCTGCTAAACATAATCACATTTTATAAACATCTGCGTCATTACTGATGTGATTCATCTTTAAGCTGTATACAGCTGTGTTTCCAGTTTCAATTAACAGTGCCTTAATTGCATATCCATCTCATGTTACTAATTTAGTTAATTTATTCATAATTAAGAGTATTCTATTTTCTATGAAGGTTTGTTGAGTTTAGTACATTATAAAAAATAAAAAAAACTAAGGCTGAGGGATTTTGATTCTTACAATAGTCACATCAGAACAAAAAAGTCATTCACACACCTAGAGAGGAAGACAAGATATAAGGCTTTTTTTTTTTTTTTTCTCACTGTGGGATGAGAAACCTTTGGAAGGGTTTTGCTTTGTGTTTGAAAGTAAGTGACAGTATGAATGTGCTCTTTCCTCCTCGTTTTTGTCCTTCTCCCTTTTGCCCAAGATCTAATGTAGTTCTATAGTTTAGACTGATACAACAGATTTTAATATATAAGAAGAAATGATAACTCTAAAAGAGTGTTACAAGAACAGAGGTATGTAGGAGGCACGAATCATCCCGTCTCATGCATTTTTGTCCACTAACCTTTATATTTTAGAGTACCATGTATTAAAAGGACCTGTGTAACTAGAAACTCTGAGATAACTTAAAAATTAAGCCTGAGACACACTCAGATTGAAGATAAGGACTGTCTTAGTAATATTATTTATCGGGAGAAGTATATATTTTAGAAAATATCTTTTGTATATCAGTACAAGAATATTGTGTGCAAAATGGTTTAGAAATCTTAGAAACAAACCTTCTTGCAGTTGTCCACATTCTAATCATGTTCTTCACCTACAATTTAGCAGGATTGGTTACAACTGTCCAGTGCTTTGTAAATACACAGATACTGTCTTCTCCATTGTCTTTACAAACCCTGCTGGGATATTAATTCTAGGAGATGTCTGCAGTATTAAGGAGTTGTATGTATAAATGGTCCTCTTTTTTAAAAAAAAGGAGAAAAAAAAAAAAAGAAAAGCCTCATCTTTTTCTGAATCCTTTAGCATGACAAGTATTTTGATACTTTAGTGTTATCAGTGAGCTGAACATTGAAAGTTCAGCATCCCTTTCTGGAAAAGAAATGAGGGAGAAATACAGGACAGTCTTCCCTCTTTAAAAACATAAATATTTGTTATTAGTTTGAGATAAATAATTCCTGAGTGGGCTATCACACTGCTATAATTTGAAGTAAGCATAGAGATCTGTGAGTTGTACAGAAAACATTGAAATAGGCAGATCAATATGTCTTAAGCAGAGATGCAGGTTTTTAATGACAGCTGCTGAATCCCTTCTAGCTGAAAATCACAGTTGTCTGCTGCTTTTTCCTTTAATCTTCTCCTTCCTCCAGTCTCCTTGATACTCTTTAGTTTCTCTCATTGCTCTTTTTCTCCTTGAAGCTTCCTTTCTTCCTCTTCATATAAGCTTCTCCTTATCTGTCTTACCATCTACAATCATACCACTACTTTTTAAAAAAAGGCTAAGAAGAAAATCATTAAAGAAACAGAGAACACAACCAGAAAATTTATAATCTAACATGAGAAGAAAATAAAGGGATGGAGAGAGGAAAAGTGGAATATAAGGCGCAAGGTGAGGTAGGCTTTTAGTCATGGCAATTTTACGAATCACAGCCTTTTCTTTTCCCAAGGAATCTCTGAAGATCAGAGTTAGTGTAAAATAGAGCCATGCTCTAAGCAGACTTCTAAAGCTCTTCAAAGCAGACAGTTTCATCATTTTCTTTTCTTTTACTTGTCAAATATTAATGCCGGAATGTAATCTTGTGAAGATAATAAAAGTTTGAACCATTTCAACCTTTTAGCTGCATACTCTGTGTATTTAGCAAATAGAATGACAGTTGCAGTGCTAACCTTGCTGTACGAATTCCAGGCTGCCCCACCTTTTTTGATTAAAATGGTGATTAGGGTTAAAGGAGATTATAGCAATTTGCCAGGGTCCTGTTTCACTGCAAGCTCAAGGTAAGAGAGGGTGATTCAAGTGCCTGCAGAGAGATGGATTATCATGGGCTGATCCATCTTCAAGCTTCTGTGGATTTTTACTACCTTTGTTATTGACGTACATTCTCCAAATTTTACTATGCAAGAAGGGAAATGCATTCATTTTCTGTACACAAGAAAAAAGTTAATAATTTTCTCCCTCCAAAGAGAGATGGGTCTTCAAAAGAGAGTGCATAGGCCTTTTAAATTGTACAATATTATTGTCATACTCTGGAGGTTTGTTGTTTTTTCTTTTCCTTTTTCTTACTTTACGTAAAATGATAGGGCAAGTGTATCTTGTACTTCAGATGGTAGGTTTAAACCCTATGGAAGTCTATATGCATGTAAACCTATGTGAATTTGTATTTTAAAGAGAATTGCACATGATTTGCTTGTTTGTCTAGAGAGATGCCTAAGCCACAAGTTGGAGTTAAATATAATATCCAGATCCTGAATCATCTTCCTGTTTAAATTAAGCTTTTCAGATTAAGGTTTTGGGTTCAGATCATTAAGAAGATCAGGTTTCAGTTCTGAACCCTCAATTTCATCACATTAGACATGGGACTCCCATCCGTGTTTTTCCCAGAAGGGGACTTTGTGCATGCAGTATTAGGAAAAATTTGGTTGACTTTTATTTTCTGCATACTTTTACTGACAGAAGAAAATAAATACCTGTCATGAAAAGATTGGTACATTTTTGTGTGTTTCAGTTTTGTGTCTTTCACCTCAGAGGGCAATTTTACTTTTAGTATACGCTCAGAACTCCTGAGGGGCCTGGAAAAGAAGACATGCCCATGTAGTGGTAATCTCGATAGCATATGAGTACAGTATTACTCTGCTCACAGCTGCTGCTGCTTAGAGTAAGCTGTTGAAATGACCAGCTCCAAATTTCAGTTCTGAATGCACCATTGGTTTCATCATTGTTTGTTCTACTATAGCATATGTCTGTTTTAATAGAGAAATTAGTGTCTTCTGCAATAAATATTAGTCTTGAACTGTACTTTAGTTAATATTCCTTTTTTTCCCCCTTATAAAGAGTAACTCTTCAAAGACTGCTCTCTGATCCTAAGTAATGCAATAGCAGACCTCCCAGATATCTGGACAGATATCAACCAATACCTAAAATGTGTATGTTAAATGTTTACTTGTTATGTAAAGCAAGTGTGGTGATTTTGAGTCATTCTCATGTGGGAAATAGATCAGTATTTAACTGACCACTAAAACAGCCCAGCCTGGGCCTGACCAAGAAAGAAATCAGTCAGTAAAAGATCAAGAAAGGGAGAGGGATCGCTTAGGCCCCTAGAAGATCAGAGGTATTCCAGTTACGAAAAAGCAATTTGTCCCTCTGATAGGACGCCCACATCTGCTCCTGAATGGGAGTGCGAGTGCTGCGTGCCTGACCTATGCTGGTCCTGTTTGAGCTCAGTGGAAGGCACATAAAAAGTCAGCAGGATTTATCTCCCTGTTTCCTGGTCATGTCAATCCATTATCCTTCACTTGTGGAAAATCTTCAAAGGTTCTTGGCCTGTGCAGATTTGAAAACCTAGATTTGTTTCTGAAGTTTTCGTGTGTGTTGTCCTCCCACTCCAAGGGAGTATAAATCCAGTTAAAGCAGCAGCCTCTCAAACTACTTCAGCAGGTTTTGGGTTTGGTTGTGCGTTTTTTTTTCCCAACATTCAAATGCATAGGTGAACTTCTAGAATTTTAATTATGTCTGTATCAGATGAGCTGCAGAAATGTAAAAGGGTTTTGGCTGAGATTTAATTTTAGATAGCAGCTTAATTAAGTGCATTTGTAAAAACTAGTGCAACTTTAATTAAATGTCTCTACGTTAATTTAGTTGTTTAATTGAAAATTTATTGGGATAGTCCTTACAATTTATAACTCTTCCTGTTTGAGGATCATATAAATAACAGATCATAACAATAATTAAAAAAACCCAAACCTGTATTTAAGCTTGTACGAGATTTCGACCAGTTTTTCTCAAATAGCAGAAAGGGTTTTTTTCTCCTAAATATTTATTCTGGGTTTTGGATTTTATAACAGGATTGAACATCTGAAAACTCAACCTGTAAATGATGATTGAAGAAGTATTTTTCTCTTCTCGTATGTGTTGGGGTTAGTTTGTTTTTATCCCACGTCAACTTTTGTTCCTTTTTCAATGTGGTATCGATGCTGGCTTGTACTACTACACAACTACCACTCGCAAGACTTCTCAGGGCACAGATGTGTTGAGGTTAGTTGTGATGCACACGGAAAGCTGTTTAAGTTCTAAATCTGCAAGGTTCTGTGCTGTCAGAGATACAAGAAGTAGAGGAGGAGGTCCAGTGAGGAGAGCAGGGGCCTGAGACACTTTAATCCTTTTGTAGCCTTTCGTAGGAGCCTGCACATTTCCAGCACAGCACGTAGCTTCTCTCTGGCTCCTCACTCGGCTTTGAGATATGTGGAGACACAAAGAGAGGCTGGAGCACTACGCATCATTAGAGCAGGGTGTGCAGCTATTTAAATTAAACCCTGTATTGTGTGTCCACCTTCTCTCATGACCTGACAACATGAGAAAAAGTTAAGCATTCCTTTTCACAGTTGGGCTGCATCTACCTGAAGTAGAATTATATAATATATATGTTATACTAAATGTTATATAAAGATTACAGTTCATTCCAACACCTTCCATTTCTGAAGCTATACCAGTGATCACAATCTTCCAGTGATAGCACTCAGAATTTCCAGTAGTACATGCTTTCCTCTAATTGAAATTATTTCCACTGCCCTACATTTCCCTTACGATTGAAAAGTGATTTCCATTGACACTTTGCCAAAGAGACTGTTCATAATAATTTTCTTTTCCTTCCCAACACCTATTGCATGCTTCAGTTGCATAAATGGTAATTTGAAGCCTTTTTAGCACAGCTGGATATTTTTCATTGATTCTTTTCATCTGAGCATCATTCATTAGAGTTCCTTCAGCTTTTTGTCTGCAGTGCACTTTATCTACAGAATGCTGGGATCTGTACAACAAAACAGAACAAAATGTACAAGGACTTCAAGTCCTTCCAGTGTCATATCTGTCAGATTATAAATTTGAGACAGAGCAAACAACCCCATTAGCTTGCCTTCCTTGAGGTACCTATTTATCTTCATTTATTCTGTACTGACAAAGAAACTATGAGAAGTTGCACTTGATTGTTCCACTCCTCCTTCTTGTGATTTGTGTTACTACTGCCATTCCAAATGTTCTTTAAAGTATATACTTATAAAAATATAGTCTGGCATTTAGGAAAGCTCAGGTTTGCTTTTCAGTACACAGATGCATAGTGTGGTCTCTGTCCCACAACTTCAGCCTTTCCATCGGGATAACTATATGAACATATAGAGTTTTTACTTCTCTCCTGTTCCTTGTTTTAGGAAAAAGCAAGTTTGCCATTACAACCAACAATACTTTGTCAAGAATTTTGTAATTACATGTTTTGTAAAAACTGAAACTGTTATTGGGAGAGAACAACTAAGCAGTTGTATGTTTTTTTTAATTATTATAAATTTTAGAGTGTAAGGACTTTTGAAATTATCTAATTGAAACTATAAACAGCTTTTTCAAAATGAAGTTGCTTTCTCTTTCATTTTTTCACAAGATTTTAATTTTATGTCCCAGGAAATGTAACCACATTTTCTTCTCAGCTTTGCCACTACAAATACAAAAGTGGTGAGTATTTAACATGCATAATATAAATAGCTGATACAGTCAAAGTAAATAATATAAGTGAATTAAAGTAATCACTGTTTAAGTGAGTAAAAAAAATGAGCTTTCTTGGAAGTATTGGAGTGAAATTTAACTATTAATCAAACTTTCAGTTATATCTTCTTTTCCAAAAGTCAAAAGACTAATTTAGCGGACTTCAACAGGAACACTTACTTCTAAGATCTACTTGTTATTTGGGGAGCATTACCCAATTTCCTTCACCTAATTAACCTATGGGAATACTTGACTAAGTGATGGATTTGGGATGAATGGTGGATGGTCTTTCAGTATTTTTTCATTTGCTGTCATTGGAATACTTTATTTGTGGTACAATAGGTTGTTTGAAGTGAAGTCTGATTACTGTGTATTCTTAAATTATTCAGTGAAATAAACAGTAAGAGTGTAATTTTCCATGAAGGCATAGTGTAACATGTAAAACAGAAAGTTGGGTAGGATGTTAAGTTTATGAACTCACGAGCCATTTTTCTCGATGGTAGGAACTCCTTCTAAATGAACCAAAAGAACTTGTTCAAAGGAAAGGCTGAAGTAATGAACAACATCATTATGATCTCAACCTACTCCTCCAACTTATGAGATGGGTGGTGCTGCTGCTAGGACGGTTGCTGTAGTTTCGGTGTCTCTGATAGCTGATGTAATGTCTGCAGACTGTTAGAGCTATAAAATTACAAATCCAGAAACTGGTGCCGATTGTGCTCCTTCTTAAAATAATATGCACTTATTTTAAAGGCTGTTTGCTCTAATGAAGAGTTCACATTCAAATATTTTGTATTACCTGATTGGTATAAAACATGTTTCGGTAGTAATAATAATAGTGTCTTCTACAGTAATACTCTGAGGGACTCCATTTCTTCTATACAATTATATCAAGAATGTTTATCCTAAGTTATATCATAGTCACTCATTATTAATTATTGTAATAAAGTCCATCTTTCAGCTCGTTTGGAAGTATTTTGCTTAATGGTCCCCATGGCCAGGTACGTTTCAGCCATGCCACAAAGGGAGATGCCCAGGTCTGAACATTTGTTAAGCTTCAATGTTAGGATTCAGTTGAACTTCAGAGAGGTCAGGATTCAAAAAAGGCATCAAATCTGCAGCTTATTCTGTAGCTTTGGAGCACTGCTGAAGTCGCTTTTCTACCAAGTATGAAGCAGATGCTCTGTTACAATGAATTGTAATGTGTATTTCACTTTGCCTTTAAAATAATAAATAATATTCAAATCTGATTACTCAGTCATGTGCCTTGGGTATTAGAAAATTATAGTCTCATTCTGATTTACAAAAGGTGGTCTAATCAACAAGATTTCCTTTTCTGTGTGCTTACTGTTACTCCATTCAATCTTGTTAATTCTTGGTGTTTAATAGTAAGCATTTAACTGAATATTTATTCCCTCATTCTTTACTGCTAAGATCATAGCCTGGCCAATAGCCAGACCTAATAAGATGTTATGATAAATGTCTTGGTATCCTCAGTATAAGCTCATAGTGTATGAAATACAGTTTTTAGAATATGACTTCCACCGTTCCTAATGTTATCTAGTTAATATATCCTGGTAACGCAAGGAAACCTGTAAACAGATCATTCAGTCTGCATTTATAGATATAAACAGTAGAATTCTTAAGGATTAAGGCCATTTTGAATATAGATACTATAGCTAATATGAATCTATTAGGGAAGAAATGTTAGCTGCCAGTATATCAGTTGGTGAATGGTTTCCCAATTAATAAGAAAATCCCACTTCTGCTGTTAAACAATTTCAAGTGCTCATAATAGTGACAGAAAACTGGCAGGCAAAATGGTTTTGCTGATGTAGGAGTCGAGATTAGTAATGTATTTTCTCAAGGGAACAATGTTTGAACAAGTCCAAGGTTTCATTTTAAAACTAGAAAAAAAAGGGCTATACTAAAATTACATCCTTTGACAGCTTAACTTAGCTTTGAGGGTGCTCCTCATGTTTCCAGTTTTATTGATTCTATCTTGAACAGTAATTTAGACACAAATGAGTGATTATAACTCTTTGGATATACCTCACATCTGTAGCTTTAGAGGTTGTAGTCATGACGACGTACTATAAAAGTGGATAGTCCATGCTGCTGAACCTTTACTGGATCAAAGACAGGAGAAAATGTTGATCCTGGGGCAAATTAGTTCTCTTGAAGTGAATTTGCTTGTGCCTCCTTAATTCAGTGTATTAAAGCTTGTGCAGCTGGATGTGAAAAACAAACACCACCCCCCCACACCCCCCCGGCTGTTTTAAAACTGTGCTATTTCATTAGTTATTTTCCAGAAGGCCTTCAGAGGTCATCAGGCAGCTCAGATTTTGCTAGTTAGAAAATGGCTTCACAAGAACAATTTGGAGTTTACTGATAGTCTTACTGAAGCAAAGACAGCTAAAGTTTAATTTTTCTCTTGCTCACCAATGTTCTGCGCTTCTTAGATATTATTCTATACTTAAGCAGACCATATTTTTTAAAAGGTTTTCTAACCATAGTCAGAATAATTTAAGTCCTGGGATAATTTTGGAAGGAAATAAGTTGTTGTATACATATACTCCTACACTTATGTTTATGCACACATACCAAAACAGATTTTCTGAGAACATGGGAAACAAAAATATGTTTGAGAGCTGACAAGCAAGTATGTAATTTATTCTTGCAGTACTAGGCTATCACAACAGACATACAGATGGCTGGCTGGGAAAAAACTATCAAATTATTTTAAATCCAACAAGTGCCTTTGCATAGACTTTGAAGGTTTTACTAGTTTCAGTGGAAAGTATTTCAGATTGCCACAAAAAAAAATCACAAGTTGCCACGATTTCTATTTCTAAGCAGCACAGAAACCAGGCCAATTGTTCTGTAGTATAAGTTTGGTTGGTAGGTACTGCAGTCAAAATATTGAATCATGTGGACTTCATGAAGCAGAAACATAAGACGTCCTTGTTGTTGAGCCACAATTGCAGTCCTCATATTTGCACTGGTTGGAAAAGAAACATCCTATTATCCAAAAAAAATTGAACTGGAATGGGCAGAAAAGTAATTTTTTTTAAGAAGCCTAACCCGTAAGTTGCTGTCATAACAGGGATTCTAGTAATTTTTTTCAGTGTTACTTTTTCAGTTTTACTGGTTTAGGCTACACTTTAAAGAACATGAGGGAGAAGCTGGCTTGTTATGAGGCAGTGCAGGCAGTGCATTTTTGAAATCTGGAGGTTATAGAGATGACTTCTAGAGAAGAAAAAAGGAAGACACAGAAGTCAAGATAAGAAAAAATAGAACACTTAAACGCTGAAGAATACCTTAAAACAGGCAGAATGTGATATTATGAAGCAAATGACAGGAGCTCAAACAGACTTTCATAGGCAATTGATGGCGGTGAGTCTATAAAGTTGTATTTTTCCTTTACCAAATTCTGCGCCCTTCAGATACATTATCCTGCCAGTTGTTCTCTCATATGATGAACATTAACAGTACAAGATCTGTATTCCTGGTTTCTCAGCTGTTAGTTTTTTCCCCTTTTTTCTCCCTGATTGTCATGATTGTTTTCCCTTGTACAAGACAAATGCTAATAATAAGACAGTGTAATGGTACGGGCAGCTGAATTAGAAACACACTGAAAGAGTGGATATCCTTAGGGAAATGCCATGGAATGCTCTACAAGGACATATGTTTCAAAATCAAATGCAACCCCAGTTTCATTGTGGATGTTTTTTCTAAAATACAGGAAGGCTTGGAAATTTTGCCCATGCGGGTTTCCTACAAAATTTTTCAGTCTCGCTGCACCTCTTGTTCAGTTCACCTACTCTTCTATTGGTTTCTCAAACAGTAGTTTTGAAAGTTCACTTTAGGATTTGTAGCTACTTTACAGCCTCACGTCTACACTGCTGGCAACCCAAAAGGATAAAAATTACCCAGTCAAAAGCAATTACAGATCAGAGCGGAATCTGGCTTCTGCAGCCAGAAAGCAGTTACAGACATATAACTGTAGGCCAGCATTGCTATTCCAGCAGTATGTAATCAAAGCACTTGTTTGTTCAGAGGAATCCTACTGCATGGTGGAGTTATTGACTGAATAGACTGTCTAAATAATGGCTTCTGTCTTAGGTTTGGTTGGCTAAGAGTTTTGTTTTTCCCTGAGACTGGGGGGAAAGACTATGGAGGTTGTGAAAAGACCTACCAGCGTAGAAAAGAAAAGACATAATAGGATCTGCAGAAAGCAGAAAGAGTGAGTTCTAATGAGAGAAAGAGAAAGGAAAAGGAAAAACCTTCCTACAGTGAGGTTTTACTTTTTTCTTTTTTTACAGAGAAATGTAAAAAGGCATAAAAAACTAAGTGATAGTAAAAGACAAACAGAACAAGTAAAATGATATAAAACATCAGTCATATAGTCATGTGTTTATTACAACAGGAACAAAATTTCATCTACATAGTACAAAAATAAGGACTGTCGTTATTGATTCAGAATGACAATGAAAAGCTAATGCGCTAGGACAGAAAGGTTTCGGAGTTAAATGACTCTACCTCCACAATTTTATTCCTTGCAATTTTCAGTAAGTTAAAAAAACATGTGAAAACAAAAAAAAAAGCCAGATCTTTGTGTCTTCCATTTGTAAAGTTGTGCTTGTAAGTTGATAATTTCTAAATAGTTACACAAGACTCAGTGATGCATGAAATTCCTTTGCATGTCTCATTCAAATGTATAAACTCATTGCAGCAAATAGTATATTGAACAAACATGATTTCATTTACTTTTTACAGATGATTTGATTATACTTATTTGATATAGTTGTCAAAAAGCCTACACAAACTTATTTCTGCCTTCAGATTTCTTTGGAAATCCTAGACATCCTGATGTATTAACCCTGTTTGTCATTTGGACAATGGGATTGCTCACCTAATTTTAATGGCATCCACTTGATTTTGTGATTAGATGATCCTACAAAAACCTTACATAATGGGCAAGTGACCATTTCTATTGTCATATACTGGTGGTGTTTTGGTTTTGTTTTGTTTTTTTTTTTTACTCTCTGTAATCCCTGAGAATAAATTTCAATCTCAGAAGTATTAATGAAATTTTATATAAAAATATGGCATCTGATCTTCTAGCATTAAAGCATATAGCAGTTTCGTTATTGGTTTTACTGAAAGTATAATCAAGTCCATCCTTATTTCTTAAACTGTACGCATAGTTTTAAGATGCCCTTTCACGGATTTTTAATCACTGATTTTTATAGAAACAATGAAGACATTTCATAGAGTTCACTCAAGTTTTATGAGTTATAAGAATGGGTTTACTTTTCTTTGTCTCGTGGAATCCTTTCTTGAGCAAGTCCTTCATAATTAAGTCTTTTTTTTCAAGACAATGCTCATTTGTTTCCTTTATTTACCTAACTCAAAGGCCATGTGTCAACTTGTCACTGTGATAACAATAGGTTGCAAGTTAGACATTCAGAAAGGCTTTCTGGCTTAGTAAATTAAACTTTTGTAATTGCCAATTAAACTGCCTGTCTGTATATTATATGGTGCCACTATACAGATACTGCAAATTCAGGTTTTGAGGCTGGCTTCAGACTGTGTTGGAAATCTTGTCTTCGCTTTTCTCCTATTATTGCTCCTTGTTTCACAAACAGTTGCATTGCACTGCCCTTCAGCGGTGCTTCACCTCAGGTTCTCCATGTCTTAATTCTCCAAGATCTCTTCTATTAGAATTTCCCAATTCTCTGCTCTTAGAAACAAATGAGTAATAAATTATTTACTTGGGAAAAAAAAAGTGATAAAACACACATAGTTGGGAAGATAAGGTGGTAAATTCAAGAGAGTTTTTTGTGGCATTCGATAATAAACAAGCAAAACAGTTTTCAAAATGTAAGTTAATATCTGGAGGTTAAAGGGTGTTTTTCATATTTGAAGCTGTGCAGATGATAAATGCATTTTAACAACTCTACCACGATATTTATGCTCCAGAGCTTGTTGCATTTATTTTTGAACTGATATGCAAAAAAGGCATGTTTAATGTTTGCACTAATATGAAGTCTGTGAAATGGCAATACTGCAGACCAGTTACAGTTTTCCTAGAAACACAAAATATCATAGCTTTAATTCTACCGCCTCCTGCAGGGCTGCAGCTTGGAGCGTTGTTCCACTGGGAAGGAAGAACGCTCCTTCTGCTCATGGAAGGATCTGAATCTGTGAAGTGGATAGATCTGGGGACTGAACAAAGCCATTTTAGAAGGTTTTTGTTTCATCTGAGGCTTTTACAGATTGACAGTGGTAAATAGGGTATTCATCTTTGCAAAGAGAGGGCTAATAACAGATTTAAGAAGAAAATTGCATGTAATGTTACTGGAATTACTTGAATAAAATTTATTGCACTTACCAAATGCACTATATGATAACGCTTTTTTTTGTTCACACGTGAAGGGATGGTTTTCGTGAATGCATGCGTCCGCTGTGATCCTTCCTGCCAGTATGACTTCTGTCCTTCACTATATACCATCCTTCATTGTCCATAAATATGTGGTTTGTTTGTTTTTTTTTTTAAGTTATAAATAGATTAAACTGTGGAAATCAGAGAATGTATCTTCCAATTTAAATTAGAGTTTTGTATCATTGTGGTTTAGTGGTATGGACTGTATATAACTTAGGTTTTGCTTTCATGTCACTTGAATTTAACTCACAGCTTAGAAAGCAGAAATATATAGGCTTTGACCAGCTACAGGATGCAGACAGCTCCTTTCACAAGTCATATTACACTGTGCCATTATCTTCAATCAGTGTAGTGTCAATCCTATCGGCAATTGTTCCAATTTGAGCTATTATTTGCCTAGAGTAATTTTATTATCTTCAGTGTGCTGTATGCATGTCTTCCCCAGGGAGAAAAAGAGGCTTTTATGCAAAATCGGGAGCTGTACTTGTGTACAAAGAAGTGTCAGATAACAGGGAGCATTAAGCACTGATCGTACGGGTGCTCCCAAGCTTGAGCAGGTGCTGGGATAGAGAGCATTCTGCAGAAGACATTGAGACTGAGAGGCCATCTTCAAAAGGTTCATTGGACAGGAACAAAAAATAAAAGCTTGTTTAATCCATCCAGTCAGTAATCTCATGAAATGAATCTTTTCTTTTCCTGTTGTGTCAGCACTTGGTTGAGCAAGTAGTTTTAATACATCTTGAAACACAGTATTATACGCTTGAGATTGCCCGTTGTAAGAATATGGATGAAACAAAAAATGTGAACAGATCACAATGTATTGAAATGGACATCATCTTACTAGTTTCACACTGTGCAGCTAAAAAGGAAATCAAATAGGTGATATGTTTGGGGATGTTTTGGGACTAAGCATTATTTAGAGTGAATAGATTTATCACTATTGGTGATGTTCATCTCAAAGAGGAAAAGGAGGAGAGAGAGCAGAAAATATGAAAGAGAAGAGATATAGGATTAATACAACTGCTGCTGCACATAGAATCCTTTATTATAAATGGTTACACTATAGTGTCCCCCGGTAAAGAACATTTTTGGTTTGCCTTCCACCTTCTCCTGTGCCTTCCTGTATTCCTCTTCCTCCATGCATGCCTTCTGTCAGTCTTCCCAAGAATCCTACTCCTTTGCATGCAAACTCACTTATGAAAATTAAACTTTATAAAAGTTATATATATCTTTAGAGGATTATTCTAAGATGTCTGTCTTAGTACGAGCAGAATTGTCTCAGGAGATAAATATTTCTTTTCATTTTTGATCGAGGAAGGCTGATTTAGCTGTCTCACCATAGGACTCCTGAGTTAAGACAGATCAATCTCACTTACACAGTCTCCCCTGTAAACCTTTTTGGCATGGTATTACTTATGTAGCAGCATACTCATTCTAAGTAATTCTTCAGCTCTTATTTATAAACATTATTAGGTAAAATTGAGAGTTTTACTACAGATGTATGAAAAATGTATTTTCACTGCATTGGAGGTAGCGACAGGGGTTTTGAAGTGTGACTTGAAATGATAAAATGAAGATACTCAACAAATTAAGGAGACAAGAAAGAGAAAACAGTGAAAAAGACAGGACTGAAATTGAAGTCTCTTGAATACTAATAGAGTGAAAATCCCAGAGGAGTCAGAGGGCAATAAAAGTGCAAGGAAGCTGAAGATGGTCAAAGAAAAAACTTTGGAATGGTAATCAGCTAAAAGTAGTGCTCAGTAAATACAATAGTGAATGAGGCCTCTCTTTCTTTTAGAAGTAACCTGTATCAAATACAGGTCTGGGCTATGAGCTTCTTACTTGCAGTGATGAACAGTTGTTCCCAAAACTGATGCTAGTAATGGCAGTGGAGATTTGCAAATCTGGGGAAAAAGAGCAATAAAACTAATATGATAAAAGATCAATGAAAGTGAGAGAATATAACTAGATCTATAAAAAAATAATCATCTTCACTGGTGATGCTCAACTGATATAGGAAATTGCAGGCATATGTTCTGGGGCAGCTGTAAAACAAAACATTTCTTGCATGACATTCTACTTACAGTTCCCTAAGTCACCAAAGATACATTCCCCTTGGCATAAAAGCTGTGTATATTACCTGACCTTTCTGAAACAAATGGCATTTTCAGTGCAACATGAATTTTTTTTTTCAGTTTAATGACAGAAAAAAAATGAGAAAGAGGGAAAAAGAAAAGCAAAAAAAACCACATTAAAATCTTGTTAAGATACAGTAGGGCTTTACTTTAGGGATGGATTATGAAACATTAATAAGAGCATTTTCAAATAAAGTATAAAAAATAAGAATGGATTTTAAATTGCTTACAAATATTTTTAAACAAAATAGAAAGGAGTCACTTCTAGTTCAAAAATGTAAAAAGTATAATGAAGATGGATAGCGGTATTTTAGCAGAGAAGCAAAAGAAATAAAAAAGGCCACAGCAAGATGTTATTTTTTTATGTTGTTACAGTTGTGTATTAAGGAGACCTAACTACAGTACACCTGATGTTACTTTCCATCCATGCCCCAAAAATGCAGAGACAATGCCTAAAACACATCTATCAAACGACCATGTTAGGGTAAATGAGCCTAAAAAGGCTAATGTTTCAGCAACAACAGTGTCATAATTAGTGTTTCAGCGTTTTCCTATTGTAAAATGCTTAAACATATTTAGACTGAGGATAGCAAAATAATCAGACAACAGAAGGTCCGCAGGAAAAATGCAGGGGAAGGGTGGGGGCTATGTCAATGTAGCCATGCAAAACTTTTCTCTACCTCTGAGATGCCTGTATACTATTTTAAGAACCATCACAAGAGTGTAAATGTGTTCTGATGTGATGTACCCAGTATCTAAATGTACCGCTTTTTTTTCTTAAGTGATGGGAGATGTTAATGGCCTTAAGACAGGTTTTGCAGATCAATGCCCTGTACTACCCTGCTGCAAGTTGCTTTTCTGTAAGCATTTGACAGAGAAAATTTAATCCCCAGCACATCTTTCATAAAGATTTCTCACTGGAGCTGATCTTTTCTATTGTTTCCTGTCCCAATCCAGATGCTTTCACTCATGCAAAACAGTAACTCTTCCCATGAATAGTGTCGGTGAAATCTGTAAGACTTCCTGTGGAGTAGGATGCTACTTAGTACAAATGTGACCGAAGAAATAAGAGTGCACCCCTTGAAACTCACTTGAGGTAGAAATGGGAGAGAAAAAAGTGACAAGTTTGTGCAATCAGCCACAGAAAGCACAGAATAAAGTTATTTTACATTTGATATTTTGAAATAGTGTATTTTACGACTTTTTATCTTCTTTTAAGTTGTTGACACCTTCTTGATTTAAAATGGTTGAGGAATTATCTGTGTGTAGAATTGATGAGACTGTCTGGGGATTAAGAGGGGAAGAGGGAGGAAAAGGGTGGAACAGAGCTTCTATCAAATCACCTGTGTTTCCATTGCCTTCAGTGGAGGACACCATCATCAGAGGTGCTTATGAGTTCAACATGCTAATGACATTTTACAATTCTGGAAACATTATGAACTGTATGTGTGAAATAGTATATATCTTCAATTTTCGGAATAATTTATATTAGCCTGCATTCCATTCTCCCTTCCCCTCCAATAATCTGAATTTCTGGCTTGGGGAACTAGGATTTCCCCTAAATTTGGTATAAGAGCATGTTGCATAAGAGGTGAAAAACTGCGGTTTGTACTGGAAGGAATTCCCCTTCTGTTCCTCCCAAGATCTGAAAAATAGGTTTCTCCTAATTTCCTCTGTTTCCCAGCAGAATGATTGAAGAGCATATATCTTCATATATAGGCTGCTTATGATATTTAACATAAATAACATGGAAAGCACATGGCAGAATTTTTTTCTTATAAATAACACTCATCACAGCCCATAATCTAGAACCCTCCAAATACCCTGTGTTTTTAGCAGGATTAAATCAGATCCAATACCACTGTCATGTCAGAAATTTGTATATTCGTAGTAGGAAAAGAGAGGACTAACTATCATTTCAGATTTGTCCCCGTTTTCCTAAGGCTTATGTTCCTAAATTTTAACTGCAATTGCTCACTCAACCCTTTGTTGTAGGTCACCATCATTCTTGTTAATTTCTCCAGGCTCACTCCAATTGATCTGTCTCGTGGTTGCTGTGCCTAGAAATGATCACAGTATACCACCTGAAAGTCTTATGGATGATGAGTAATCCTGAAGGATAGATAGACTCTTATTAATTTAAAAAAAAAAAAAAAAATTATGTGGAAACATTTCAAAGCATATAGTGTGCAGGCGCCTTGATCTCGAAAGTAAGATTTGATCTCAGAAAGAATAAATGCCATGCTGAGCTTCATACTAGATGGTTTTACTTACTACAGAAAACATTCTGTCCCTAGTTGCACATGCCCAGTTCCCGCTGACTTTGAAAATGTCAAACTGCATCAAAGTTACATTCATTTTAAGATCAACAACCTTCAGGAGGTTCAGGGTAGCATATACATTTCAGTTTCTCTTTTCCCCAGCTCACAATAAAGAACTACGAGTATATATAGTTTCAGCTTTATGCTGAAGGCAGAACAGAAATGACTGAATCTATAGGGCTGCATAGTCAGAGCTCTAAGGATTATCTTTTATGGGGCTGTACAGAAGATACATAAAGAAGAGCTTGAAACTAGGAATGATGGGGCTGGAAAAGGAGCTGATTGAGAACTTAAGGGTGAGGATTAAAGAGCGGACCAGTATGGGTGCCATTGTAGTGGGTGTCTGCTGTAGGCCACCTGACCAGGAAGAATAATTGGTTGAGGCCTTTTAGACAGCTAGAAGTAGCTTCATGTTCCCAGGCCCCCATGGGGGGACCAGCCTGATTATCTGCTGGAGGGACAACACAGCAGGTCATAAGCAATGCAGTAAGTTCCAGGATAGCATTCATGAAAGCTTCCTGACACAACTGACAGAGGAGCCAATGAAGACAGATGCTCTGCTGGACCTCGTACTCACAAACAAGGAAGGACTCATTGGGGAGTTGAAGGCTGAAGGCAGTCTTGGCTGCAGTGACCATGAGTCCACAAGCCTGAACTTCAGGAGAGCAGACTTTGGCCTCTTCAGGGATCTGCTTGGAAGAATCCTATGGAATAAGGCCCAGGAAGGAAGAGTGGTCCAAAAAAGTTGGTTGGTACTCAAGGATCACCTTCTGCAAGCTCAAAACTGGTCCATCCTGAAGAGCAGGAAGTCAGGCAAGAAACTCAGGAGGTCTGTATGAATAAACAAAGAGGTCCTGGCAAAACTCAAACCTAAAAAAGGTCTATACAGAAAGTGGAAGCATGGGCAGGTAACCTGGAAGGAATATAGAGGCACTGTCCAAGCATACAGAGATGTGTTTAGGCAAGCCAACAGCCCACTTGGAATGGAATCTACTGAGGGATGTCAATGGGTATTTATATATTTGAAGCTAATGTAAATTGTTGAATTGAAAACTTTTTAATTGGTGCAGTGCTGTTTTGTGAAAAAATAGTTGCTAACTATCATAATTTGTAAAATTACTTTCTGAATTTGGCAGAAAAAATGGAATCATAGAATCATCGAATC